>VDFB02259129.1:0-387596 GCA_007258455.2 Sequoia sempervirens
TTTGTGTTTGGGTAATCGGGGGCGATTTATAGCAGTTGGGAGGGTAAGCAGAGCTGATTGTGTGGGTGAATATTTGAAGTTGCCAGAGGTTTTCAATTATGCCAACTTCTTGGGGAGACTCAGTACCAAACTCAGAAGCGGAAAATGTAGTTGATAGTAAGGGTTCTTCTGCCCGACCTGCTAAAGCGGCTTATGTTCCTCCTCATTTGCGAAATCGAGCAACAGGGTCTAGTGAAACGGCTACTCTTGCTGCTCCCGTTGAATCTGCATCGGCATCTAGGCCTGGTTCTGGTTCTGGTTCTGGTTCTGCATATCCCCCATCGCGCTCCGCTTGGGGTAATCGGGACAGTGGGAGGTTGGGGTCAGGTTATGGAGGAGGGCAAAGTTATGGTGGGTATCGTGGTGGCGTTGGTGGTGGCAGGGGCCGTAGCGGTGGTGGTTGGAGTAACAGTAACAGATCTGGTGGTTGGGACAGTAGCGGCAAGGAGCGGGAAGTGAATCCTTTTGATGATGATGATGAATTGGAAAAGGAGACGCCAGAAGAGCAGGAAAATACTGGCATTAACTTTGATGCTTATGAGGATATCCCCGTTGACACCAGTGGGGAGAATGTTCCCCCTCCTGTAAATACATTCGCAGAAATTGATTTGGGAGATGCACTCAATCAGAATATTAAGAGGTGCAAGTATGTTAGGCCGACCCCGGTACAGCGGTATGCAATACCTATTTCTCTTGCTGGACGGGATCTTATGGCCTGCGCCCAGACAGGTTCCGGTAAGACTGCTGCATTTTGTTTCCCTATAATTGCAGGAATTATGAGGGGCCAGACACCCCAGCGACCTCGTGGAGCACGCACATCAATGCCATTAGCACTTATTCTTTCTCCAACAAGAGAATTGTCAAGTCAGGTGAGATTGATTTTTGGGTTGAGATACTCATCATTTTATTATCTGCCGTGGATGTTCCTGTGGTGATGTATTTTTGCAGTTGTGATTTCCTACACGTTTTTTGAAGTTCAGACTCCTTTTGGATGGATGTAATTGTTTTCTAGATACACGAGGAGGCTAGAAAGTTTGCATATCAAACTGGTGTCAAGGTAGTGGTTGCTTATGGAGGCGCACCCATTAACCAGCAGGTTTGTAAGCTCTTCCTTGTTAATACTACACAGCAACTATGAAAATTTAATTTCCTTTATAAGAAAATAAACATTAGAAAATGAGCGCTTTTGTTGTAGGCAAAAGAAAAAAAATGCTTTTTATGTATCGACTCTATTAGTAGCAATTCTCTCCTTGATCCTCGATTATCTTTTATGTATCTAATTTAACTGAGCTTTGTCAAATATGGTACCCCAGAAACATATGCATTTGAAACACAGGCAAGAAACTCAAATTCTCTAAATGCTTACTATTTATACAATATCACTTCTGTGCAAATTGTTCATGGTTGTTGTGGTGCAAAAACTGAGCTTAGGAGAACAGGGATCATTGTCCTATGTTCAAAGATGGCTCCTGTTAGCTCTGGCCAATCTCCACAGGACATTATCAGACTGTGATGTCAATGTCTTGGTGGCTGAGAGATCTACGAACTCTTATTCTATAGCCACTTTAGGGTTTTTAAATCTCTTGGGTATTTTACCCATACTGCCATGGCCTTGTACAGGCTGTAATACATTAGGACTTTGGGATTTCCGTCCATCTGTGCTTATGTTAGCTGTAGTCAAGACTCAAGCTAGTGCTTAAGTGTAGGTCTATAGGGACTCCTTTATTCGGCCAGCATAGTTGGCTGTCATTTTTAGCCCCATTAACATTCATTCTCTATTTATAGAGAAGATTCATTCAGCCTAATCTGTCAAGGATGAAGTCAAATACAATTCACTAAATCCTTTTAATTTTAAATTTACTTTTCATCTTGAAGTTCCATTGGAGAAGTTCAAATTCTCCATTCTTTTTTTATTTGAACATAATTATCTTATGCCAGGCTTCTAAGGTGAAAATCAAATAATTAAGTTGTAGATTATTAGAATATAGCTCAAAATAAACATTTTAGAATAAAATTAACACTTTTCCTCCTGCTCATGTTAAATTTGAAACCACACAGAATGCAGAGAAAATGGAAAATATAACAAAGGCTGTAATTTTATTGAATAAACTTGCCTGGATAAGTTACTGTGCAAAATACATCGTCTTATATGACCCTTCTTTCTTTTTACTGTGCAACCACTTGAGAACCTTGCATCAGCTAACCTACCTGACAATCTAACCTACCTGACAATTTAACCACTCTTACAATAATATAAAATTATACTTAGTTTTACTAATTAAACTAACACAAACAATATATAACAATAGATTAGATTGTTACCTATCTTCTAGCATAACAAGTTACACAAAAATAATTACAAACATCTTTTGGATCACAAGATCCAATAGCTCATCAACTCAATCTTTGTCACTGCTTGAGTGACAGAGTCATAAATAAGGCTGTGATTCTAGCTGGTGGTCTTGTTTAATTAGTCTCATGATTTGCATTTTAGCCAATGTTCTTGTTCTGTTGGGTGCTGTACTGTATAAGCCCAACAATTTAGAATGAATCTGACATCTATTACAATTTCTCTTGGCCTTGCATTATAGGAGAGATGTTCAGTAACTTTTTGTTCTCACCGCTCTCTGATATTTGCCAATATTTATAGTTCTCTTTCTGTGCATGATTTTATTCACCCATCTTTTTTGATTTGCTTGAAATCTATTTTAACTCATCTCCAATTATTATTGCACATCCATTAATCTATATATGGATAGTGATGGGCAATGGCCAATGATACATAAAATAAAGAATAGTGGATTAATCAATATGCCATCCGGTGTATGCAACTTCTTGTTATGTCATTGACAGTTTTGAAGTTGGGAGTTTATATTCCCGACTTGTGTTTCTACTGTCATTATAAGTTGCTTCCCAACAAGATTTATGTATCTAATTGACTTTACTAACAGGTTAAACTAAAATGAAAACTTTAAGAATGTTTTCTTTGGTCTAGTCTTGTAGAAACATTATTTTGGGGCACCTGTGTTGGACTTGTCTTGAAGCAACACTGGTTTTGGTTAACTGTTTTGGACTAATCTTGAAGCAACACTCGTTTTAACTTTTGGGTACATATGAAATTTCACTTTGGTACTATTGTGGCTGAATTTCATAGATGACTTGAAAGTCCTAAATTCCATACACTACTTGAAGGTCTTTAATTATGTAAATAACTTGAAGCTCCTTCCATTCTATCAAGCATAGCTACAATTAATTTGTTAATTATTATTAATGAACAGTGTAACCATTATAGTGTTTGTGGATTAAATATCTTGGTGCTATATTCCTGCTTATCTTCCCTTCTTTACATATGCATGATGGCTTCTAATGTTCTCATATGCTCCAATTTAAAATTTTCTGTTATTTTTTTTAACACTTCACTGCTATTGAATCCTCTTCAGTATGTTATAATTTTAGATGTTCACAGTGTTTCTCCAAGTTTTGGGGACTGACGGGATGGCAAAAGGTAATGTAAACATGAGCCCATAGAAAGTTTATAACTCTTGAAAACTTTTCTAAATTTGCAAGGGAGCACAACCACGTAGGTGTCTTGAGTCTGTCTGTCTGATATAATTTTAAACCAATAAGATGAGATCACTAGTTTTCTTTCTATTCAACATGTCCCCAACTTTCATTAATGGCTGTAGTCTTTTCCTTGCTTCTAACCAGTGATGCCCTCCTGTCTATATTCTTCCTTTTGTATAACAAAATGGAAGCTAGGGAGTTGATGTTTATCATTTTGTTTGTGAATCCATTTTTGGCTCAACTCAAATATGTCTGAGGACAAATCCTCCCAGTTCTCATGTGAATGGTCTGGAATCACATAACAAATTCCAACAAGGGAGTGCAGTCAATTTATCTTTGCTAAATCTGGAAGACTTAAGCTAGATTCCTTTACCTCCTCTCTACACTGCCTGAAAAGGTTTGATCTTAGCCTCAACAAGGACATGGGAAGCCTTCCACGTTATTCTTAGCCTCAACAAGGTCCAGGATGGGTATTTAGAATTTTAGACCCCATCCCCAGTAAACACTGAATATTCATCACTTAAAAGATATTTAAGCAGAGATTATGACATCACAAAGCAAGATTGAGTATATGAATTTCCTACATTTTTTCTTATCAAATTATCTTTTTGAAAGGACTTTATCCAGGAACTATGATCCTGCAATTTTTATATTGTATAAATTTAAAATTCTATACATTAGAATCGTACCAGGTTACCATTTTTCACTGCTGTCTGGTTTGTGCTGTAATTGAATTCTTCCTCCATATTTCCCACAATCTGGGTGGAAGGGTTATCCTTGTGGTTTGAACATTGGACCTCACTGACACTGGGTCAGTGTATTACTGCTACACCCCAGGTATAAACCCTTTTCTTATTTTATTAATAATCTTCTTCTAAGATAATGTTCTTGTTTTCATGGGAAATTATTTTAAAGGTTTTGAAGCAACTTGCAAATCTACCTGTTGTTCCAAAATCTGCAGATTAGGGCATTAGTGGAGAACAGAGTAGATGAAATAGTAGCACTTGTATCTTTTTTTCCTCTTAGAGAGATTAAAACATGTTATTTATAAGTGTCAAGCAAATTATGCTTAATCTGTTTAGTGCCAAAATGAATTTGTAATGTGTAAGCATCTGTGATAAATTCTCTTTTCTAACAGTCGGTTATGCTTTTGATAGCCATCAGTAGGCTCACTTAGGAATTGAAATAGTTATGCTTTGTAAATGCTTGCCAAACAGTAATCTTCAGCTGACCCATGAGCTGGGAAATATGCAATTCTATTTTGAAGCATTTTCTACTGATATCAAACAAATAAATTTTTGCTCCCAATTGCTAGTTAATGATGGCTTTGGCAGCAGATAATTTATGAAATTAAGTTGACCTGGTAATCCATGGTTTGTGTTTTTGGCTAATTTACATTCAATCTAGAAAGTTGTATCTGGTCAATATGTTACTGGATAGAGTGCCATAGAATGCTGACAAAGCACATTGCTTGATGATCCAACAAACTCATCTTCTGGCAGTCACGCTGTTTCTAGCAATTCTTATAAATCCTTTGAGAGCATTATTTTTTAGCCTTAATTACTTGGGTGGATAAACTGTGATTCTTGATTTCTTTTATTCTCTGACATGCAGACTTTTCCCTGTTTTCTCAAAATATAACAATACATTGATGTAATGTTGATATGTGTCTTCTAACTTATATATAGCATTATATTTTAACATCTAGGTTATGTGCATTTTTTTATTAATCTCATAATATGAGATTTGTTAGATAATTCCTCTGGTGGAAAAAATGAGGTGTATTGCTGTGTAAAATGAACTGTTTTTTTAATTTTCAAGTATATACTGTATTTCTATCCATTTTTATTGAGTGGAATCTTTTTTGCAGTTGCGTGAACTGGAGAGGGGTGTTGATATTCTTGTTGCAACTCCTGGCCGGCTAGTGGATCTTCTTGAAAGGGCTAGAGTGTCACTATCTATGGTCAGTTACCTGGCTTTAGATGAGGCTGATCGTATGCTTGATATGGGTTTTGAGCCTCAGATCCGTAAAATAGTTCAACAGATGGATATGCCTCCACCAGGTCACAGACAAACTATGCTTTTCAGTGCCACATTTCCAAGGGAAATTCAGGTGCTCTTCAGTTTGCCTTGGTGTCTCTTAATTATGTTTTCTTTCTCTTTAATTAACTAGCTTCCAAAAGTATCTTTTTAGATTCTTGAGTGGTATGTTTTGATAAATTTTTGATATCTCGTTTGGGATTTGGTTGGTCCTTCAGACTCCAATTGCATTTATTAATCATGCTTGTTTTTCCCCTTCTTCAATGCCTTGCTAACTGAAATAAAATTCTACAGTTGGTTTGATTGAAGATATTGCCTCTTCGTCCAAGTCCAGGTAGACCTTGTAAGGGATATTGAATCTGACTTATTTTATTCTGTCCTAAGGCTCTGAATGTCTTATCTGTTTTGTTCTGTATACAAATACCAGTTTTGGCATTTTGTGATATCTGGTTCATTCCCGAACTATTGAAATTTTAGCTAGCAATGTCATTTTTACCCCATCTCATGCATTGAAACTAGCAGCTTACATTTGTACATTTTTAATTTTTTAACAGTCTGATACTGGTTTTTTAGTTAGTTATGATCTGGAAAGACTTTTTATTTATTTCATTTGTTCCTATCATTAATGATTAAAAATGCTTTGAATACCCTTTATCCGACATGATCAGGAACTACTTGATTTACTTTTAAGGTTTTACTGTATGTTTTATTTTCCAAAAATTCAAATCTCTCTTGAATTGTAATTTGGTTTGACTTTTAATTGTTATTTTACAGAGGTTGGCTGCAGATTTTCTCTCAAATTATATTTTTCTGGCTGTTGGAAGGGTTGGTTCAAGTACAGATCTTATTATGCAGAGAGTTGAGTTTGTACAAGAGGCTGATAAGCGAAGCCACTTAATGGATCTTCTTCATGGTCAAAAAGCTGATGGAACTCATGGCAAGGTAACTGATATAAAAAAACAACAAACATTTTTTGACAGGGATGTGATATTTATCACAAGAACCCTGGAGTGAAGAAATCAAAGTGATCGGAGATTTATCATAACTGACATAATACATTTGGCTTCTGTAGCTTGTATCAAAGTGCTCATTTAATGTTTGATTTAGACATGGCACATATTTAGGATGGTGGAGGTTGAAATTAATCATGATTAGTACTGACTGAGAATAATGACAAAACGGTTTATTGCAGCATTCATTGACTTTGGTCTTTGTGGAAACAAAAAAGGGAGCTGATTCATTGGAATATTGGTTGTGTAACAACGGATTTCCTGCAACAACTATTCATGGGGACAGATCACAGCAGGTAAAGTGTTTATTCCATTGTGATTTCAGATCAGTGTCGTCTTTACATTGGCATTTACAATTTAGTTTTACAACTGGAGTTCTTTTTTGCTTTCTATGTCCTGCCTACTCTAGCATACCTGTTCACATGACCCTTGTGGTTCTATAGCTTCTTTTTATAGTGAAGTTATTTCTATTATTCAGAATGTCTATGAGACAATAAAAAAACGGCAGGCAATTACATAGTTGAATTTGTCATTTTACCATGACAGAAACAGAACCAGCTATACATGAAATACAATGGCCGTGTAACATGTAACTAGAAACTGAACCAACTGTAACAGAAATGCAATGATGACATAACATATTAATCAGAAACATAAAACTATGGTCCCATGGTATATCTGTCAAATGCATTGAAAAGGGAGAACATTTAGTAGGTGCCAGAATTTCAAGTATTTGATAGATTGTTTATAGTGCATTGCAATTCATGAATTTGTCATTGCTAAGGGGTTTTGGACCTTGATCATAAAATCAAATTCTGTAACAACCACATTGCCCTTTTCCTTGCCAATTGCACACCCTTTCCTGTAAATCCGGAATAGCATGCTGGCAGCTGGGCCTCGTTGTCCAGAACAGAGCTTCCCTGGGGTTCAGTGGGGGATTGAGTTTGAGATTACCAAATGTCCGGTTGGTTTTCACAGGAAGCTTCCTCCCCTGGTAAATCTCTCCAGATCTCTCCCAAGTCTGAGTTGCAGCTATGATACCCATCTCCCCAGTTTGAGTCATGGCTATGATACCCATCTACCTTAAGCCAATTTGCTTCATAGCTATCATTGTCTTCTCTATTGGGTCAATGGCTTCTTCGATTTGTTATTGTGAGCTTTCACAGAATACAAAGCCCTACCAAGACTCAAAGCAAGCTGTTTGTTGACATTTTTGTCTTTGAAAATGGATAAAATATATTTTTTGGCCTTAGTACGACTATGTCTTAATCACATTTCTAGTTGAGGTCCTACTCAGCTTTTCCTGCTCATAGTCCGAGCATGTATTTTTCAATTCTTTATCATTGTCTAACAGATCTCATCCTCTGCGTATCAGTAAAGCACTTGGTTGATATTTGCCCTTTCTTCAAGCAACATTTTTAAGGCCTGCTACTAACTCTGGAAAATGTTTGGCACCTCATGAAGGCAGAACACTAAATATCAGGACTCATGCACCAGATAAGTTAAATAATTGTCTGTAGGTTGCAGAAGAAAACCTGATTAAAAACAAGACTCAGCATTCATTTCTATGATGTGTTTATAATACTAAGTGTTGGGCATACTGCTATACTGCAAAGTTCATGTGGTGATATCTGTCACACTGCAATCAGATACATCTCTGATGCTCAATTAACTGTTGTATGATATCAACCCTAAGTTGCTTTGATTACAGAAATGAGGCTAAGGGTTTTCAGTCATTTGTGAAGCTAAGTCTATTGGTAGAATACCAATACCTGAAATATACTAATGGCTCACCTGCTTTCTTTGCCATTAAGCTTTTCATGATCATCCGGGTCAGGGAGAGATACTTATCATTGCCCAATTTTTCAATCTGTTACCAAATTTGATAGACTCTCAGGACATTAAGAATCTTTTATTAGTGAAAATCTCTAAATTTATTAAAGCTTTCTTAGATTGACACATTTCTCACATTCATAAGGAGTTTCCTATAGTCTAAAGCACTCAAATTTGAAGCGTAGTTGCTCTCTTTTATGAAGTCGATTACTTGGTTCTTCCCCTCCCTTACATGATGGTATAATTCCACCTGTCCTATTGGGACCTTTATGGCCTAGAGAATGCTAGTAATAACAAAATTGTCCTCAGTGTTGCTACCATCCTCCATCTTAACCACAATTAGTGGCCTTATTAGCTTTGAATCTGTTAATAACTGACAAGGTTGAGGCCTGCCTCTTACTTAATCCACAAAGTCGGAACAAAATTGTTTATTTGGACACCTAGCCTCAAAGTTTACTAACTAATTATTGTAATGGCTTAATCCTCCTAGCCCCAGCTTACCGAGGCTTACATCTGAAGGCTCTCGTTGAGCTAGTCTTGTACTGGCCCTTAGATAAGGATCCCATTTTTCCTTAATTCATTGATTGATTATAATGTCAGCCACATTTTTGGGGGCGTTATTCCCAATTGATAGAAGTTATCCCTTGCAATAAATTTTGCATCTTTCTGAATCAGTTGCATTAAATGGAAATACTATGACTTATTTGAAACATAACATAATATTCTACTGAAATGATAAATTTTTAGACACTTCCAAATCATTTGGACACCTAGCCTCAAGGTTTACTGAAATATCTAATTATTGTCATGGATTAATCCTCCTATTCCCAGCTTTACCAGGCTTACATCTGAATGCTCTAGATGAATTAGTCTTGTACCGGCCCTTAGAAGAGGATCCCACTTTTCCTTATTCATTTTGAATCTTTAATTGATTGTCAGCCACATTTTTGGTGGTGTTATTCCCAATTGATAGAAAATGTTCCTTGCAATAAATTTTGCAGCTTTCTGAATCAGTTGTGTTGAATAGAAATACTATGACTGGTTTGAAACAGAACATGATATTCTGCTGAAATGATTAAATATTAGACGTTGCCAAATTATTTTGATTCAACTATGACTTGGTAATTGGTTGATGTGATAGTAATAACCATCTGAACTAACAGGCATTATGGTAGATTTCATGTGCACAATCACAATAGTTAGAATTCTAAAACTCTTGAGTGATTACTTTTTTCAGCACATCTTCATTATGAAAAGAGGTTTACATTATCTTGGATCAAATTCAGAAATAACTAGTTTGAATAATTCCCTATCGTCCTTCTAACATACATATACATGGTCATGCTTATGGATCTGTTCTGCAGGAGCGTGAACAAGCTTTAAGGTCTTTTAAGAGTGGGAGAACTCCCATTCTTGTAGCTACGGATGTTGCTGCTCGAGGACTTGATATACCACATGTTTCGCATGTCATTAATTTTGATTTGCCAAATGATATTGATGATTATGTGCATCGCATAGGGCGTACAGGGCGTGCTGGAAAATCAGGATTGGCTACTGCCTTTTTCAATGACAATAACATTAACATAGCTAGGTCTCTCGGGGATCTCATGCAAGAGTCAAACCAAGAGGTACCTCAGTGGCTATTGAAATATGCTGTAAGATCTACTTATGGTGGAAGCAGAAAGCCTCGTGCTGGAGGAGGCAGGTTTGGTGGACGTGATTATCGAAGAGATGGTGGCAGGGGAGGTGCTGATAATTATGGAGGTGGATATGGGGGAAATCCCTATGGAACTTCAAGCTATAGTGGATATGGTGCAGGATATGGTGGATCTGCTGTGGGTGGTTATGGCCAGGATGGCCCTGTCATTGACAGTGCATGGGACTAAAATAATGTTGGGGGTGATTTATGATTTTTTTATATGATGCTGGTCAGGGCTAAAATCACTAGGAAGATGGCGAAACATTTTTTTCATTCAAACTGCACATGGATTGATCCTTCGTAGCATGCTTGTTAATTTTTCTTAAGTAAATCCGCCCTCACTATAGAAGTTGAGTGAAGTGGATTACGCTGGGTTTTGTAACACATAAACAAATATAAACAATTAATGAATAGTCAGTAAGTATAACGTGGATGCTCTCCTGGCTTCTGGAGTGGGGTGATTAGCAGTAACACGTTACAAATTGTGGTTCCTAGGCAGGCTTGGAGGGGAAGCTTGTCTGTTAAAACAGTGGCTTCTTGTTTCAGTTTTACACAACAGCTGAAATTTTAAACAGCTGCTCTTCTAATTGATGCTAGTGTCAGCAAAGGCAGAATGGTCCTTTTTAGTCTGTCTGAGAATGTTTTATATTGACTTGTAATCTTTTTGTAAAGGGTAATGCTCATTTGCAGGAAAAAGTCACTGCTTGCCTATCAACATAATTTGCAATGTATTTGCATCTGGAAGAGTTCCCATCTCATTTTGTGTTATTTCTTATGTACTATGTTGCCGGTTTGGGGTTCAGGTTTGGCAATTCACTGATTTTTTTTTCCCCCAGGGATCACAATGATGGGTTCGGCTGTACAATTTATTCACCTATACGAATCTACCTCGGGATGCCGATATATGAAAACCTGATCTGTAAAGAATCCTTAACTGGGAGAAGCTTGAATTACTGTAGGGAATAAATCTTGTCCAAATTTTTACCACAGCCATCTGCTTAACATTCCTCTTTCTCTGGTGATATCAATTAGCTCTCTGTCAACTATACTAAACACTTTTTAAAGTATTTCAAAATTTTCAGCTGCAGTAAAGTAGAAGTCTTAAGCTGCCAAATCACTAGAAATATTACCTTGAAATATATACATTTGGCCTCAGAAAGAGTAATGTTGTGTAGATGGCTGTTGGTAATATATCTGTTTGTGCTGGGGTTAACCAGGGTGCACCCAGCCTGGGATCTGAACTTGGACTGATTCGGTCTGGGTACGGTTTGGGTCACCTTATTCACTAAGTACAAATACCGCGATTGCTCGTGATAAATGTTCTGCCTTCCTTGCCGTGGGCACTTCGAACGAGCTATACAGTTCACACTCCAGCATATATTATTTTTATTGGTGTGTCAGTAGGAATGATTCTAAGCCTCAATTCAGCCTGGGATCTGAACTTGGACTGATTCGGTCCTGGTACGGTTTGGGTCACCTTATTCATGAAGTGCAAATACCGTGATTACTTGTGATAAACGTTCTGCCTTCTTGCCATGGGCACTTCGAACAATCTATACAGTTCCCACTCCAGCATGTATTATTTTTGTTGGTGTGTCAGCAGGAATGATTCTAAGCCTCAATTCGAAAGCTCTATACCTGCAATATAAATGTTTCCACTATTGTCAAATTTAGCTTACTTAAATCGGTTGTAATTAACTCGAATACAATTAACAAAATGTTATTTTTGGTAAAGGTGTATATAGATTGTTACGATGCAACTAAAACCAAAATAGGAAAGTTAATAATGTATGCTGGGAAAATAATATTTCAGATTGACAGACAACTCGATGTAATTGAATGCCATTTCTTCAGTTAAATTATATATCCTTTATACGGTAGAGAGAGCACTAAATCTCAATATATTGTGCGGGAATAATCTTAAATTCCGAAGGGATTATTCAAAATGACTTATTAAACAGTAGAGAGGGCATCAAATCTCATTAAATGTTCCCGCATTGCGAAGGGAGAAATCTGAGTAACGGTTAAATTTGCATACCCGTGTCAATTCCAATTTTGTTTTTGAGTCTATTTTGACAGGATGTCTTAATACAATTATATATCTAATGTTTAAATGTTTAAAGTGTAGCTTCTGCGACCTTTGTTCATTTTCACTTCACACATTTTCATACATTCATCCGTCCTCATTTATATACATTCTAGTACATTCATCTCGCTTTTCTTATCTTATTTGCATTTATTCTCTTATACACACGATTTATCACCTCTTTTCTACGTGGTTTAACTTGATTTCTAGATTCCATGTTCTATTCCTTGGTTTATTTTTGTAAAGTGCGAGATCAATCCTGCATGAGATGTATTTCACCTAAAATCAATTTTAAAATTTAAATTGCCAAACTCTAGCCCGCTTCTCATAGTCATTGGGTTTGATTTCATATTAAAGATATCACTTGAGCAATAAATCACACCAGATTATGATTCAAGATGTACATTCATATGAACACTGAGTTTTGGAGCACTAAAAAGCATTAGAATAATGCAAAATAATCAATATTTAGATCACTTGTATGCTTGCTTTTTGTTTATCATAACTGTGAAATTGGTCCAATCAAAGTGGTTGAACGAGAATTTAGCCCCTTGCAATTTAGCGACTTTTCCAATGTATTGTTAAATACTGCTAGACCTTAACAGCCAACAAAGAGAAAGATTCCTAGCAACCAACAAAGAGTAGAGATTTCTAGCAAATTAGATAAGAGTCTGCACTACTCTAGATCAGGACTTAAGGTCAGGGATTAGATTCACGCATACATAATTTATACATAATGAATTAAACTACACAAAGTTATAGCTTTAATAAAATTTGGAGATAGCAAGCACACCAATATTAACAATATTTTTCCACATTTGATGATTTAATTTTGCACTGCGTAAGGTTTCTGTATTCATCTTTGTTCCACAAATTAAGTATCCGATTCATTTCCTTAAAGAAATGTTTCACAAATTAAGTATCCGATCCATTTGCTTTTAATTTCTTAAGCTATGATTAATCTAGATGTTTTATCATTCCCAACTATTAATGTGATTAATTTATGTTAATTATGATTGCTTTGCTTGCATTTATTTAATTAGCATAGATTAACGTTAGGAAGGAGTGGTTTCGTTCACATTTTTGGTGAACCTATATGATTTAAGGTCACTCTAAAATTTTGCTTTAGGGTTCATACCTTCATTTAAAGTTTTTTGGATTTGTGGTTTCTAATCGATTAATCATTGTTTTCAAATCTTGCAAGGGTTTGTGCTCTTATTTATTTTTTCTTTTAGGGTTTGTTTCTCATTGTGTGATTTCGATTGTTGCCTGCCTCGCTTCTCCTTGGATACTTCAATAGGGTTTATTTTTTTACATCTAATATTTTATTTAAAAAAATAAATAAAATCTCATAGCAATTTATAATGCTTTGCCTTCCTTTCATGAGACATATAGCATTGTTTATGCTACAAGCTACTTGTGATCTTAATCTTCCTTTGAGGAGTGCTTGTCTAAACCCCTCTATGGTCCACTTGAATGATAATGAAATTTTCTTTGATGCTCACATTGAAAATAATTGTGGATATCTATGGTCATGATGCCTATATGGAGCAACAAGATTTTGCTAATGAACTTGCTTGTTTAGCTAATGCAAAAAATATTACACAAGTGGACATGATACATAATATGCTTATCAACAAACCATAGGGATTAGAGGTCTTACAAGCTAAAGGTTTTAAAATTGCTTCATTTGCCTTCTTTAGTTTATCTCTTCCCCTTCACTTTGGTTACATCTACCTCCACCATTGTGCCATCTTATACATTACTCTTTGTACCAACATTGTTCCATTCCATAGTGTTACCCCTACTTCCATTAGTTTACCACCCGTTTTAATGAAAAAGGGATCCTATGTCTAATGCTTAGATCATTAACATCAATCCTTTTTCAAAGAACATTAGGCTACAAATTGGCAAGGGGATTAGATTGACTTCCAAGCTTGAAGGTGAGTCATTCAACCTTGGATTTGATCCTTTAATGCCTTGGGAATTGATTGGAATTGTTTTAACTTTATTAACCTAATGAGACTATGAGATCTAATGTGAAAATGCAATTTTTCTATAACAAAAAATGTAAAACCAAATTTCAAGGACATATGGAAAGAGCAGAGTACTATGTGCCTAATATACAAATTTTAACCTAATTTTGTTGGACAAGGTCGCCCAGGGCACCCTTGTTTGAGTTGACTTTTCTTAGATTTGAAAAAACAGTCCTGGAGCTCTCTGTCAGTGGCTTCTTCCTTTTGGATCTTATTGTCGGATTTTCATCTATTACTGAGATAATTAAATTTTTGTATCTTGTCAAGTTGTAGGATTTGAAAGCATCAATGAAAAAATAGTCTTCAATCTTCCTCCAATTTTCTTCAAATTTGTAACCTACAAATTCAAAGAGAGAGGAAGGGTTGTGCCATATAGGGGCTTGCCTTGGTCAAACCCTGTGTTGGTATTTCTACTTCCACAATGACAAAATTGATTATAATAAGAGCTTATCCTTTTGAGGGATAGAGGATAAATGATAATAGAGTAAAGAATCAATAATTGGATGCAACTCGCCACTCACATTTGATTTCCTTGAAGGACTAAATTCATGCACATCTCTTCAAGGCTTGATTACAATTTGAAGATCTACAAGCATTAGTACTCACAAAACAAATTATCACAAAGCATGAATAAACTTGCATGAAAACATGATGAAGGCTTGACATGATGCTTGACTGAAAATAATGCTACAATAATGCTCATAAATCTGCTCTTGACTAATTTTAGAAGTACTTTCCTCAATAGTTTTTCTCCCATTCATAAATTGCCTCCATGCTCAAAATGAGAGGAAATCATGCTTAAATATGCATTTTAATTAATCCTTTTAGGTAGGGGCCAACTTGGGGTCATTATCATAAAAGCCCACTAGTCAAAAATTAGAACATTCAAAAATTTGTTTTTTGGACAAGGGTGCCCTTTGTTGAAACACAATAATCTACTGAGAGGGGGGGTGAAAAAGTAGATCACTTAAAATTTAGCTCTAAATTCTTTATGCAGATTAAATTCCTTAAGCCCTTTTTGTGCAGAATAAAACTTAATATGCAAAGACATAAACATGCACACACATCACATAACACAAGATATACGTGGAAAACCCAAGATGGGAAAAACCACAGTGAGAAATGTTGCTAGGATCTACTGTCCTAATCTAACCTCACAATCAAATGTTTTGTTACAATTGTTTAAGGGCACCAATCCTAAGGAGGCACCAATACCCTGGTTTAAGGAGCACCCACTCCCTAATTTGAGCATTTACTAGGATATCTTATGGCACCCACCAATTAGATTTACAAGTCAAGTTATTTCAATTGTTTTTTTGAATACAATTCTATGTTGCAACTCAATTTGCAACTGTCCAATTTTCTGCAATTTTATACTCTGCTCTGCACCTCACACAATCACTATTTTGCACTTTCCTTCGATTACTACATTTTTTGTCTGCCTCAATAGCTCATTCACACACTTCACACCCTTCTTTGATTTGTGCCTTGAATGTTAACCCAGATATGGATTTTTGGTTTTTGTTTGGGTTCTACTCATTCAACTTTAGTGCATTCTTTGTCGGCTATTCAACTCACTCTCTCTCTTGCACTCTTGCTCTTAGCTACTACTACACATCCAATTTTTTTATTGTCTTCACTTATTGCTTAACTCCACCAACTTGCAATTATTGCCTCGAGCCTATACCTTTGTATAGATCCTGCTATTAGGGTTTTCTTGCTATTTTCTTTAAGAAGCTACCTGTTCATTGAGCCACTCACCATCAAAAATCAAATATGATCCATTAGATTTTGCTAAGTATGGTGATCTGCAAAACCCTAACCCTAATATGCATTAAATGCAATTCCTTGTTTTATTGGTTTGATTTTGATCTCTTTCGCCTTTGCAATCTATGCCACCACTCTGCAAATCAAATCACCAATTAAAATGGTAGCTAGTGCAGTTAGACCAATTAATTTCATTCTCTATGTCAGCTACTAGACCAAAACTGCGTACACACTATCATAGTCATTGCGAAACTTCATCTTTGAATCTAGGTTGTCGATCTCCTATCTTTGTGCCATGATCTATTGTCTCTCCTTTCATCTTGACATCTTTAAAACATAACTATTCGATGAACTTCTCTTTAAATTGCCACCGTTGATCTATCTTTCTTTGTATTCATATCCATTGTGTTCATTTAGTGTATCGCTACTTCACATTGGGTATCGACATCCATTCTCGCGATGTGAAGAGGTATAGCAATATCCATCTGATTGCCTTCACTCAATCTACATCGTTGACTGCCCATTGCAACCTCTTTTCCTATCGCAACTTCATTTGCGAGCAAAGAGAGGTTAATCTCGATGCACATGAACCACACGATATAATAGAACTTTACCATTTGTCATACTGGACATGTGTCTACCTTATCACTCCATCGCATATCTAAAAAGCGGACCCACCAACTATCTCCATCACAATCCTTTAGCGTATCATTGAAGGCTTTATGACTTGACGGAGCATAACTGCAATGTGAACACTGCTTGCGATGCAATCACAACACTCAACCTGTCCAAGATGTCACAATCCACTTTCATCACATATCGCATGAAGCTTAAATCCTTTTCATTTCACAACCGCGATGTGAAATGATAGCATGATATCCTACCACGTGCTTACCTTGCCAAATTACACTCACAGAGCCTATTGTTTAACTGGTCCCACTGGACACTTGTCCTTAGCCTGCTATCCCATTGGGCAAAACGAGGACCCCACATACATGCTGCGAGCTAGCGGGCACCATCCGATTTACCAAGTTTGATTGCAACCATTGATTAAACTTCATCGCACATCACAAAAAACAAAGGTAGAGTTAAACTTTGAAATGTGATGTGAAGGATAATGGTGATGTAATCACAAACTGCCATGTAGCCATCGACAAAAAAATGTTCTGCTAACTATGTCGGAGCTAATGAAGGTTTCAACACTTCATAAAATGTCAATAACCGGTAACACTAGGTAGGGGCCGGTTGCATAGACGACTCAAATGGCTTAAGTTATGACTTAAGCAACCTGCAACTGCAAAAATCCAGTTAACACAAAAAGATAAACTCTATGAAAGCACCATGACTATAGACCTTAGGGTTTATTTGCAAACCTTGATCCATACCAAGAGCACAAATAATTAATTCTTGAGCATATCATACCACTTATGATCCTGCAAAGCACATCTCTGAGAAGCTCTCGAAAAACCCATATCCAATCTGCACTCTAATATCTCCTTGACATCAATGACACCTTTTGACATTAATGACAACCAAATTTCCAACAATCTTCCCCTTTGTCATTGATGGCAAAACCAAATGCTCAAATGATGCTTTGTACTAATTGATGACATGTTAATTCAAGCTCTTTACTAATTACCTCTGCAGTGATATTAATTTCAAATGCTCCAACACACGCTCTGTATCAATTGAACCATTTCACTGCTCTGTACCAATTAAAATAAAACTCATTATGCACATACATAGCAGCTCGATACCAATTGATCAACATTTGCATGACAATCTCCCCCTTGCTTATTTTTGGAGCTTATGAGCATTTGCACAATTTCTCCCCCTTTGACATCAATGGAAAAAGGTCATCCTCAAGACTTGCACACCTTCTCCCCCTGTGAATATTCTCCCCCTTTGACAAGCAATCCAAAGAGAAAGAGTGGATTCTTGAATTTGCAACCATCAAGTCGTTAGAAGTTTGTAAAACCAAATTTACCCGACTTGATTTATCCTTTCATTTCCAGGGATAAATGAGATATCAATGAACCTCCCCCTGGACCCATGCCCTATCACTAGAGGTTAGTGATATGATTTGGGAGAAATTACTCCCATTTTTTGCCTCAAATATTCAAATTGTTCCTTGGGAAGAGGCTTGGTAAATATGTTAGCAATCTATTCATTAGTTGACACATATTCCATGTTGACTTCTTGATCTGCTACCTTTTCTCAGATGAAGTGATAATTGATATGTGCTTTTTCCTAGAGTGCATCACTAGATTCTTTGAGATGTTTATTGCACTTGAATTATCACAAAGAATAGGGATATGTTCTTTGTACTCAACTTTGATGTCTTTGAGTGTCTACTTCATCCACAATACCTAAGTACATGTTGTTGCTACATATTCTGCTTCTGTCATAGACAAGGTGATTGATTCTTGCTTTTTGCTTATCCAAGACACAAGGTTGTCTCCCAAGAAAAATGCACCACTAATCGTGCTTCTCCTATCATCTGCACTTCCAGCCCAATCAACATTTGTATATGCACTTAATGTAAAGTCTTTGCTCTTGGGATACCACAGTCCATAGTCAACAATACTTTTGATATATTTGAATATTCTCTTCACTGCATTGACATGAGACTCTTTGGGAGCAGCCTGAAACCTTGCAACCATACACACTTCTTGCATATTAGTATCTGGCTTTGAAGTAGTAAGGTATAACAAACTTCCAATCATTGACCTATCATTGTATGATTTGCATCCAAGGACTCATTTGACTTGCTCAATTTACATCTAGTCACCATGGCGGTATTGAATAGCCTACTGTCTTCCATACCAAATTTCTTAAGCATTTCCTTAGCATATTTGGTTTGAGATATAATATCCCATCAATTTGTGCAATTTGTAGACCAAAGAAAAATGACAACTCTTCTAGCATTGACATCTCAAATTCATCTTGCATATATGTAGCAAATACCTTACACAATTTTTCATTGCTACTTCCAAATATGATATCATCTACATAAACTACAACAATAATCATGTGCTCACCTTCAGATTTGATGTACAAATTGTTGTCTGCACATCCTTTCTTGAATCCTTGTTGTTGTAGGTACTGATCCAATCTTGAATACCATGCTCTAGGCACTTGCTTTAGATGATACAAAACTTATCTCAATTTGCAAACATAATATTCCTCTTTTGATAGCTAAAAACCTTTTGGCTATTCAATGTAGACTTCTTCTTCAAGGTTTCCATTGAGAAAGGTAGATTTAATGCCCATCTGATAGAATTTAAATCCCTTGTAAACTAAAAAATGTAAGAAACATTTTGATAGCCTGTAATCTTACAACCAATGCAAATGTTTTTTCAAAGTCAATCCCTTCAACTTGTGCATACCCCTTGCACACCAATCTTGCCTTGTTTCTTACAACAACACCATCCTCATTCAGCTTGTTTATAAACATCTATTTAGTACCAATCACGTTCTTTTTCTTGGGGGTCTATGAACCAATTGCCATGCCATATTTTTCTTAATTTGATTCAATTCCTCTTCCATGGCTTTATCCCAGCTCTCATCCTTGTTGGCCTTAGTATAACTTTTTGGTTCAATATGTGACAAGAGAAAATTTCACTTGTTCCTTGTTCTTTACAAGTCTTCTCCTTGTCTAAACACCATCATTTTTATCACCTATAATCTAATTTGCACGATGATCCTTTTCAACATATCTTGCAGGTGCTTTTTCATTTACTTCTTCTTCATGCTCTTCTTCATTAGCAACAATTTCTTCTTCATCTTCTTATTCGACCTCAAATTTATTTCTATTGGGCTTAGCATGTTTCATGTCTTCATCAACCTTGACATTGATGCTCTTTACAATATTGTGCAACCACTTGTTATAACACTTGTAAGCTTTACTTTGGGTGGAATATCTTATAAATATTCCTTCATCACATTTGGAATCAAAGCTTCCCAACTTTTCATCTTCTCTCTTGATGTAGCATTTGCTACCAAACACCTTAAAATATTTAATAGATGTGGGCTTACCATAACACAATTCATATGGAGTCTTATCACTGTTTTCTCTTATTTGAACTTTGTTCTGAATATAGACTGCAATATGGATTGCTTCTCTCCAAAATATATCTACCAATTTGGCCTCATTCAACACTATTTTGGCCATATCCTTAACCATTCTATTCCTTCTTTCAACTACTCCATTCTGCTGTGGAGTTCTTGATGCATAATATTGTTGTTTGATTCTATGCTTGTCACAATATCTAATGAATTCACTTAATGTGAATTCTCCACCTCTATTTGACCTTAAGCATTTGATTCTTCTTCCAATCTCCTCAACCAAGGCTCTAAATATCTTGAATTTTTCAAATTCTCCCGACTTATCTTTTAGAAAGGTTACCCATGCCATTCTAGTATAGTAATCAATTAACATCATGGAATATTTTTCACCTTTCAATCCTCTTGTCCTTGTGGGACCACATAGATCAGTATGAATCAATTGCAAAGTATTTGTGGTTGAGTATTCTTTTTTTTGAAATTTAACCTTGGTTTGTTTTCTCTGTTGGCAATCTTTACAAATGGTGTTTGCAGTCTTAGTTATCTTAGACACATGTCTTACCAGCCCTCTTGAGCCAACTTTTACCAAATCAACAAAATTTACATGCCCTAATCTTCTATGCCACAACCAACTCTCATCAACTTGACTTATCAAACAATTTTGACCTTTTAATTCACAAAGGTTATAATGGTTGCTACTAGTCCTTATTCCTTGTGCAATTGTTTTTCCATTCTACCTTATCTTGCAACCTTATGAATTATATGTGACCTTATATCCATTATCACACATTTGACTAACACTTACCAAGTTGTGCTTCAAGCCTTCAACATAAAATACATCTTTGGTAGGATTTTTACCATCTATGCCCAAAATTTCTTTTCCACAAATCTTCATAGCAATGTTATCAACCAAACTAACTGATCCTTCTTTACACTTCTTGAGTTGGATGAATTTGCTCGTGTCCCCTGTCATATGCTTGAAGCAACCACTATCTATTACCCACAAATTTTGTTTATTTGCATGAAGTGCAGTTTGTGGAATCATTGATTGTGTGGGATTCTGCTCTTTCTCCTTCCATCCCTTCTTACGTTTCTTTTCTACCTTCTCTTCCTTAGGAGTTTTAGTCTCTTTTTTTACTTTAGGAGGTATGTTTTTCTTTTTCTAAAACTAAACATTGGTCTTATAAATTTTTTCCTACAATTCTTAGCTATATGACCAAGATTATTAAAATTATAACATACTACATTCATATCAACTAAAGGAGAAAATATATTTTTTCTTACAAAGTTCGCACTCCTTTCAGGAATGACTCTACAATCTCTAGCCCTATGACCAAATTAATTACACGTATAACAGTACCCATAGAAATATGAGAAGTACCTGGTCATAGCATTTCCTTGAGCCATATGAGGGGGTCTTCTTTGTATTGGATTCCTCAAATCTCTCACCCTTGTGAATCCATCAACATCAATTCTTGTGTTCTACTTTTTCTTCTAACAATCAAGAACCGATTTGTTGTTTTTTTTGTTTGCAATAGGCTTCTTTTCTTCAACAAATTTCTTCACCTCAACAACTTTCTTCTCTTCTCTAGAGGTGTCTTCTTTGAATATTCTCATCATCTGAACTAGACTTTTCTTTTGCTCTAAATCTCTCGTACAACTTTGTAGAAGCACCAATAAAGGAACTCTTTCCTTTCTCAAGACCTAAACCTAATTTCTCTTTGTTAGAAGGAATTTGTGTGCTTAACAATCCATCAAGAATCTTTGAGCCACCCTTCAGCTTTAGGAATTTTTCTATTTGTTCTCTAGCCTTGTCCAACTCCTTCCTTAAGGAAACAATTTCTGCCTCAAGACTCATACATTTGTCAACCTCAGACTACAACTTATATTTAACAACTTCTTCAACTCTTTTGGCTTCCTCCACTTACAGCTTCAAGCCTACCACCAACTGGTCGGACTCTTCAAGATTTTTGGTTAGCTTTTCAACTTCCTTTTGTGTAAAATTATTTAGATGCTTATTCTCCTTTTTCAGGTCATCAATCTCATCTCTTAGATTATCAATTTCTTCTAAAGCACTAATTAATTCACCCTCAATATTAACTGTTGCTTCTTCTTCACCTAGATCTTCATCCCTTTCATCTATCTGTTCTCCAGAGTCTTTAGCCATGAATAAAATTTCTTCTTCCATTACAAGGGAACAATCTTGTTCATCATCTGAACTATCACGAGCATCAGATGAATCACTTTCCTCTTGTATGTACAAACTCTTCTTCTTCCCAAAGTTTTTCTAAGGGAAGTAAGGTTTCTTCTTGTTACCAAATTCTTCTTGATCAATGATATCCTTCTTATTAAAAGGGCATCTAGAAGAAAAATGACTTATTTTACCATAGTTAAAACACTTGAAGGGTAACTTACGTTTATACTTTATGGATCCTCTCCTTAGTCTTATGATGAAATTTGCTTCTTCCTCATCAGTTTCTTCATGTTTGGATGTAGAGGCTACTTCCTTGTCTTTCTTGGGTGCTTCAACCTTTTCTTTGTTTGCAGCCTTAAATGTAGCTTCTATTCTAGATGATTCTACTTTTCCCATCCTCATCCCATATGCAATGAATATGCCATGTAATTCATCAATAGTGATTTTATCCAACTCTCTTGCTTCCTCTATTGCTAATATCTTGGAGTCATACTTAGATGGCATAGACCTTAACACCTTTTGAACAATGACTGCATCCTTGACTTCTCCAAATCCTCTGATTGAATTCACAATCTCATCAACTCTTAGAAGATAATCTACAATCTTCTCTTCCTCATTCATTTGAAGACTATCAAATTTGGATCTAAGAATCTGCAACTTTTCCAACTTCACTTTGTCATCTCCTTCGTAGATGATCTTTAATTTTCCCTAGACATCATGTGCAATGCTGCAACGCATCACCTTGACAAACATTGAACTAGATAAACCATAGAGAATAACATGTTTTTCCTTGGAATTGTTCTCATACTCTTTCTTTTCACCTAGATCAATGGGAGGATTAGCAAGAGGTGTGTATACTTTTACAAATAACATCCATATATATCAAATCCTAATGAAGAGAAATGTCTCCATCTTGATGCTCCAGAAAGCATAATTTGACCCATCAAACAGAGGTCCCTTGTTTGTGGAAGAACATTCTTAGCTAGCCATTGTGTTCAATTTATCAAGATCTATCCAAGTTGATTAAGCTTCTCCAGGGGAACCAAGGATTTGATACCAATTTTTAGAACACAACAATCTACTGAGGGGGGGTGAATCAATAGATCACTTAAATTTTAGCTCTAAATTCTTTATGCAGATTAATTTCCTTAAGCCCTTTTTGTGCAGATTAAAACTTAATATACAAAGACATAAACATGCAAAAACATCACATAACACAAGATGTACGTGGAAAACCAAAGATGCGAAAAAAACATAGTGAGAAATGCTGCTAGGATCTATTGTCTTAATCTAGCCTCACAATCAAATGTTTTGTTACAATTGTTTAAGGGAACCAACCCTAAGGAGACACCAATCCCCTGGTTTTAGGAGCACCCAGTCCAAGGAAGCACCCACTCCCTAATCTGAGCACCTACCCATATATTTGATGACACCCGCTAATCAGATTTACAACTCAAGTTATTACAATTGTTGTTTTGAATACAATTCTATGTTGTGACTCAATTTGCAACTATCCAATTTTCTGCAATCCTATACTTTGCTTTGCACTTCACACAATCACTGTTCTACACTTTCCTTCAATTAGTGCATTCTTTGTTCGTCTCAATAGCTCATTCACACACTTCACACCCTTCTCTTATTTGTGCCTTGGATGTTAACCTATATATGGATTTCTAGTTTTTATTTGGTTTCTACTCATTCAACTTTAGTGTATTCTCTGTCTACTATTCAACTCACTCTCTCTCTTGCACTCTTGCTCTTAGCTACTACTACATAGCCAATTTTTTAATTGTCTTCACTTATTGCTTAACTCCACCGCACGACAATTATTTCCTGGATCCTTGCACCACTGCATAGATCTCTATTGTTAAGGTTTTCTCGTTATCTTCTTCAAGAAGATACATGTTCATTGAGCCACTCGCGATCAAAAATAAATTCTAAGATTTTCATTAGATGCTGCTAAGTATGGTGATCTGCAAAAACCTAACCCTGATATGCATTAAATGTAATTCCTTGTTTTATCGATTTGATTTTGATCACTATCATCTTTGAAATCTATGCCGCCACTTTTCAAATCAAATCACCAATTAAAATGGTAGTTGGTGCAGTTAGACCAATTAATTTCATTCTATGTGTCAGCTACCAAATGAAAAGTGTGTACACACTATCATAGCCATTACAAATCTTCATCTTTGAATTTGGATCATCGATCTTTTGTCTTTGTGCCATGATCCATTATCTCTCCTTTCATCTCGTCATCTTTAAAACATAACCGTTCAATGAACTTCTCTTTAAACTGTCACCGTTGATCTGTCTTTCTTTGTATTCATATCCATCATGTTCATTTAGTGTATCGCTACTTCACATTGGGTATCAACATCCATTCTTGTGATGTGAAGAGGTATAATGATTTATGTTTGATCACCTTTGCTCAATCTACACCATTGACTTCCCATTGCAACCTCTTTCCCTATTGCAACTTCATTTGCAAGCAAAGAGAGGTTAATGTCGATGCATAGGAACCACGTGATACAATAGAAATTTTCCATCTGTCATACTAGATGCATGTTTACCTTGTCGCTCCATCACATATCTGAAAAGTAGACCTACCAACTATCTCCATTGCAATCCTTTAATGTATCGATGAAGGCTTTATGACTTGAAGGAGCATAACCGTGATGTGAACATTGCTTGCGATGCAATCACAACACTCCACCTATCCATGATGATGTCACAATCCACTTTCATCACATATCACATGAAGCTTAACTCCTTTTAATTTCACAACCAAAATGTGAAACGATAGCGTGATATCCTACCACATGCTTACCTTGTTGTCTCATTCCACTAGCAAAGCCTGCCGTTTAACTAGTCCCACTGGACACTTGTCCTTAGCCTACTATCCTGTTGGGCTAAACAATGACCTCACATACATGTCGTAGGATGGTGGGCATCATCCAATTTATGAAGTTTGATCATAGTTGTTGATCAAACTTCATTGCACATCACACAAAAGAAAGGTAGAGTTAAACTTTGACATCTGATGTGAAGGATGGTGGTGATGTAATCACAAACTACCACATAGCCATTGAGAAAAAGGAAGTTATACTAACTATGTCGGAGCTGGTGAAGGTTTCAACTCTTCATAAAATGTTGACAACTAGTAGCGCTAGGTAAAGGGGCCAGTCACATAGATGACTCAAATGGCTTAAGTTATGACTTAAGCAACCCGCAACCACCAAAATCCAGTCAACACAAAACATAAAATCTGTGAAAGTGCCATGACTATAGACCTTAGGGTTTATATGCAAACCTTGATCTAGACCGAGAGCACAAATAATTAATTCCTGAGCATAGCATACCACTTTTGATCTTGCAAAACACATCTTTGAGAAGCTCTTGAAAAACCCATATCTAGTCTACACTTTGATCTCTCTATGACATCAATGAAACCTTTTGACATCAATGAAAACTAAATTTCCAACACCCTTGGCGAACTTGTCTGACACTTTTTGGCCCAAATTTATAGGGATGATGGGAAATTAAATATATATATTTTTATCTGATTGCAAAATTGGTAAATTATTATTATAATTAAAGTTAAAGGAAAAATAGGGTGTCAAGGTAGTGTGAAATTGTCAAGGGTGACAATTTTTGATCCTACACCACTATACAATGTTCATCCTTTCTTTTCCTTTACTCATTATGGCCTACCTTTTAATTACACCTCTTTTGTCATATTCATATCCTATATAATGCTTTATACCTCCATTCCCCTTTCATCCACCACTACCCAACTTACTATATTCATCACTTGTCACTCGTGACATTCGTGCTTCTACTACTCCATTCTCTACCATGTCTATTCCTTATACCATTCCTCTATCCATGTGAACAATCAAACTTCATTACACTTCCTCCATGCCTCTTTCCCAACCCATTACCTCTTTTATTCCTCATACATATCATACCCATACCTATACCCACCATAGTGGACCCCAAGCTTTCCTTGTCGTTATTTCTTTGTTTGCCTTAGATGCACTTATGCAAAAGCTAAGCCAAATGGAGAAAAAAAGTGCATACAAGACCAAATGAACAAGATAATGATGAAGTTATGGATGCTAAGCACACACCATTTTCATTTATCACGCATCATTTATTAATGGATTTTGTAGCACCTTGTTTTGAAATATATGACTAGAAACATGATCTAATTAAACACACACTTGAGATCCTTCATTGAAGCACATTGAATTCTTTTCTAAGGAAATATTATTGGCTCAACCATTCTCAATAATTCTAAATAATTATGCTATTGAATGGTTATTTTCATCATCTCATGGGACTATTCACACATTTGATGATTTGACTAATATGTTCTTGAGACAATTTAAAATTAATATGAGACGAATAGTTACATTTTTGACTTTTTTGAGTGTGCCCAAGGACTAAATGAGCACATCATTGATTTGTTATAATATTTCAATCCTTGTTCTAAATTACTTACTCCCTTAACATGATATTGAATTTCAAAAAAATCTTTACTTAAGGGTTTCCTTAAGCCAATTGTAGGTAATGCATATCTCAATAGATTTGCATCTTTTATGGATCAATGTGCACATGTGAAAATAGTTGAATCCAAGTTATTCATAAGAAATGTCTTCAAATACGGGTCATCAACTCAGTGGAGCCAATTCTAATGCTTAATTAAATTGGTGATACTAGGTATGCACATGAATCAAAGGACCTAAGGATCCTTAACTAAGTAGTTCATCATTCACAAGAGGGTTGCATTAAATCATCAACTAAGGAATCGTAAAACTTTAGATAGTGCTAGCAAAGTGTATGCATTCATAGATTTTGGACATCCTACATCAACTGAGTATAGGAGAATAAACATATGCAAATACAATAAAAGCTTGAAATCAAAATAAACTACTAATTCACAAAACAAAGTAAAAGAATATAAACTACTGCCTTATGTTGCAGGAACCTAATGCTTAAGACTGTAACTAGCTAACCATTATACCACAGTATCCTAACTTAGTTAACCTCTGGAGTCTAAAACATAGCATCAACCTACAGTGTTGAGTGTTGTTTGTCATTGATGTCAAAAGTAAGTGATGTTGAAGTTGAAGGTGTTTCAAAATGCGTTGGTTGAAGCTGATTATCATTGATGTCAAAAAGGTGTTCAGGTGTTCAAGGTGTTCAAAGTTTTTGATGCTAAGTGGTCAAGATGTTTTTCTTGGTAGGATGCTCATCATGGCATGTAGAGACATCATGCAGAGTATTTTAAAAGGTTTCTCAGGTTCATAGGTGATGGTGATGTCTTGTTGATGTTTATTATGGCTTAAAGGAGATTAGGATAGGAGAATTGCTTCATAGTGTTTGATGTTCATGCTAACATGTTAAGGAGTTCATGTCAAAGATCAAAGGAGTTTGGAGGATGCCTTCATATGGTTTCTTCAGGATCAGGATGTCAAAGTGAAAGGTTTTTGGTTAAAAGCATGTTTGGAAACTATGTAATCCAAGTATATTATAATAAAATTTTGGAATTTAAAAAAAATATCTCTCCATTTGATGAAGTTGAATGAATGAATATGATTAATGTCTATTGATACAAATGCTAAATTAGAGGAACTAATTGTATGCATAAATTGAAAACTTTAGGCGAATTAGAAATTCAACATGATACAGACCAGAACAAACTTTGGAGGTAGCCAAGAGGTAGGAAAACCTTCTGACAACCCCAATTCAAAACTAGATCAAATCTTAGAATAATAATTGAAACAAGAGTGAGAATTGGTACCTTAGAACAAGAGGTTTGAGGCTAGAGTAGGCCAGAAGAGGAAGCATCTCACAAAGTTGAAGATGAAAATAGACATGAATGCACCACCAAAGTGAGCATGGAGAAAACAACTTTGATTCAAGGCTTGTTAATGAGAAAAGAAACCAATCAGCCCTTGAATTATTAGATACCCTAAGTTGAAGGAGTTATATCTCCTTGATGATAACTATTCATTCTAATTTCAAGAATCAAGTGTTGTAGAAATCCAAGGGAGATGAATACTATGAGTAGGTCAAACAAGCTCTCGTGGAAAATCCTCAAGGTTAGAGGTAGGATGGGTTTCATTTTGAACTAAATAAATTGCTAAGATTTAGGGGAATAATGTACGTTCGAAACTCCAAGGAAGTAAGGAATATCGTGTGGAAATAAGTTCATTCTACACCATATTCAGAACATCCTGGAGTGACAAAACTTATAGAAAATGTGAGACCACTATATTTATAGAAAGGAATGAAGAGGGATGCTACAAGTTTGTAGCAAGATGTCTAGAATGCCAGAGGTTGAAAGCAAAACATCATCAACCAACATGACTCTTATATCCTCATTAGATTCCAGAGTAGAAGTGGAAGATCATCAGTATGGGTTTTAATACAAGTTCTTCATATGTCTAAAAATAGGCATAACACTATTCTAGTAGGGGTGGATAGAATCACCAAGTTAGTTCACTCCATACTTGGGAATTGGATAGGTGGAGCACCAGTCATAGTTGTAAGACTGTTCAGGAGGTGTTAGGATTGCACAAATTTCTTGAGAAGATCATCTTAGATAGGGATACGTGCATGACGTCAAGGTTTTGGTAAACCTTATTCTCATCACTTGGAACTCAATTGGATATAAGCTCAACTTATCACCCTAAGATAGATGGTTAGACAGAAAGGGTAAACCAAGTTCTAGAGGATTGGTAGAATTTTCTTACTACAACAATTTCTATCATTCCACGATAAAGTTATATCCATTTGAAACATTATATGGAAGAAAGTGTTGAATCCTATAAGCTAGGATAAGCTAGAGAGTAGGATTAGCCTTGGTCTGAAAATTTTATTAGAAATGGAAGAGTAGATAATATGATCAAACAGAAATTAGCAAAGAAGACTGATAAGCAGAAAAGCTATGTTGATGCTAAGCATATATCAAGATAGTTCTCAGAGGAAAAAAGAGAGCTTGAATCGCGTAAGTTCCATGAGCATATTAGCAAGGTCACTCATTACAAGGTCCAATGGGACCAATTTGTAGAGGACATTGCTACGTGGGAGGATTAAAATGATATTAAACAAATATTTCCTCATCTTGTTCATGCTTTTTAAAACACATAAGAAATAACTTTTGTTATTTTTATATGTTGTGATACTTTGAATCATTGGGGACAATGATCCTTATGGGGGGAGATATGTTACACCCCATTGTTGATTTACCAAATTAATTTAACCTTATGTTTAAATACTATTTTAATGCATGATTATGTCATTATGGTGTTTAACAGTTGGATTAAGTATATGTATATGCAATATGATGAATTTTCTTTTAAATGATTATATGATGATTAAACAATATTGTGATTATGTTTTATATGTAATCAGATAACTATGTGAATGTTTCTCTAAGTGAAATGAATGAAATTTTATGCCCTCTAGAGGGCGAGGGAGAGTATCACCCAAGAGAAGTGTTGGTATATGAGTCATCTGGTATTGCTATTTGAGTTCACATACTCACTTAAGTTATTTGAAAACCTTGTCAGGTCAGTTCAAGTATCAAGTTGGGTTAATTCTTAAACCTAAGTTGATAGGTTAAGTGTCATTAGGGAAAGTAAAACCCTATCACTAAAGATTCTCTTAAATTGTCAAATTAAATTGATTTCAAATATATTTTTTTATTGGTAAATATCATATTTATAATATATATAAATATATATAAAATGTTATGTGTTAAATGCATATATATACAAATATATATAAATATGATAATATTAATATCTATGTATATTCATGAGCGGTTGGGTGGGCGCCACTCCACAATGGATTGTGTTGAGTGGTTGTCGCATCAGCAGGTGAGGTGGCGATTATTTGGATCCTTCGACAGTGATGGAAATCATGCCTTTGCATCGTTAGTTATTGTGGGTCTTCTCAAACATTTTGAGAGTGCTAGCATATGGTCTCTGAGGCACATTCTCTCAAGGATTCAATTAAAGGTGTTGAGGACAAGTCCTTAAGGTAAATCTGTGTTGGCATTCTAACATTTTATCGATTCTCTCACTGCTTTGCTGGTAGCTCTTTTTGGGTATTTTTTTGTTATGGCAAGATTTATCCTGCAAGTTTCAGTGAGGGAATTAGACACTGGTGGAATGGTCTAGCTTCTTGGCTCCAAGTGATAGATGTATTTTTTAGGTTCGATGGCATCACTTTGACTAAGTAAGATCATCTAACATTCAAATTATCTCACCTTTGTGGCAATAAAATGCATAACAGGGAAAGGATTCATGGCAGGCATCAAAGGATACAGGGTTGACTCCAACATTTCATCAAGGGTGTTGGCTAGGTTGTTGGATTTTGGTGTTTCAAAGGCAGAGGAAAAAGTAATCATGAAGCATTTGTTCAGGAATGATTTGCTTGTGGGGTTAGAGGAGTCCCTGGCCATGGCCTCTTTGGGCATTAGCATTCCTTTCCAATGTGACTTAGCACTCCTGGAAAACTTAGATGTTGTGGTGAAATTTTAACCTTTTCTTTTGGACATTAGCGGTGTGGAGTTGGTGGAGAATCATCATCTGTCTTGGATAGGGGTGGAGTTCCTGAAAAAGAAATTTTGACTGGTAGCAATGCAGAACTTGACTTGGAAATATGAGTTGCGTGTTTTCACCCAGAACAATATCTGGTAACTGGGATGGGGTGTATTTGTTTGTTTTATTGGTTGGCGGTCTGGTGGTAGTTTTTTAGGTTGGACTTATGGTCTAGGTCAAGGTTGTTAAGTTTTATGTCTTTTAAATACATTGTATAGTTTGGTTATATGCTTTCAGGTGGTAGATGGGGACCCTGTGTGGTCATTTTTCTTTCTTCATGGTTTAGTCTAGTATTTAGTGGTCACCTATGGTTGGCTCTATCGCCCTACAACCTTGGGCTAATTTTGTATTAATGTCCAAAAAACTTAAATGGCTAAGTGTCAATTTGCTCACACGAGCATTCTTTCAAGCATTAATGGTGAAGATGCTCCATTCCTTGGCCATAAAGAAGGTTGTTGGCTTGTTTTTCCTCACAATTACAATTGTTCGAAGTAGAAGAATTGGTCAAGTTTAAAGAGAAAGATGTGAGGAGATCAGGTGAAGAAATTATAGCGACATTAAAGGAAAATTCTCCCACGTAAGCAAATATTCACACCTCTCTATAAAAATTGTAATTGAATTGAATTGGTCAGGCCAAGTTAGTGATTAACTCAGAAAGATCTAGGTGCTTAGGGTTTGGAAGGGTTTTATTATTATATGAATTCACATAAGTTGGTATGAATTGAGTAAGATTTGGGAGGTTTTTTTTCTTGTTCTCTATACATTTTCTTCTTGAAAGCATAAAACCAGCAAGCCCTTGTTTACAAGTTGAAATTCGTAAACCCTAAGTATAAACTATGAGTCATCCTAGTGACTCTGCGGGTGTTAGGGGTAAACCAAAATAGAAAAAGCCTAAGGTTGCTAAACCTAAGCCAACAACCTCAGAAAAGACTATAAAATCTAAAGGAGAAAAGAGAGATTTGGCTAGGTTCATGGAAGGTGAATCCAAAGATATTATTGAGGGAGGAAAGCAGATTGGAAAAAGACCTACAGGGCAGGGTTTCATGAAAAGTAGATTGATTGACAATGCTCCTAGAATTGGAGAGGTCCCTCTACCGCAAAGTGGTTGGGAGTTATTCTTGTATGCCTTCAATAGATGGTATGTTAAACGTCCAGCTCGTCACCAATGGAGTTTTAACCTTTGAAGGTTGGTGGTACCAAATGTATTTGTTGAAGAGATTTGATGTTGGAGCTAGAAAAGCAATATGATGTTAAGGAAAGAATAATAAAAAGTGAGAATGGAACCCCACTTCTTTACATAACCAGAGACATGATTGTGGAGGTGATCAGGTTAAACCCTAATTACACTATCAACATCAATTTTTTTGATCTGTGCAATGAGTATGAATAGAACAAGTATGGGTATAGGAGGTATGTGCTTCCTAGACATAGGAAAGGGGACAATGTAGCTTTCAATCCTAAGGACTTGGAACCTTTTGATGGTGATGAGTTTGCAAATTACTTCAAGAACACATACTACTGCTTGGATCAGGTATTGGCTCACAGGTTTGATGAAAGGATACCAACTGCTTTGTTGGTGATGATAATTGATATTCAAAACTAGAATTCAAATAGAGGTTTTGACTATGCAACATATATTGCTGAGTAGATGCATAAAGGGATAATTGGATTGAAGGATGGAAAAGCCCAATTATCCTTCCCCCACTATTCTTTATTGATGCACATGATTCTTTGGATTAGACAAGAGAAGTGGAAGAAAAAAATTAAGCTAAGGCAGAAAGATGATGAAGGAAATGATATGCTTGTCCAAATGTGGACTCATATTTGGGACCAAAATTGCCCACATTCAAATTATCTTGATTTCTGTAATATTGTAAGGTTTGGTATTTTGGAGAGTTTGGGTGTGGCACCTCCATATAGAATTTCAAAAGTTATTAGGGAGATTATGTGCCCCAAAGAACTTAAAGAAGCAACAAAAACTCACAATTTGGGTGATTGGTTTATGCACTCACATTACACTTTGACCAGAGGTTATGGAGCCAAGGTTGCACCCCATTTCCTACCAATGTATGTTTTTAATAGGTTGGCCTTCATGGAGCTTATGTCGCAGCTAGATTTCATGGATAATGAACATTTTAGAGTTCCTGGAAGGGTTCACTGATAACCCCACAATGCTCTTTTGCTTATTTCATTGCCACTACAAAGGAGGGGTATGAAAAGCTTAGAATAATGTTGAATAGCCTCAGGTTCACAGTAGATGAGGTCAAAAATTATGAACCTAAAGGGTTTATAAATGAAATGAAAAGAAATAAGGTTTTGTCTGCATTTTCCCATCACTTTTTATACTTAATGATGTGATCAAAATTTTAACAATTGATGGTGCAATGAATTCAAGGAAGGAGTGGACTTCCATATGTGATATTGAGGAAGACATAATGAAAAGGAATGTTTTTTATATTAGTCCATATGATGAGATTGAGAGCCCATATGAAAGGGCCATGACAAAATTTAAAGATTACCAAAGTGGTGAATTCAATGCAAAGGTCAAGGAGGCTATAGAGAAGGCACAAGTACACAAGGAGCAGCAACGAGAAGCTATGGATATTCAAGAACAACCTTTGGAGGTTGGTGAAGGGAGCAGCCCATTGGTTGAATACTCTACTATTGAACTAATTAGAGATGAGCAATTTGCAGAGCATGTGCCTAATGATCAAGAGGTGGAAAAAATATTCCCTTCCCATCAGATAAAGGATACTCTTGACCCACATATTCCAGTGGATAGGATTTTCAAGTGGAAATATGATGACCCTAGGGTCAAGGTCTGTGTTGAATTCCTTGTTGATGATTCCTTTGTGCAAACTAAGGAATTCAAAGAGTTTATCATTCAACATAAGAGCCAAGACATAAAAAAGAGAATTGAAGAGGCTAAGGCTAATGTGGATTCTTCACAACAAGAGTAGGCATAAAAGGTGTAGGAGGAGAAGATAATGGCTAAGATAGCAACAATTACTCCTATCGAGTATAGAAAAATTGTTAAAGAAAGTGGTATGATGTTGCTTCTAAGATGGAACCTTACTATTGCTATTGCACTTGATGCAATACGAAAGGATCCCAATGCTTTTGTGTTTGAGGAGCATTTGACAACCATGTCTTTGGTTCTAGTTTTAGTACCAAATTGCATACCCTTACAATTTGTTCAATGGATCCTAATACAGGAAAACCCAAAGTGGTTAAATCAATTGAGGAGGTCATTGGTTCAGTTGTGGTGAAGAGAGCCGTTGATATCACTCCCATCCAAGCTACAAAGTTGGTTGTCCATGTTTCCATGTCAAGTGCTGACATTGCACAAATTTCTCAAAAGAAATATGATATGTTGAATAACTACAACACTCTCCTAAATGAGTGTAACAAGATGGGGGCCACTATGCAAGCAATTCAATCAATAAAGGAATTTCCTTCCCCCTCTTCATCATCTTCAAAATTATCAACTCAAGACAAGGAGTCTCTATCATTGAGAATCCAAAGTTTGAAGAAGGAAGTGCAAGTGGAGAAAGATAATGTTAAAAAATCTGAGGAAACCATGAAGGTTGCTGATAATATTTTTGATGATGTCTTGAAACACAGAGTTTCCAAGCTAATGCACAAATCTGATACTGTCTAAGAAGCCTACAAAAGCATCCATGAGGCCCATGAAAGGTATAATGAAGTTCAAAGTGCTTTCCAAAATAATTGGAGTAAATGGAGTGCTAGAGTTGGAACCTTAAAGGAGATGATGCCTAATATGAAAGATGATCCTGAGGCTCCAACAAATATTCCAAATGTGTTGAAGGCGGTGGACCTATTGGGTGGAATCTCAGCTTTTCATGGCAAGTTGGGAGTGTAGCTGCAAAATAAATTGAAAATGTTTAGAGACATGGAGGGGCATTACATGCCAAAGATATTGAATGATGAAGGTGAACTGAAGGATTTTTCTACTTGGAAAGAAGAGTTGGGAGGTTTGCTACCACATTTTAAGAGAGCAACTAGTCTCACTAACTACAACATGTTGAATGCAACTATTGATAACATGATTGGGATTGAGGTGTGTATGGATGCATTTGTTAAAGAGGTCCGCATATTAATTGATGTCAGATACAACCGACACAACACTAAGGTGCATGAGTTTTTGGATATATAATGGCCCACCGAGGAGGACTATAATACATGGCTTGAAAATTTTATAGATTAATCCTTTAATAAAGCATTGAAAAAATTATATCCTCTCAATCAAAGTGACAGTAAGCTATTGATGTGGATGTGGTGAATGATGTTCTCTTTTTATTGATTTCTTGTTTTAGTTTATGTTGACTTGATATGCACATGGAATATGATTTTTCTCACAGATGGTGCTACTACAACAATGAAAGATGCCCTTTGGAGGGCAGGAACTATCTTCTTTAGTGGTATGAAAGGAGTTTTATCTCATGTGATTTCCCCCTTCAAAAAATACAAATATAATTGCCTTGGGGATGTTTTGAAATTGAAATTGAAATGTAAGTCAAATGTAAAATGTGACTAAATGTGTAATTTTTCCCAAAGCTTGTTGCTCCCTTTTTCTTATAAAAGGGAATTCAAGGGAAATTGCATGGGTGTTTGGTTGGTGAAGTTTTGAACTCATTGTAAAGAATTTTATAATACATGCACAAGAAGATAGAATTAGAGTTGAGTCATACACTAAATTCGAGTCTATAATAGGCATAATGGTTTTACAATAGTGATGGCATTTGAATGCAAAAGAGAAAATTTTGGAACAATTTCTCTCCTTTTGTATTTTTCATATGAATTATTAATAAAATGATCAAGGATATTTTTATTGGTCTTCAATCATTTTGGTTGAACGTATGATTTTATCTTTGCTTTAATTCAAAGAATTGATTAAAATGCTTTGATGAGATCATAGGTTTGTGTGATTAAGTATGAGGATTTGATAAGTAGTTTCTATTCTAGGATAATTTTGAGTTTTTTTATTATAATGCAATATCACAATAGTTTGTAAATGTTGAACTAAGTCATTGTTGCATTACAGTCTATTCCAAATTTGAATTCATTACCCAATGGATAAGGCACTAGTCTATTAATTTGGTTATCTTTGATGTCAATGAGTTGGCCTTGCCCTTCAAAGAACAAATTCTTAAAGAAAATCATTCATACACCTTAAATTGTTTTAAAGTTTCATGAGAGCTTGTCCATTCTCTGCTTTAGATGATTATTTGTTAAAGAATTAGCTAGATTCTTGAAGGATTTCATCTAATTTGCAATCTATGGGAATGTATCTATTTTTTTCAATGTCTATGGTAAATGGCATAAGAGTATCACTAAGTACATTATAGGGATCACCCTCTTGGGTCTTGCAGAGCCTGAAGTGTAGAGGGAAATCCTAGCAAGCATTCACGTAGTCATTGGCTAATCCTCACCATTGTTGATCATTGAATTATGGAAAATTCATAGGCAATGGGTGAGATCAAGTTTGGTTCATTAAAAAAACCAACAGATTGGAAACTCTTCTAGGGACAATGCTAGTCCAATGTCTTTAGGTTAGATCTAGTACAATCAGAGTCAATTATTTTCCCTGTTCTTTATTGTTTGGAGAATAGTTTATACAAATTCTCATCAATAGCTCAAGTCTAGTTTTATGCATCGAGTTTTGGTTCCTTTTTCCATTTCATGCTAGGTTATGTTCAAAGTATTCTTTGAGATTGTGAGTGCATCTCCATAGTGTAATCAATTTTTATTTCCCAGTATAGTGGGTGGCGACTCTAAAGTATCTTGTGTCAATGCAAGGTTAAATCCTCAAGAAAGGAAAGAGGAGAACTCTGAGAAGCAGGCTAAAACCATGAGAAGAACTAGAAGCTATATGAAGAAACATACTGAGCAAAATTTGGAGCCCAAGCCATCAAAGGACAAACAACCAACCTGGAAAGCAGAAAATGTTGAATCAAGTAAGTCTCAAAAATCTTGCTAGCACATCTCCTAATTTAAATGAAAATGCTCATAATGAAAATTCTCATGAAGAGGCACATGAATTTGGTGTTCCTGATACAAATGAGAAAGGTTTTCCCACTAATGAAGTCCTTGATAGTCACCTTGAAATGTCAAAGGAAGAAGAGAGATGGGAATTCTAGGAAAAGGATAATAAATTCCCAACCAGAGGGGAAACCCTTGGGGGTAAATCTATTTTTAATGATGATAACTTCAAACCAAGGGGTAAATCCCATAGTATAGCCTCACATCATTCCCCTGAGAGAGAACCAACAAATATTACCTTTTACACTCTTCAACCTAGTGAGTCTGAGGATGTCCTGGAAGATGAAGATGACATAGATAAGGATATGCAAGCCTTAGAAGAAGAAGAACTCAGACTCAAGGAGTTGGAGGAGGGGAAAGTAAAGGAAAGAGAGCAGAGAATCAGGGCAAAGGTGTTGGAAAGAGATTCCCGGAGAAAGAGATTTTCAGAGAAAAAGGATTGAGAGAATGAAAGAAGCATTAAAGGAAGAACCAATTCTTGAAGTTCCTTCTAAACTTGATGCTAAGATAACCCCTAATCCTCCTAAGGTAACCATTCCTATGGGAACCTCTACTACAAGAACTTACACTACCTCTATTATGGAAACTAAAGTCATAGATCCTTCTACCGCTGTTAAGAAGTATCAACCTATAGACCATGGAAAGAAACCCATAATTCAGCCTAAGAAAACCATTCCAACCACAAGTACAAATATAAATACAAATACTTCATCCACTAATACTTCCACCAAGGATGATAAGACCAAATCCATCCTATCAAATGCACCTCCCGATATTGAAATACTAAGATTGCAGTTGGTTAATGAAAAGTTGTAGCAAGAATTGAATAAAATGGAAATTGAAGCCTTGAATACTGAAATAGTAAGGAAGATTTCATTCCTCAAAACTTCTATCCCTTATTCTATTGATGACCTAAAGCTCAGATAATGAGTCATCCCAGTGAATCCTTGAGTGTTGGGGGTAAACCAAAACAAAAAATCCTAAGGTTGCTAAACCTAAGCCAACAACCTCATAAAAGATTGCAAAATCTAAGGGGGAAAAGAGATATTTTGCTAGGTTCATGGAAGGTGAATCCAAAGATATTGTTGAGGGAGGAAAGCTGATTGGAAAAATTCCTATAAGGCAGGGTGTCATGACTAGTAGATTGATTGACAATGCTGCTAGAATTGGTGAGGTCCCTCTATTGCAGAGTGGTTGGGAGTTATTCTTGTATGCCTTCAATAGACGATATGCTAAATGTCCAACCCATCACCTATGGGGTTTTAACCTTGGAAGGTTGGTGGCACCAAATGTATTTGTTGAAGTAGATTTGATGCTAGAGCTAGCAAAACATTATGATGTTAAGGAAAGAACAATAAAAAGTGAGAATGGAACCCCACTTCTTGACATAAAAATAGATAAGATTGTGGAGGTGTTCAGGTTAAACCCTATTTACATTGTCAACATCAATTTTTCTTATTTGTGTAATGAGTATGAACAAAACAAGTATGGGTACAGGAGGCATGTGCTTCCTAAGCATAAGAAAGGGGAAAATGTAGCTTTTAGTCCTAAGGACTTGGAACCTTTTGATTGTGATGAGTTTGTTATCACAAAATCTAGCAGCGCTGGTTCCATGGATAACCCCCCTACAAAACTTGTTTGTTTCCTAGGTTCGTGAAGTTCAAGCACACAAAATGAGGTGATTTTCAAGCCACCTCAAAATGCATTCCAAAGCCTCAAACAGTTAGTTTGAGCATCCCCCTATGTTCGTCTCGTGAAGACCTTCAAAATGAGCTCCTTCGTGAAGTTTCACTATTCATACTTAGTTAAATTGTGAATTATGCGATTTCACTGAAAAAGTGTGCTCCCGCTCACAAGCCAAAAAATTGGCTAAGTATTGAAAGTGCAGGGGCGCTGAAAATCAGCGCCCCTGCATAAAAGTGATTTTGTCAAAATATGTAAGAGCGCTGAAAAAGTGCACTATTACACTTTGTGTCTAGACTTAGTCATTTTTCGCCTGGACGCGTTTCTTCGTGTCTTTGACATTTTTAACTTATCATACCACTTTTTATGCCTCAATTAATTGGGCAACTTGAGTTAGGTTTTTGTGTTTCCCATTCAATTAAAAGTAATTTTATTGTTTCATTTTCATTGTTTGTGATCTTCAACTTCATTCCTCTTTGTTGGGCACGCATCTACCTCCTCCAAAAATGCGTTTTTATACATGCCTCTTTGTTGGTCGAGTTAGGTTTCAAGTTTTGGTTTAGGTATGTTGTTCTTTTCTCCCTTCCTTTCTTTCCTTCGCACTTGATGTTTGTTTGATAAATGTTTTGTGAAAAGAAAACACATTTTTAAATAAACCCACATTTTTCTTTCTTTCCTTTTTGTCTATACACATGGGATTTCCTTTCTTACCCTAATCGCGTTCTTTTATTCCCCATTGGCTAAGCACACAGATGTTGTTCCATTATTTAGGCGTGGCTTTCTTGCATATACGCGTTTTCTTTTCTTTTGTTTTGGTCGATCTTACCCATGCGTTCTGATCTCCTCACATGATTCTTTGCCAATACTTTGAAATGACAATGAAAGAAACTCATGTTTTGTGAGTAAGATTGCACTATGCTTTTCATAAAAACCATGGCGATAAGTGAAGATCTAATGCACTTCAATATGCGTTCTCAAGTGTTGATTTTAATCCTTTCAATACTTCCAAATTGCCAAAGCGTTGTTCTCAGAAATCATTGCATTATGTTTTCATTGTTCTTCCCAAATGCTGAAGCACACTTTTTCAGCGCCATATCAATTACCAACTTCACAGTGAGAGATGTCATAGCGCTAAAAAAGTGTGCCCTGACATAATGCAAATTTTTCCTAAAACTAAAAGTGCAGGAGCGATGTTTTTCAATGCCCCTGCACCAAAGTCAGTTTCTTCAAAATGCAAGGGCGTTGATTTTTAGCGCCCTTACACTTTTCACAATTTTTCCCTGAAACACTTCAAACTTGCCAGTTTCGTCTCGAACCTCCCTCCTTCTACTTTGTGCATCATTTTGCGTGCCTTGTCATATGTTCCATGCTTTCTCATCGTCATTGCTTGCCTCACACATTTCCATGCTTTTTATCGACTAACGTTTGTTTTGAATCCACATCTTGCAGTCTCTTTTCAAGATCCTCAAAGTTGATGGATCAAAGTTTCAATTGCTCTCAGATGACTGCCAGAAAACCTCTGTCTTCTTCAAAAGAAAAAGGAAAAATGAAATATAAATATCAAGGTGTCTATCTGCCAACTGTAGTGGTCTCCAAGGTGGAAGAAATAAAAGACACAGGGGTTGGCCATCAAGACTTGGTTGATTTTGCAGAGCAAACTGAGAAGAAGCCTCTTCCTGATTCGATGAGAGAAATTGTACAAAGTAACCTGCATTTGGTAGCTATGTTCCCTACTGCTGCACACAATACGAAATTTTTCCTTCAAGTGGAATCCCACTACATTAGGGAAAGCAAAAGCTCGCCGATAACAAGAACTTCGCATGAGAAATAAATCAGCGGTTGTTCCCACTTCTTCACGAAGAGGTCCCAAGATTAAGTTTACTGTTGGCAAGAAAGATACCCAGTTCGTCCCAAAAGGAGAAACCACAGAATCCAATCCATCTCGCTCTAAAGGTAAAAAGGCCATCCCAAAGGAGATAGATTCTGATGAAGAAGGTACTTCCAGTGACCAATCCACTAAAGATGAAGACTCGGCAGAAGAAGACTCTGATGCAAAAGAAGTTTTTGAAAGTGGGAAAGAGTCTGAAGAAGATTCTGAAGAAGAATCTGAAGGTGATTCCGAAGGTGAACCAAAATCAGAGAGACAAGAGGGTGATCAATAGGAACCTAGGCATGATCAAGAAAGAGCTATGTCTCCACCTGAGAATGTAGTTGAGGAAATTCCCAGAACGTCATCACCTATGATTTCCAATGTTCCTCATACCCCTCCAAATTCAAGTACTCCTCCAACTCTTGTTCCCTCATCACCCGTTCCTACCACATGCATTCTTGCAGTAGAGATATCCACTATTCCTCCATCATCAACCCCGCTTGATACTCCCTAGGTGAAAAGCATTCATACGGTTGATATATTGTCAAGTCCTCCATCATCCATTCCTAGCCTGTCTTCACCGACGTATGATATCACTTTTGAAAATGAATTCAATCGTTTCATGAATGAGTCAATGCGTGATCAACTCAATGTGCAATCTATAGGAGCAATGATGAAAAACACTTCTCCTATTGTCACGATACCCATGGTAACTTTAGAGGTGACAATGACTTCAAAAGTGACAATGACAACTGAGTTGACAGTGAATCCAGAAGTTTACACCTCCTTCCTTCCCCCTTGGATGATATCTCAAGTGTCAAAGCAGAAGAAGCAAATGATCTCTCCAGAGGAGCTCGACCTCGAAGAGATAGTCCCTCCAAAGGCTAAAGGGAAGAAAAAGGAAAAATTATACTCAAGGCTAAACATTGACAAGATTGGCCACAAGTATGCGAAGATTGGCATACCACCACGAGAAGAAGGAGATGTCAATATGGAGGACTACACTTTAACAAGAGTCTAGCTTGGCAAGGTTACCAATGAAAGTGCAAAAGTAGATGCACAAGTGACATTGGGTATCTTGGATGGAAGACTAGATAAAATGGAGCAAGCTCAAAATATGTACAAACAGAGGGTAAAGCATTATGCCATTGTTGTAAGGTGACTTGCAGGATCTTCAACTAATGCACAACCATTGACAGTGGTAAGTATTGAGGACCCAACTGTCAAGAAAGCTGAGAAATTCGCCTCCAAAGGCAGGGTGTTGTATGATGTCGTTGAGAAGATCATAGAACACAGATCTCAAATCATAATTGTTGCGGACGAGAAAACTACTTTGTTGGCCAAGCTCACCACAAAGATTGATAAAGAAAAAAGTGTACTTTCCCAGGAGCGCAGAGATATGGAAAAGTGCCTGTTGTCATGGTCACAGATGAAGCAGGTAAAGCTCAGTAAATTAGTGGAAGTCGGGGTAATTCCCGAGAAAGAAAAGTTCATTGAGGTAAGAGAATCCTTGAAACATCGAATTCAAGTAATTCAATCTCTTACGGAAGATCTCCACCAAGTGCAAGAAGATGTTGAAGGGCATCATGTTATTCTTGAAAAAGGTATCAAGGAGTTGTCAGGACAACTTCTTGAGGAAAATCGTATCTTCCTGCCAGCCATAGAAATATCCCAGATCTTCAAGGAAGCCATCCTGAAGATGATTGACAGCACAATTGTTTTAGAAGCCTCTCTGAACATCATTTGTGATACAAGGCTCATATTGGATAACCTGAAAACGCATCTCGACAGGTGCAAGAAGGTTCACTCATCTGCCATGAGATCAATCATGAGAATTCACACCATTTTGGATTACACCGTTGGTCCGGATGAGAATTTCATGCAGGAGACCAGGAAGAAATACAAAGACTTCCGCACCCAAAGCAAGGAAACATGAAGAAGGTTCCTGATCTCCAGTGTTAGACATTTTCGATGCATCCTTTTATGCATCTTGTAAATATTTCCTGACATCTTATATGTCTTTTTGTAAATTGTAATTGCACCAAGTTCGAGATGTAATTTCATTAAGAAAAATTACACTTTGACTTTGGTCAAAGTTAGGTGAGATCTCCTTAAATCGCTCACCCAACTTTCCTTGATTTCCTCAAATTATATTCCTAATTTTGCTCATCCCTCTTTCTATATAATGTGAGGGATTTCCTTTGTATTGTTCATCCTTTAGGATTTTGCAACGAAGTGTTGCCCTTTTGAAGCAGAATTGTGAAACTTTGTGTTCATACTTTGTGAATGAAATATGGTCAATAAAGAAGATTGCAAACCAAACTTTGTGTTGGATTCGATAATCTTATGAATTGATCTCATTCGGTGGTGATTAGCTTATGGAATCTGAAGGACTGTAAGTAATTCATGTAAACTTTGTGTTACATCCTTTATTTAGATTTACATTTGTGTTTTGTTTATCTTTGGTTGAATGATCTACAAGACTTTGTGCTTGTAATTATTCATGCTCTTTGGATACTATTGTTGAATGATCTACAAGACTTTGTGCTTGTAATTATTCATGCTCTTTGGATACTTTGGTTGGATAATCTAAAAGAATTTGTGCTTGTAATTGTTCATGTTGTTCGAGGAATTGCTGCATCTAAGAAGACTTTGTGCTTCTAATGTGACAAACGACACACCTATCACAAATCCACCATTGATAAAGCTACGGACGACTTTGTGCCTTCATGAGCTTTCCCTTTTATTTTACTAGTTTATTGTTAATCACTTCTGGTACCTCTACACTTTGCTTTGACAAGATAGAGGTATTGGAATTACTGCTCCTTGTTAGTTTAGAGTTATTGTGAATTGAGAACTTCCAACAGTGAAGCATTGTAAACATCTTCTCTGAAAAAAGAGAGAAGGATGAATGTGACACACCCCCCCACTTCGTAAGTATTGTGTACATTTTGTAATTACTTTGTTTGTTTTACTATCGCTTCTGTTAGTAGTAAGAAGGGCACCTCCCCTTTCTAAGAGGAGAGATTTACATCTCACATAGTTGTGGTTGAAGTCCTAGTTGTATAATCTATTGAAATTTTGATTACATAATTTTCACCCAACAGAGTTCACAAATTACTTCAAGAACACATACTACTACTGGGATCAGGTATTGGCTCACAGGTTTGATGAAAAGATACCAAATTATTTATTGGTGATGATAATTGATATTCAAAACTGGAATTCAAATAGAGGTTTTGACTATGCATGATATATTGTTGAGTAGATGCATAAAGAGATAATTGGATTGAAGGATAGAAGAGCACAATTATCTTTCCCCCACTATTCTTTATTGATGTACATGATTCTTTGGATTGGACAAGAGAAGTGGAAGAAACAAATTAAGCCAAGGTAGAAAGATGATGAAGGAAATGATATGCCTGTCCAAATGTGGACTCATATTTGGGAACAGAATTGCCCACATTCAAATTATCTTGCTTTCTGTAATGTTGTTAGGTTTGGTATTTTGGAGAGTTTGGTTGTGGCACCTCTGTATAGAATTTCAAGTCATTAAGGAGATTATGTGCCCCAAAGAACTTAAAGAAGGAGCAACAAAAAATCACAATTGGGGTGACTAGTTTTTGCACTCACATTACACTTTGATCATAGGTTACGAAGCCAAGGTTGCACCCCATTGCCTACCAATGTATGTTTATGATAGGTTGGCCTTCATGGAGCTTATGTGGTAGCTGGATTTCATGGATAATGAAAATTTTAGAGTTCCTAGGAAGGGTACAGTGATAACCCCACAATGCTCTTTTGCTTATTTCATTGCCACTGCAAAGGAGGGGTATGAAAAGTTTGGAATAATGCTGAATAACCTCAGGTTTCTAGTAGATGAGGTTAGAAATTATGACCCTAAAGGGTTTATAAATGAAATGAAAAGAAAGAAGGGTTTTTTTCTAAGTTTTCCCATCACTTTTTATACACTGATGATGTGATAAAAAATTTGACAACTGATGGTTCAGTGACTTCAAGGAAGGAGTGGATTTTCATATGTGATATTGAGGAAGACATAATGAAAAGGAATGCTTTTTATATTAGTCCATATGATGAGATTGAGAGCCCGTATGAAAGGGCCATGACAAAATTGAAAGATTACCAAAGTGGTGAATTCAATGCAAAGGTCAAGGAGGTTGCAGAGAAGGCATAGGTACTCAAGGAGCAGCAACAAGAAGTTATGGATATTCAAGAACAACCTTTGGTGGTTGGTGAAGTGGGAAACCCTTTGGTTGAATACTCTACTACTGAACTTATTGGAGATGAGAAATTTTTAGAGCATGTGCCTAATGATCAAGAGGTGGAAAAAAAATTCCCTTCCCCTCAGATAAAGAATACTCTTGAGCCATATGTTCCAGTGGATAGAATTGTCAAGTGGCAATATGACGAAGAAGATGATGATGACCCTAGGGTCAATGCCTGTGATGAATTCCTTGCTGATGATTCCTTTGTGCAAAGTAAGGAATTCAAAGAGTTTATCTTTCAACATAAGAGCCAAGACATAAAAAAGATAATTGAAGAGGCCAAGGCTAATGTGGATTCTTCACAACAAGAGGAGACAAAAAAGGTAGAGGAGGAGAAGATATTGGTTGAGATAGCAACAATTACTCTTGTCGAGGCCAATTTTTTTTTAAAGAAAGTGGTATGATGTTGCTTCCAGGATGGAACCTTACTATTGATATTTCACTTGATGTAATAAGAAAGGATCCCAATGCTTCTATGTATGAGGAGCATTTTGACAACTATTTCTTTGGTTCTGGTTTTAGTCCCAAATTGCATACCCTTGCAATTTGTTCAATGGATCCTAATACAAGAAATCCCAAAGTAGTTAAATCAATTGAGGAAGTCATTGGTTTAGTTGTGGTGAAGAGAGCCACTGATATCACTCCCATCCAAGATGCAAAGTTGATTGTGTGTGCTGCCATGTTGAGTGCTGATACTGCACAAATTTCTCAAAAGAAATATGATACATTGTTGAATAACTACGACACTCTCCTAGATGAGTGTAACAAGATGAGGGCCACTGTGCAAGCAGGTCAATCAATAAAGGTATTTCCTTCCCCCTCTTCATCTTCAGAATTATCAATTCAAGATAGGGAGACTCTACGAATCCAGAGTTTGAAGAAGGAAGTACAAGTGGAGAAAGATAATGTTAAAAAAGGTGAGGAAACCACCAAGGTTGTTGACAATATTTTTGATGATGTCTTGAAACACAAAGTTTCCAAGCTGATGGAAAAATCTGATACTATTTGGGAAGCGTGCAAAATCATCCATGAGGCCCATGAGAGGTATAATGAAGTTCAAAGTGCTTTCCAAAATGACTGGAGTAAATGGAGTGCTAGAGTTGGAGCCCTAAAGGAGATGATGCCTAATATGAAAGATGATCCTGAGGCTCCAACTAATATTCCAGATGTGTTGAAGGAAGTGGACCTATTGGGTGGAATCTCAAATTTTCATGGAAATTTGGGAGTGCAGCTGCAAAATAAATTGAAAATATTTAGAGGCATGGAGGGGCATGACATGCTAAAGATATTGAATGATGAAGGTGAATTGATGGATTTTGCTACCTGGAAAGAAGAGTTGGGAGGTTTGCTCCCACATTTTAAGAGAGCAAGTAGTCTCACCAACTACACCATGTTGAATGTAGCTATTGATAGCATGAATAGGATTGGGGTGCGTATGGATGGATTTGTTAAAGAGGCCCACGTATTAATTGATGCCATATACAACTAGCACGATACTAAGGTGTAGGAGTTTCTGGATATACAATGGCTCACTGAGGAGGACTATGATACATGACTTGAAAATTTTATAGATTAAGCCTTTGATGAAGCATTACAAAAATGATATCCTCTCAATTAAAGTGATGGCAAGTTGTTGACGTGGACATGTTGAATGATGTTATCTTTTTATTGCTTTCTTGTTTTAGTTTTTGCTGACTTGATATGCATGTGGAATATAATTTTCCTCACATATGGTGCTACTACAATGATGAAAGATGTCCTTTGGAGGGCGGGAACTATCTTCTTCAGTGGTATGAAAGGAGTTTTGACTCATGTGATTCCCCCTTCTAAAAATGGAAATATAACTACCTTGGCGGTGTTTTGAAATTGAAATTGAAATGTAAGTCAAATGTAAAATGTGACTAAATGTGTAATTTGGCCTAAAGCTTGTTGTTCCCTTGTTCTTATAAAAGGGAATTCAAGGCCAATTGCACGAGTGTTTGGTTGGTGAAGTTTTGAACTCATTGTAAAGAATTTTGTAATACAAGCACAAGAAGATAAAATTAGTGTTGAGTCATAGGTTGAATTCGAGTCTGTAATAGGCATAATGGTTTTACTATAGTGATGGAATTTGGATGCAAAAGTGCAAATTCTGGAACAATTTCTCTCCTATATTTTGTCATATGAATTATTATTAAAATGATCAAGGATAGTTTTATTGGTCTTCAATCATTTTGGTTGAATGTATGATTTTATCTTTCCTTTAATTCAAAGAATTAATTAAAATGCTTTGATGAGATCATAGGTTTGTGTGATTAAGTATGAGGATTTGATAAGTAGTTTCAGTTCTGGGATAATTTTGAGTTGTTTTATTGTAATGCAATATCACAATAGTCTGTAAATGTTGAACTAAGTCATTGTTGTCTTACAGTCTATCCAAATTTGAATTCATTACCCAATGGATGAGGCACTAGTCTATTAATTTGGTTATCTTTGATGTGATTGAGTTGGCCTTTCCCTTCAAAGAAAAAATTCTTAAAGAAAATAATTCATACACCTTAAATTATTTTAAAGTTTCATGAGAGGTCATCCATTCTCTACTTTAGATGATTATTTGTTAAATAATTAGCCATATTCTTGAAGGATTTCATCTAATTTGCAATCTATGGGAATGTATTTGTTATTTGCAATGTATGTGGTAAATAGCACAAGATTATCACTACATACATTATAGGGATCACCCTCCTAGGTCTTGCAGAGCTCAAAGTGCAGAGGGAAAGCCTAGCAAGCTTTCACCTAGTTGTTGGCCAATCCTCACCATTATTTATCATTGAATTATGGAAAATTCATAGGCAATGGGTGAGATCAAGTATTGTTCATTAAAAACAACCAACACCTATCAAGAAGGATGATGGCGATCTCGTAGAGGAGTATGTTCCCTATTGTTGGAATAATGCTCTCTATGAAGATCCTCCTCCTTCTTAAGATTTGTAGACATGTTATGGGCCTATTTATAAACTTGTCTCTAAATATGGCTATGGGCATAAAGGTTGTGGGCATAATGATCAAGGCATTCGAGTCCCTATAGAATGTATACCTCGTAAACATAATTTGGGACTTGGTTGCTCGAATGAAAAATAGAAATGAAAACCATGGTTGAATGACATGAATTCTGCTCAACCTTATTCTCGCAGATTGATTCATCCACCATTATCTGCTATCTTCATGTCTTCTTCTTGTGAGTGGTCAAACTTTTCTCCATAAGAGAAATGATTGCTTCCTACTCCTCGTTCTTTATCTAAGCAAGAGCATATTTTGTTGAGGCTTCTCAAAGCCCACTTAATTACTATTCCTCCTCCTACACATAAGAAATTTCATAAGCATGATAAAGGAAAACATTCTTTCTATGCATACCATCGAGCACTTGGCCATTCCGCTAGTGAATGTAAGGCCTTGAAGGATAAAATACAACTTCTTGATTTAGGTGTCATCACTCATTTATTTGCTAATGTGTCTGCCTCTTCTTCAAATGACAAGTGATATTGAGGTCTACCTTTATCCTATCCCTTCTAAGCATTTTCTCATGAGGTTGACACACCTCCCTTCTATAATATCTTGCATGGTTCTCCTCCCCTGTATGTTGGGGGCAGCGATAACTCATTTTAGAGGTGGGTGTCCTTCTTAAGGACCCCCCTCTCTTCTCTATGTCTTTCAAATGAGGCGTCCCTTGAGTGGACCCCTTTTCTCTTGAATGGGTTCCCAAGGGACCCCCTTTGAAATATTTTCCATCAAATGAATTCATTTGCATCTAGCTTGGGGGCAGCTTGACTAGACCTATCTTTTCTATGACTATCCTGCAATGTAGCCTGCAATAGCCACATGATTTTTTGATAAGTCTTTCTTTGTAGGATTGAGAACTTTTAGAGCTTCTTTGCATCAAGCTTTCCTAACATGTTTAGTCTATGAAATAACATGTTGCTTTGTAGGTGCACCTATAAAGCTGCTTTTCAATCAACCTTGCAAAACCGAGCACCTGTGAGGATCAATTAGACTTTGCAAAGCCTCTCACATCAGGCTTCCCTCAGAAGAGAGTAGGTTTGGGGTGCCCTCTTTGCAAGTTTGAGGACCTATGAAGCACTTACATCCTACAAGATCTCTTTGTTCAACTCTGTAGCCCTGAGGACCTACAGAGCCTTTTGTTCATCTTCTATAGGTCTGTGGATCTATGACACATTTGTTCAACTCTCATCAAGACCAAGTAACTGTGGAGCCATCTCTTTTGGAATTTCCATTTCTGTCCAATTCCTTCCTTCTCTCACTTAAATTCTATTCTATTTTCTCTTCAATCTCTTTCTACTTAGAATTGTGTATACTAGATCAAAGATCTATATCCTTCTTCATCCTAGGTATATACTTCTTTCTCTCTTTGACATTGGTTGCTCCCCTATCTTTTGTATGTATTCTTCTCTTGAAGCAATCAATCCTTACATTCTTCTCTTTGTTTAAGAATTCCTTTATGTGTTATTTCTTAATTTGGGGAAAATGCATAGTACTGAGACAACCTTTTACATTGAGGTCTCTTTCACTTTGCTGACTCAAATCCTTTAGTTTGTTGTGTGCTTGTGTGTATGTGTTTTTATGTTCTAACCCATGATGTAAGTGGATTTTATTTTCTAACATTGTTGTCATGTGTAGATATTTCTTGTCTAATGCATTTGTTTTGTAGGTCTTCAACCTAGGGGGCATGTTTCCTTGATTTAAAGAGTTGTCTACTTCCTCTACAGTATCCTTTAAGTACAATGATGTTATTTACGTTTAGTAGATTTCCTTTAGCATCCATATTAGTGTAGAATCATATGCCTGCTAAAGTGGGAGAAAAATGTAATGTCGTAAAATTGCACCCCTTGCAATTTCACATACATTCTTGTATCCACTTCAGTGTCCACTCCCTTAGTATTTGTGTAGGCTCATTTTAGCCCCTGCATCAACCATTTTTATCTCTTAGGATGCTCAAGATCCCTTTTCAGCAACTACCTTCATACATCAGCATTGTGTCAAACCTTGTGCTTTTTCCATTATGATCATTTTGTAGCATGATGTGTCTGGACACCAGTGTGTCATGTAGACGTCTATGTGATGCGCTAGTGTCCTGTGACATTTCAATGTTCAAACAACCTTTTTTCAAGCATGTTTTCCACTTGTCAACTCTTTTTATCGATGGTAATGGTTTGAGACACCTTGTAATGGCTCGGGAAGCTTCTTTTCCCTCCTCTTCTCTTTAAAAACTATCTTATCAATCCGTTTGGCCTTCTTCTTGGTCTTTCTAATCTTGGAGACACTCTCTTTCTCTTTCTATCTTGCTTGCACAACTCTCTACAACTTTCAACAACACTCTCAATCTCTCACAACACTCTTTGCAACTCTCTTTGCTCTCGTAGCTATTGCTCTCTTTAGCTTCCTTAATCCTTGCAACTGATATCTCTCTTACCTTGTGCTTGTGAGCATCCTAGGATTTCACACATCCCCTATCAATTGCATCTCTATCTCATGATATAGGTTCTCCTCCTTGAGCAGGGATTGCTTTTATTACACCACATTTGCTTACTTTGTCCACTTTCTCTATCTATTTGGTTGTCTGTGGAGGTGGGAACACCAAAATGAGGGTTTGACCGAGGCAAACCCCTATACAACCCCAACATTTTCTCTCGAGATTATATATGTAGGTATTGAAGATATTTCCTTGCTGGAGGCTTCATTACTTGGGTTATTGTGAGCACTTTCTATCTCCTATTCTCCTACTTTATCATTTATACTTCACTTCATTTTAGTTCTATTACATTCTGTTACCTTCCCGCATTCTTAAAAGTTCTTAACTTAATCAAATTGTTAGTAGTCACTTTGCTATTTTCTGTGATATTCTTGGGTTTCGATCTGTACAAGACGTTAGTGCACCTCTTGGACTCTAGTGCGTCGTGCTTCCATTCTTATTCTGGGCTATCGTCCTTTGGCCCAAAGCTTGTTAGTTTGTCCAAAAAATGTATGAGATCTACTCTTTTTGATTCTAGAACTTTTGCTCTATTCCTTGAGGTAGTTTAGGGTAGTTTTCCCCTTGAAATTCTCTTGAGAATAAAGAAACTCAGAGTAGCGAATCCCCCTTCTCTACAGGATGCTAGAATTGTAGAAATGGCTTCCCTCTATAAATTTTGAATTTCAAATATAATTTGGGAGATAAATTATTATGGATTGGGTAGTATATTTTAGGAAAATTAGTGTCTCAACCTTGTGGTTATAGTATGTTAATATATTTGAGCGTGGGGGGTGCAAGTGGGTACCCCCTATACGGGGTCTAGGGGCCCATACCCCCGACAAGGGTTCGGGGGAAGTGTCCTCGAAAGCCACATTTTATTATTGTAAATTTAGATTGTTCATTATTAGGTCTCATATTTGATGGTAGATATTTTATTGGCTTGTCTTTCCCTAGAAGATAACCTTACTTTATGAGGGCATTGTATTACGACTATGCATTGTGATATATTCTAAGAGTCTGATAGTTGTTGTGTTGCCTCCAGATAATTGGTTGGTGATACTTCTGTGAGAATCTTGCTCTATAAGTATATTGTAATCTTTATGATTTTTGAATAAATATTTGACATATTTTGGAGTGTGGGTTTTTTCTTTTGAAAGGGTTTTTCCCATGTAAGTCACCATGTTGTAGTATGCATGATATCTGTGTTTAATTTCTATAACTATTGTAAATATTTGAAAAGTTTTGCATTGCCCCCCTCTCAAGGTTAGTGTAGGAACTTGTTCCTCTACCTTAACTTCTTGAGAGTATAGTCTATATATCTTAGTTTGTGTGCCCATTTAGACCTAGATGACATTTTGCATAATTGAACTTTTGAGCCTTATGTATGGGTTGATTCTCACCTCTTTTTTTTGCTATGCATGGAGCCTCTACGTATGTTTCTAAAAAAGAATGCATATAACATTGTAAGGATTAGTGAACTTAATAAGAAGCAGGCGTTGTTTGAAATGATTCTCAACTCGTCTTTATCCACCATTATGTATTATGTAAGTAATTTTCATTGATTATTAGATCATAATATATTAAACTTTGTTTTGATAGTATGTCTATTCAATGTAAACCTTTTATTTTGCTTTATTTGCTTCTTGCAATCTCTATCCCTTTTCACTCCCATTAGCACAACTTTAAGCTAATCATTATGATAGACAAGGAATCAACCTTCCAATTCCAAAGGTTATTTTGTAAGGACCACCCTCATTACACAACCACATTGTTGCTTGCAAGACTTTCCATATTCTCAACTTGTATGTTGCATTGACTCTTAAAATATCTCTTAGATCAAACCAACAATACTCAAGAAAAAATACAAGAAGACATTATTTATAATAAGAACATAATCTTAAATGTAATAAAAGCCAAGACTTATTACATAATAAAGAAGTAACAGTCCTAAGACCAATATGAATATCCTTAAAGAGGAGAAAAATATAGTACCATCCACATTTCCTCCTTCCAACCCTAAATATGGTCTTAAATCTCATAAATAATGACTAGAAATTGAGTAATAAAGTTCTTTTATTGAATCATGAAACAATTATGAGCCTTTTCACGAATCTTTCCCTACACCTAAAATGTGTTCAATGCCGAATTGTTAATATCTTGCTTGGATATACCGTTTATTAACTCTTTCAAAATCGCAATTCATTCTTATGTTGGGTTTTATATGTTTAAATTGTAATATGCTATCATGTCAACAAATTTGAACATGGACATTACATTGTCATCTTGCACGCAGAGAACTATCCAAAGATCTTAGTTCTGTATCTAAATTCTTTGTGCAGTTTACAAGTTTTGCGGCAGCTCTCTACCTACTGAATTTGCGAGGATGAGGATGAATGGGAGCAGAAATTGTTACGTTAGCATTCAGCGATTCTTGCGTCATTTCTCCTCCGGTGTGGAATAATACTAATGCCTTCCCATATTCTACATTTTTTCAGAAACCTTGGAAGCTTGAAATAATAATGTCTTTAAAGCACGCAAATGACAGGGACACAGCCTCCCATTCGAGTGGGGTTAACGAAAAACACAGGTAGAGGAGTTTTCGCAAATAGGGAGATTCGAACCGGGGACCTCATACACACTGACGACCCTTTTGTTGCTCATCCTTATCTCTCCGCCGTGGATAAGGTAACCTTCTCTTGTGGTTTTAAAGTTGTTAATTTTATTAGAAGTATTTAGAATTTTTGTGTAGAAGACTTAGAAACAACACAATTTTTGTTTTGTTTTGAGTGGGTAAAATTTACTTTTATCTTAGAATAGAATAGAAGGTTTTGTAACATTCACAAGGTCAAAGATGGCTTATTGGAGAGTGATTCTGCCATTTTTACTTTTTGAAGTGCCGATCTTCTGATATTCTCTCAACCATCTCCTCGCTGAATAGATCTTGAAATGATGTTGCTGCTAAATCACTTCTGTACTTGACTTGAATGTCATTGTCAGCTTTACATTTTAAAATAAAGTGCTTTTCTGTTTCCACTGTCCCAGCTTTGTAAAAGACAAACTCTCTCTTTCCATACTTCTTTTGGCTTTTTCCATCTACTTGTTTTACACCAAAGACGATGTGAGTTAGTCCTCACCTGGGCAATGAGAATCTTTCCTCTCCAAGGGATATTGGCCTCTAAATAGGCCTTTGGTTAATGGTTAGAAGTGGGGTTAAATTCTTCAAGGTAATAATTTGTCTTTCTTCCTAACGCTTTTGCCCACATAGACTTGTGAAACTTATCTACAACAAATGTCTTTATTTCTTTGCCATTATCAAGGCAAGCATTCAAGTGAATCTGTCATTTGTTCATCCACCTACAATTTTGCTTCATTAATGACATCTTTCTTTCACTCAAGACATCTTTAAAGACAACATTAAGCCAATGATTTGCCTCCATTTGCTCATTTTTTTCAGATATCTTAAAAGGTACACCATAACAATGGCTTCAATAGGAGTTTTACTTGTTTAAGCTAGAAGAATCTTATAGGGGACTGAGGTTTTTAACTTGAATTTGATTGTGATCATGCGTTTTTGGATTCTCTCTATTCACATTCATTTGGTGTTTGAAGTGATGCTATCCCATATTTCACACCCATAGAGCACCACCAAAATTACTAATAGCCCAAATTGAGTCTAAATAGTTTTCTAATCCCATAACATTGCTTCTCTACATCTATTTTGAAGGGAAAAAAATGTTTTCCCAAAGTTCTCTTCCTTTTGCAAGTTTCCCAACTAAGTTTGTTGTTAAAGTCCATTTCGGGATATCTATACTCCTTTATTTCCCCTAAAATACTTCCTTCAAATAAAGTCAAACTGAATTTTTTTCTTTCTATTGGAGAAGATCAATGATCTTGGTCTTGCTAGCATTAACTTGCATACCCACTTTTTTGTGAAAGTGCTCAAGGGCAAACAAATACTTTTGTATCCCTTAGAGAGGACCTAGCAATCAAAATAAGATCATTGGTGTATAAGAGAAGCTCGACAACATATTCCCCTAGAAGAACACCATACCCACCTTTCCAATTCAACCATTCTTTAAGTTTGGTGATATATTGGCCAAAGAGTGTAGGAGATAACATGCATCCTTGCTTAACTCCAATGTCTCTCCCAAATTTTTTTGAAGTACCTGCTTGAGTTCTAATTTATTCTTGAATCTCTTTATAGAGCTTGCTGACAATTGCTCTAAATTGCATTAGGCTATCGAGATCCTTCATAAAGAGCACTCAATTATATTGAGAGGGGGAAGGGCGTGGAGGAGGCAGGGGGTGAATCAATATAATAACAATCTTTTACTTTTCAAAATTTAATTAACCATAGTAATAGCACACATGCAAGGTCTAGCAATTAAGAACACAAGATGAACACATGATTTACGTGGAAACCCTTGTGGGAAAAAAACCATGGTAAAATATTGCTTATATGTAGATCTTCTTGTAGGCACTAACTTACTTCTTTTACAAAACCTCTTTCATAGGCACCAACCCACTGGGGACACCGATCCCCACAATTGAGCACCAACTCAGCAAGAGACACCAATCTCTTCTAATGAGAGTCACCAACCTCTCGATCTCCTTAGTTAGAAGGCACCAACCTCCAAATGAACAATACAATAATTTATTTGAAACTTCTTCTTCTTAGATATGCCTTAATTCACCTTCATAAATCTGATCACTACTTCATCAAAGATTTGCCTTTAGAATTTTCAAAGAGCCTTCAGAAATTCTGCCATAAAGCTCATATGGATCCGCTCATGTATCTTCAAAATTCTGCACTTATGTGCCTTTTAAATCTGCTCCTTGCACCAAAGATATTCAATGAATGGCTGGCTTTCAAATGGACTCCACAATCTCTTTAAATATCTTCACCAAGGGGATTCATCAATCGACATGTCTATCCAAAATAGATGCAACCTCTTCCTTTATATGCACCCTTTCACTTCTCCTTTGGGTGCTCCAATAGGGGTTGGCTCCTATATTTAATTAAATATTTTTTATTTTCAACCTTCTCCAACATTATTTAGAGCACTCAGGATGCCTTGGTCACTTGGAAGAAATCTTGTACTTAGCATGGGCAGACAGTCATGGTTCTTGAATTCCGGCTCAACCATATCCCACCCATTTCAGTTCAGGAGGTTGAGGCAGTGTTAGCCAGGTTTGTCGAATTCGCGGTTAAAGAGAAGGAGAATGGAAACGTCTTGCTAGATGATGACCTTCTGGAAGATGGTGGTGGGCATTAATTGCTCATTATGACTTTAGGAGGGAGTGGAGAATCTTTTGCTCATTTATTACCCCACTCCTCTTTGTGGCGGTTTTTAGGGAAGAATCTTGATTAGGGCATATGTGGCTCAATCTGAGCCCTTCGTTGTAATTCAATCTGAGCCGTCCATTGGATTTGGCCATCTATAAAAGGGGCATCCCCCCTCATTATTAGATCATTAGACATAGAGAGACAACTAGGAGATAAAGCATAGAGAAATAGAGAGCATAGATTGATAGCATAGTTTAGATTGAAGAGGAAGGAAAGTTTTCAAATTGAATGCTTTGTAAGAGATTGTTGTGAACACTCCTATAATAAAAAGAGTTATCATTGCTTGTGGTTTCATCTTTTATTGTGGGTAGCTAGCAAGATTTCTTCGTCCTTCCAATTCACTTAGAATCTTAAAGTAGAACTTAGAGTAAAATAGATTTTATTTCATGCAAGTAGATGATAGTTGTGGAATGTGGTGTTTGATTTGAGCAAGCTTCGTTAATCCATACCACTAGCGAGCTCATTGATGGTGGGTTCGCCTTGCGTGGTCAACTGGAACATTGTGGACTGAACTTCAATTATGGTTTATATGTTGGTATGCGTCGTTGTGATGGTATCTTCATGTTGAATTGTAATTTGAACATTTCTAGTTACTCTCCCTGAAGATTGCACCGGTTCTGTGGAAGTTGTCTAAGGTGAGGTGAAGCAGAGCTGGTTGAAGTTTGCAAGAGTCGATCTCCATGTCCTGCATTTAGAATAGATCATAGCATTTCTAATCCCTGCAACCATTCAATTCAGTACTTTCCGGTTAGTTTAGGAAACTCAAACTTCACTGAGAAATCTTCTGAATCTTTAAAAACCCCTTTCTCTTTGAGCTCCGATTGAACAATTACGTAAGTCCCCCTTGAGATACCAGCAAATCACATCGAGCCAACTGAGACTACGTCCACTGCATAAAGGAACCTTGGAGTTGAATGCATGATCTTTCTCGCAATCTTAGAATGCAAGAGATTTTGTTCAAGAGAGGATAGAGTAGCTGTTGGGAAACTTTATTATGTGTTCGTGCGGTCATAAAACACCCGCCAACAGAATTGGCGCTAGGAGGGCTGAACGTGAACAACCGAGCAGTTGAACTCCAGATTCTATCAAATTTTATTATCTGTGGAGACGTTCTTAGAGACTTTTTTTTGACCCTCCTCCAGCACGCCAACAAAATTGGTGCTAGAAGGACTTATCGACGGCCACATCCGTATTGAAGTAGAAGGGGATATATTGAAGTAGAAATAAGTGTATTGGAGGAAAATATCATGAATCAAGATGGTGCTACCACATAAAGGTGTATTTCCAGTGTTGTAGCCAAATTTGGGATTCAATGACGATCAGGAAGATATTCTTTCAGGATTGAACAATCTCGCGTGGAAATTGAAGAGGAGTGCAGTTGAGTATATGCGAACAAGCTTTGTCTTGGAGGAAGAAGAAGAAAAGGCTATTCGAATCCAAGTTGCTATTGAAAGAGATTTGCTTAACCAGAGACAGCCACTCGCTCCCGCGCATCGCCAATAGAAGAAACAGTTACATCCTGGATCGTATTAGAGTTCGTTTTTGCCGGACAAGCTTAAAAGAATTTTGAGGTCTACAGCAGTTCATCTAAAGATTTTGTGGAGTTAGAGCTACCTACTAGAGCAAAGAAATCCGATCAAACGAAGAGGTTCCATGAAGCGAAGAGGTTTAGTCAAGCAAAGAAAGCGGAGAAGAAATTTCAAGTTTATTCATAACTCCACCTAGCACTTCAGGGTTTGCTCAACCAAGATCAATTCAAGCTACCGTTCCGGTAATTATTCAGCAGCAACAACCCGTCCAACCTACTAATCAACAACAACAGCCAGTCCAAGCTATTGTATATCAACGGTAACGACCAGTTCAAGCTATGGCTCAACCAGGAGGTCAATCGGCTCCAAATGGTGCTACTTGGTTGGTTGACAACCCATCTCCACTAGAGTTTGCTGACTATCATGACATGCCGAAGAATCCAGAGAATTTCTGCACTAAGTTCCATGTCAATGATGTGAATCGCACTGCTGAAGACCACATCAAGATGTTTGAAGATCACTTATGTAACAAGTAGATTGCATATTGAGACGTGGCTTGTAGACTATTTCCATATTCCTTGGGGGAAGATGCTCATTATTGGTTCATTCACTTACCAGTTGGATCGATAAGGTCATGGGAGTAGATGAAGGAAGCCTTCATTGGAAAGTTTGGTATACCTATTACTCCTATAGAGCTTTATCGTCAGTTTGTAGAAGTGAGAAGGCAGGACAGAGAGCCCATTCACGCATTCAACAACAGATTTCCAAAGGCCCTCACACGATTGCGTACTCCCTATATTATTGCTAATGCCAGGGATAATTACTATGTAGCTTTGGATCCTTTGACTGTGATGTTGTAATGTCCCCTTTTTGTTGACACCAGTTGTTAGAGGAGATTAGTCTATTATTTTGGCCCTCGTAGGCTAATGAGGACGGTTAGAGGGTTTTATGAGGATTGTATCATCTCCAGTGTTCAGAAACTTGTAGTTTTGGCTTTTGTTTTCGAAGTTTCCAGGGCTCTGTATGCATTACTTACTATTTATAGTAAGTTAGAGTTACATAGAGGGGGACCTTTACTATTTTTAGTAAGGCGTGTGGTCGTATGCGGTTTCCGCAGCTTAGCACCTAGTTCAGACGACATTCAGAGATATTGAGTATTTATGGAGATATTAATGTTTATTTGGCTCAAATAAACATTAATTAATTAATTAATTAAAAAGGTTATAATATTAAGTTATAACTTAACTTAATATTGAGGGTCTAGGCGTCATGAGCATGGGGCCATTTGAGTTAATTATTATTTGGGCGCCAACTTTGGTAAATTTAATGAAATATTAAAAGTGAGTGCAATTAATAACATTTAATATTATTAAATGGTGCTTTTTGAGGAAATCGACCCCTCTTGGAGAATTATAAATATTTTACATTGGAGATTGTGCCATTCATTGTTGAGCATTTTGGTGTTGATGAGTTTTGTCTAAGAGAGGAAGCCAAGGGTTTCTGAATCAGTTTGCCATTGGAGAACATTCACTCTCCATTGTTGCAGCCCTTTGAAGTAGTGAGATATCTACTGAATTGGGCATACAAGAGGGCATCATATAGGTGTTATTTGAGCTTTAAAGTGAAGAATTTCATCTAGGGTTGAAGATTATATTGAATATTTGAAGACTATATGGTTGCTGGTTAAAAAGACATCGCAGATGCATTGTGGAATTTATTTATTGTTGGCTGCTACAGTACCCGCTACAGTATCCGCGAATAGTAAATCGCTACAGTACCCGCGTGAACAGTACCAGCTACAGTGTTGAGGTATTTGAGTGAAAATTAATACAAGGGTTTGTAGAATATTCATTGCAGAACAGAGGTTTATAGTTAAACCTTGAAGAATATTATATATTGCAGATCTGTGCATTCTTATGTTGGCACGTGGGGATTTATTTGATCTGTGAAGGTATCTGTATGTGTTGATAGGGTTAATATATAGAAAAATCAGAAAGGCCTTACAGCTGCATAGATCCATTAAATACTAGCAGATTGGGCAGATTATAAACCATTAACAGGTTTGTAACAGTTAGCAGCACTTGTGGTATGTTCTTTATCTATTGCTGGGCACTTTAGAGAAGCTTCAGGCCGTACAGCATCAGATCTGGAGATTAGCCATACAGCCTAGAGGCATAGTGTTTTCATTCTTGGCTAGGGCGCCTGACTTTTTGCTGTAAAGACTCGGCTACAGGTGGCAGCTAGGTCTGATTAAACTGGCAGCAGCATTTAATGTGTCGAGAAATTCATCATTGACTGTAGGCGTGGCTCTAATTGGAGAAATCTGATTGCTGTGCTTATTCCTCAGACCTACACTTGCTGCTTTGCAATTCTGGGGTATGGTGTTAATATTTTCTCAAGCATTGTATAAGTCTGATATGATAAATCTGTTCTTGCTAAAAGCTATAATTAAATCAGATTTGAATTATACTAGTATTTATTATTAGCACTTACTTCATTTGTTAAGTATATGTTTAATGCAACTCTTGGCAAAATATCATTTGAGAACACGAAAAAACAAAGAAATTGAAGAAACAAATAATTTAAACAATACCAAGATCAAAAAAATTATACCAGCAAGACTAGTTTTCCAGTTGAGAGCCAATAGGGCTACTACAGATGTTTGTGAAATCTCACCCCGCTCCGGCCAATATGAACCAAGCTTATGCTAAAGTGGTTGAAGTAAGTCAGAGTTTAGGGCAAAACATAATTGGGCCCTCACTATATACTGGCCTAATTGCGGTGAACAATCAAATGCAAACACTCGGCTCAGCATGGAATCAACAAGTTCCAGCACTAAATGCAATTCCTTAGCCAACTTATAAGTGTCGGCACCATCAAATCAGTTAGTTCTCCACCTCGGGGTGCTTTTGTCCCAGGCACAAGCAACACAGCTTGTTTATCTCCAGGACACAGTGCCACCAGTGAAAACTCAAGAGGAGAAAGATGAAATGAAAGATTTAATAGAGCAAGTGAAAAGGTTGTCAACTGAGGTAGCTTACCTCAGAAATCAGAATAATTAGATTCAAGCCATGTAGCGAAATTATCAAGCACATCAAGGTGCTAGTTGAGGATATCAAAATAATCCTCCTAGTCATCAGGATACCCATCAAGGATACAATCATAAAAATAGTCACGGGTACAGAAATAATAATCAAGGATTTCAGAAGAGGTCTTGGAATACATGGCCTAACAATGGAGGTGTTCCTTCACCGTTGGACAATCCGCTGCCTCTTGAGAACCGTCTTGCAGATAGAGTCTACTTGGCCGAGGCCACCTTGTCAGGATGGTGTAGGCTACACAACACCAATTAGCACTCCGAGCTTCAGTGCCATGAATTCCAAGTTGCAGTTGATATCTTCAAGAGAGAAGCAAAGAATACGGAGGCCATAGAGAATCCTCCAGTTACAGGATATGAATTAGTTTTAGCACCTTGATATGATCAGGCATTGATCTTGGAAGATTTCAACTTCCCGCCTGAGTTTCAGAGTTATACGCCCCCACCAGTTAATCATAAATTTCCTCCAGCTTCAACAAATGGTCCAGTGGGGATGCCAGAGTTTCAAGTGCCTTCAAAGGCCCATGCCACGTATGTATCACCAGAGGAGCCTCTTAGAAGAGATGGTTATATTTTTCCTCCTCTTAACAACAGGGTCTTGGTAGAAGGAAGAAGGGAGGTGCAAGCTTTTCAGTCAACTGGAGGTGGGGCTCCTAAGGTTTATCAAAGGAACTATCATCAGAACGAACCTTTGACTACATCAACACCTCCAAATAATTTTACAACTCCCCCGCATCCAAATGCAAGCAACATTCCAAGTTTACCAAGAGATTCTCTAGAGTACATGCAGCAAAATGTAACACAAGGTAGAAGTGGGCAACAAACTACTTAGCAGCCTGTCCACCAAGCTGAACGCGGACAAAAGGAGAACTCTCCTAGAGAAGATATCAAGAGGCTGAGTTCCTACGTGTTAGAAGAATTCAAGAAGATAAAGGTTAGTCTCCCCCTCTATGAGTTGATGAAGATTTCGGAGTTTAGGGACACTCTTTTGGAAACTTTAAAAGAAACTCCTACCATTAGAAGTACTTCCCAAGAAGCACATAATGTACCAAGAAATACTCATGTAGTCATGCAGTCCCGTCCTGCACAAAACACGAACGTGGTATAGGATGTGCCCCAGATGTCCTATAATGCTTGAGAGGCTCAACAACAGTCTCCAAACTTTGTGGGCATGGTACAAGATTCTTCAAATGCTTCTGAGATTGAGGAGAGAGCTCAACTTGATGCTCCCGCAGAACAAAAATTAGAGTTCAAAGGAGGTTGTTCAAGATAATCAAATTCAATCGAGCAAAAAAGATGAGAAAAAGAATAGTGTGGCAGATGAAAGGAGAAAACCCGTAGTGTTTTATCAGGGGAAGGATGAACCAACCCCATTTCTTGTTTCAGTCAGGATTTTTGGAAAGCTGTTACATAATTGTTTGATCGATTCTGATGCGTCAAGTAATGTCATGCCTTTGAAGGTGTGTGAGAGGTTGGGTTTAATTCCACTCCAGACCACCAAGAAGGTGACTCAGCTGGATAAGACTAAAGTTCTAGTTGTGGGAGAATTGAATAACATTCATATGCAGTTGGCAGCAGATCCCAGAGTTTAGAGCTGTATTGACATATCAGTTGTCGATATACCTGATGGTTACGACATGCTGTTAAGTAGAGATTGGTCTAGAAAGTTAAATGGATACATTGCGACTGACTTCTCTCACATGTGGTTACCTTGGAGAGGGATTCCGAATCAGATAAAAGTTGAGAGCACACCATGACTCAGGTTAATGATCACGGAATATGGTGAGGACAATGAGATCTTGTTTGTGGAAACTGATTTGGGTTCATATAAGCCCATTAAGTAAGAAGTCCTCATGTTGCAGAGCTCGAATCAAGAGAAACTTTTAGAAGATGCACCTACTTCTATTGAAGTATCGAATGAAGATGAGTCAAGTGGGAACAAAAGTGAAGGAATGTTTGAGAATTTTAGAGATTTTGTGTTCAAAAGTGTAAAGCAAGAGATAGAGTTGGGAAAAGATGCCTTCGTAAAAAATTTGTTACTGCCCAATTTGTGCAGAATTCACGAGACTTTTCATTCAGAAGTCACATGTGCTATGTGCAAGATCGCCATAGAGCAAGTTTGAAAGATGGTCCCACAGGTCTCTTTAGAACAAGAACGCGAAGTAGTTAATATGGGAGAAAGCTCTTCCATGGAGAAATTGGTGAAGAATGAGAAAATCAAGCTAGTGGTCGACAAGAACATTCTAGAAACATGTAACCAAGAGGATGCACATATCCAACCTCCCAGTACTCAAATAGAAAATCAAGTTTGGACTTTGAAGTTCAATGGATCAAAGTCTAAGAAAGGAAATGGAGCAGGATTTGAACTTATCGGCCCAACAGGGGAAGCATATTTAGGTGATTACAGACTATAGTTCTCTTGCACTAACAATGTCACTAAATATGAATCATTGATTCATGGGTTGATCCTCGCAATCCAAAAGGGGGCCAAAATTCTACACGCCTATGGAGATTCAGATATAGTGGTCCGCCAGGTGAGAAAGCAGTACGCTTGCCATGATAGGAGATTGAATTGCTACCACAACAGAGTCTGGGACCTAATTGAGAGCTTCGACGCATTCAACATCAAGCAAGTCTACAGGTCAAAGAATCCAGTTGCCAATTCTCTCGCGCAAGCAACTAGCTCATTAGAACCTTTGGCCATGGAGGGTTTGAAGAAGTTTATAGTGGAATTGATCTCTACACCCTCAATCCTTGATAATATAAAGAATTTCCAAGTGTTTGATGATGACAAGTAGATTCTAGATTTCTTGACATGCTCTGGCGTGTTTGAGGCACAAATCATTGATGAAGAAGAAATTGAAGAGGCAGAGTTTGATGCTGAAGGGATTTTGAATTTGAAAACGAATATTATTCCCAAAGGTATGGTTGAATTGGAGAGGATTTTCAATCCCGACAAATTGAGTAGAAATTAGAGCACACAAGGCAATTAATGTGAAGCTATCAATTTGGGGACAAATGAGCAAGTAAAGAATGTTTTTATTGGTAAGGTTTGTACACCAGAAGAAAAAGAAGGTAGCTTACAAGCAATGAAAGAATTCCTAGATGTGATAGCCTGGGGTTACGAAGATTTGAAAACATTTGATACTTCCTTGATTACACATGCAATCCCATTAAAGCCAGGAAGTAAGCCATTCAGACAGAGGCAGAGGCCCGTAAATCCGCTGCTAGAGCCATTAATTTATCAGGAAGTCAAGAAGCTTCTTTCAACTAGGATCATCTTTCCAGTAAGGCACTCGATGTGGGTCGCCAATCTAGTTCCAGTTAGAAAGAAGTATGGTGAGATAAGATTGTGCGTTGATTTTTGCAATTTGAACAGGGCTTCTGAAAAGGACAATTATCCCTTTCCCTCATTAGATGAAGTATTACAGGTTGTTAATGGCTCTCAGATGATGTCTTTCTTAGACGGTTACTCCAGATACAACCAGGTGATGGTAGAAGAGGTAGATAGATTGGAGAAAACTTTCACCATCAAGTGGGGAACTTTCGCATACAGAAGGATGCCTTTTGGCCTAATCAATGCCGGAGCCACATTTCAGTGGGCTATGGACATTGCTTTTTGAGACTTAGTTGGCAAGTGTGTGATCATATATATGGATGATTTGACTGTGTTTTCCAAAAGGAGGGAAGACCACGTTGAGGATTTGAGGAAGATTTTCCAGAGGTGTAGAAGATATGGCATATCCCTCAATCTGAAGAAATGCATGTTTGGTGTTACTGAAGGAAAAATGTTAGGGCATGTTATTTCAGAAAGAGGAATCTCAATCGACCCAGACCGCATCGAGACAATTTCAAGGATTGGTATGCCAGGGAGCCAGAAAGAGTTGAGATCATTCTTCGGCAATATTAATTTTGTGAGAAAGTTTATAACCGGGTTTGCCGAGATTGTCAGACCATTAAATGAAATGTTGAAGAAAAATGCGAAGGTTGAATGGACTCCTCAAACTAGGAAAGCGTTTGAAGAAATCAAACAGGCGATAGTGGATGCCCCAGTGTTAGTCAGTCCTGATTATTCCAAGCCATTTTATTTGCACTCATTTGCTTCAGAGCATACTTGTGCAGCCGTGTTGACCCAGAGGACAGAGGAAAAAGATGAGCATCCAATAGCTTTCATGAGTGCATCTTTAAAGGATGCAGAGCTAAGGTATCCCAGTGTGGAAAAGCAAGCTTATGCTTTGGTGAAGGCTGTTAAGAAATTCAGACACTACATCCTGAGAAGCAAAGTCTACGCTACAGTTCCAGATGCCACTGTGAAGACACTATTGATGCAGAACGAGCTAGGCGAAAGGAGAGGCAAGTGGGTCGCCACTTTGCAAGAATATGATATGGAGATACAACCTATGAAGTTGGTTCGAGGGCAGACTTTGGCGCAGACAATTGCAATGACTGGACCAGAACTTGTGCAATAGACGTATGTATTGGAAGAAGTGTCTCCAGGGGAGTGGTATGACGACACAATCTATTATTTGTTGAATCATAGATGCCCTCCACATTTGAATCCGGTGCAACGAAGAGCCCTAAGGATGAAGAGCCAGAGGTTTATGCTTTAGGGGTCGATACTTTATAGAAGAAACCACGAAGGAATTTATTTGAGATGTGTAGGCAAAGAAGAAGCCCAACAACTTATGGAACATTTTCACAAGAGATTTGGAACAGGTCACGAAGGTGGTTTAGCCACCACTCATCAAATTTCAAGGGCTGGATATTACTGGCCTACACTTTTTAGAGATGCCTATGAACATGTGAGAGCTTGCCATATTTGCCAGACAGTTGCGGATAGAGGGAAGAACCCAGCTATGCCTTTGCAGCTAGTAATTGAAGTCAGACCATTTGCTAAATGGGGATTAGATTTTATTGGGATGATTAATCCACCTTCTTCGGCACAACACAAGTACATTTTGGCAGCAACCGATTACTACACCAGGTGGACAGAGGCTCAAGCTCTCAAGCTTTGCACAACAAACGTGGTGATTAAGTTTATTGAAGAGAATATTATTACAAGATTTGGATGCTCCCATGTTTTAGTGTGCGATAATGGTCTGACATTTACATCTTTGAAGTTTTTTAACTGGGCATTTGAGTATGGGATCACTTTGAAGTTCTCTTCTAATTATTATCCGTAGGGGAATGGACTTGCAGAGTCTACAAATAAGAATTTATTGAATGCTATCAAGAAGTTGTTGGATAAGAACCCCAAAGATTGGCATACACAGCTGAGGTTTGCTTTGTGGGTAGACAGGACCAAAACGAAGAATTCATTGGGAACATCTCCCTATCATTTGGTCTATGGATAGGATCCTGTCTTTCCAGTTCAGCTGAGGATCTCGACTCTTCAATTTATTCAAGAATATCTCGAAGGAGAAGACTGGGTTCAAACCAGGTTGACTCAGTTGATGCATTTGGAGGAAAAGAGAGATGAAGCGTTAGAGAATCTGGCCAAGCATCAAGCAGTGGTGAAGAGATGGTTTAACAAGTAGGCTAAGGTCAAGTCCTTCAGGATTTTCGACTTGGTTTTATGTTGGGACAAGGCCCATGAAAGGAAAGGTGATCATGACAAGTTCGACAAATTATGGTTGGGCCCTTATCAAATTTCTGAGATCCTGGGAGATAGTGCATTCAAGTTGAGGACACTGACAGGAGAGGACATCCCATTGCTAGTTAATGGGCAATTCCTTAAGCATTATTTCCAAGTTTAGGTTCCCTCTAGGGACCTACTTTGTACATAGTTAGATTAGGGTTGTTCTTTCCGTTTTGCTTTTGGTTTTGGTTTGTTGCCCTTTGGGTTTTGGGTTTGGTTGTTCTTCCCTTGAGTTGTCCACTCAAGTGGTTTTGGGTTTGGAATGGGCAGGGATTTTGTTGTTTCCCATTGCGAAAAGGGTGATGATGTTTTCCTTTCACGACTTGGTTTCTTTCCACTGGACTTTGTGAATTTGTACCAATTTTGATGGCCAAGGTTGTTTTCCCTCTTGTCATCATCCAATTTGGAATAAGCTCGACTCGGGAGGTTAATCAGTTATTGTGTCTTAACACATGAGTCCAAAGATCCTAATGCCCTACCTGTTTAACAACTACTCTGAGTCATTTTGGTTTCTTGGGAAAGGTTACGGCAAGTGAAAATTTTACGTCTTGGTTCAGCGCCACTATAATTCTCAAACCCATTGGAAGCTTTTGTGTTGGCCATCCAATTGTGGAATTGACGAAAAATCAGTATGAAAAGGAAAAGATAAATGTGCTAAAGGAAAATATTTGAAAAAGATAAATGAAAGAAATGTTATACTTTGAATATTGGTTTTGGGAATATGCGGATAACTCCACTGGGGCTATGGACGCCTGGTTGGTAGTGGAGCAATATTCGTGAGAATTGTAGCGACAACCTTGTCGGGGCTATGGACTCTTGACTGGCAGCGAGGCAATGTCCAGGATGCTTTTGAAGTTAAGATACTTATATAACTTGCCATGGCCAATTTCAGAGGTCAAGATGGTTTAAGAGATGGAATGAATGAATATACATACACTCAGAGGATCTTGGATGAAGGTGTTTTGATCCAATATTGGATTCTTCTCCCCTTTTGAGTAAGTATCCTTTCCGTATGATGGTTTGAGGGAGATTAGCTAAGGTTCTATTCTTAAAGTGTTTTTCAACACTTTCCCGTGGAGTCGCCAGATGTTGTGACCTTTTCACACATCACCCCATTCAAAATGGCGACCCCCTAATTTTTGCTCCATTCGGGTCTTTTGGCTTTGGTTTTGCGGCTGTCTCTCTTTGTTTCGTCTATCTTTCTGGGGATGTGCCGTTCTTTGGGCCTAAGTTGAAATTTTGGCTAAGTCTGTGAAATTAGGGTTTTCATTCTTCAGGCTAGTTTGGGGTTAATTTAAGTGAGCAAATTGAAGTCTGAGCTTGGCACTACGTTCAAAAGGCTTCAAGAAGGCTCCCATCAAAATTTCACTGAATTCTGACAACTTACTATTTTTAGTAAGTACTCAATTTGGGACCTTTTTCTCTGGACTTCTGAAATTTTGACTGGTACACCGCGCTTAGAACACTTTGAGCTACTTGCTTGCAAAATTTGAGCAAATTTTGACAAGTTTCTATTTTTAGCAGTTCTGCCTTCGGGAGCAATTTTTAGAGTTTGCATGTATGATTTTTCAATGCATGTCAGGATAGTCTTTATGGGTTTTTTGAGAGCTTTGCAATGATGTAACATGCAAGTCACGTTGATAACTTACTATTTTTAGCAGGAGCCCTCATGCAGACCAATTTTTTGGGTTTTTTTGGGTTTTTTGAGATCTCCCGAGCAGTATGACATGTAAACACATCCAATAGTTGGTTGATCACTTTTTCAGGCACTTACTAGTTTTAGCAGGTTCACTCCAGCAGCCCCCACACCTTCAGTTTCACGAGCAGAGCAGTCCAGAACAAAAATGGGGTCAAACAAAGGTCATTTGATGTAATGTCCCCTTTTTCGGCATGATCATGTTTGATGGTGGTTAGCCTATTTCTCTGACTCTCGTAGGCTAACAGGTTGGGTTAGAGGGTCAGTGGCATTATTTGATGAGTTTTGTCGTTCTCAGTTCAGAGCCCAGTGATTGGTTCATGACAGGCGTTGGCAGTGCAGGAGTCGACAGCTTCTGATGGCACAGGTTTATATGGTGTTTTGAGTGAGTTATGGGTTTTTAAGTGATTTAAATATTAATTGATTTAATATTTAATTATAAAGTAAAATTGACTTTATATTTTTTAAATCACTTAAATATTCTCTAAAAGTGATTTAATATTTTAAATCACTTAAATGAATAAAGTGCGCCAAGTATTTAATTCATAAACTATTGAGATGAATTAAATATTATTTAAAAGATTTTAATACCTAAAAGTGGCATATTTTCTTGGAATTCGTGCCTTTGCATAAAAGGGCATTTCTGGCAATGAGAAACTCACCTTTTTGATATTTCGACTTTGCCTTGTGCTATTTCCTATGCATTCTCCTGTGATCAGGGTTTGAACAATCTGCCATTGAAGAACGATACCTCTTCAGTGTTGAGCACTCTTGAGATTGTGAAAGATCAATCGAATCAGTGCATGTTGAGAGCTTCATTCAGAGGTTCTACATGATTCAGACAGAGAATATATATTGAGTTTTTATGTTGATTGCAATAAGGAAGGGTTTCTTCTTTGTGGCGCTTCCTTCTTCAGATTCAGAGGCTTCCAGCAGAGATATTACACATTCTTTCATTGGCTGTACGACTTACCTTGGGATTTGTGCATTCTAGAGAGGCGTGTGAAGGGTTAGGCTGAAACGCCTTCCTTTTGTTTGCTTTTGGTCTTCCATTGAAATATTCCGAGCCAAATTTTTCAAATTTTCAATTGCAACAAGCAGAGCAATCCACAGTCGTTAGGGTTAGCTCTAAACCAAAACGTTGTTGAAGCAACTCTAACCAGAATGTACACCAGGATCCCGATTTGGGCAAGGTGTGAGCATTGGTCAGAGGATCTTAATCAAAATGCTTATGTAGGAACTCTAACCAAGAATGGCGCCGATGATGGCGAGCATATGGTCAGAGGGTCTTCTACACTAAGTACTGAAAGGGAACTCAACACCAAGTATGTGCTACCCAATCTAGTATGGAGTTGAGGCGACCATATGGCGGAGTGCTAAGAATTACAATGCTTTGAAGGGAAATAAGCTAGAATGCTGAAGTAACTCGACACCCAGAATGTGCTTTCTAACCCGGAGGGGGAAAGGAGCTACCATAGGGCGGAGATGTAAGATATTACAAAGCAATTACAGAATGTAAAGCATGAGTTACAAATCATGAAAAAGCAGGATTAAAGAACTGCTGTCAGTACTATTGCCAGCTTACAATAATTATGAATCCCTGCAAGATCAATATTAGAGCTCTTCAAAATTGTTGCAACAAGAAGGAACCTTTTACAAAGCCTTTAATGATTTCTTAACTCCGATCCAAGGAAGAAAATGCAGATTTCTTAAATCTGGTTATGACAGACCTGCACTTAAAATAAATAACCAGCAACACAGAAATTCAATGAATAGCTCAAAACTCCCTCAACTCTCACTCAAATTGTCTCAAATCTGATGCAATAGACCCTCAAAATGATGGCGCCTAACTTAGTAATAAGAAATGGCATCTAAAAATGGTTATTAATTACTGACACGAATCCCAAGGCACTCCAGAAAGTACGGCCTTCAAGGAATGACGAATTTGCATTATAAAATCATAAACTTCGTATTAAAATCTGCAAATATTCATGAAGGGGCGCCTCCAACAGGGAAACACAATGAGACAATACCCAGAATGAGAATGTTTAAGATTTGAGACTTGTGAGCAGAAATATACATTCAGCAGTCATGACCAGCAACTCTGGAATTGACAGGAAATGATAAAACTCAACTACGAAGGATAGGAAACCAACTATAACTGAAAAGACAAATCAATAACACTCAAACCTCTCAACTAGTTGCTGTCTTTCAAGCAAGAAGAAGAGCCAAGCTAGGAGGCCTTCATTCCTCGAAGCAATCCCAAAGCCAATCTGGCAGCATAACATTCCTGTAGACAAAAGATAATCTCAATGATAACCAATGGCCTCCTTTTATAATTTTCAGATGATCTTTCTTGAAACCCTAAACTTCCTTTTCGAACCAAACCCTAATCCTCCAATAGAAGGCGTCCCACTTTTCCAAGCAAACTTTGACATTTTAATAATACTTTATTTCCTTCTTGAAATTGGCGTCCAATTTGAGCTTGGGTTAATCTTTACTTTATAAGAAATATAATTAATTTCTTTCAATGAGGCGCCCACCCATAAAGACATCTTTTAAAACAACTTAAAGTGACGAGCTAGGCCAAGGGGGTCAATGTTAAAATATAACATTAAAACATGACTTTAATTAAATAATTCGACTTATCTCTCCAATTGTGCCCCGAAGCCATAAATGAGCAAGCCAACTAATCAGTCTGAAGTAGAAAGTCAACCATGCCGAAACCAACAGGAACACTGCCAGAAATAGAATTTACTAAAAATAGTAAATTCCTGAAGATGCTCAGAATGCCAAGAAGAAAATATCACTGCGAAGCTCTCTGAAAACCCAGAAAGAATCCGCCATTGAATCAACCAACCTCAAGCAAGAGCATCCTTCAAAACAAGAAACCCTAATTTTACCTTCCGAGTAGCCTACGGGTCTCCGGAATAGGCCAACAGTCACTGGAAAGATCATGCTCGAGAAGGGGACATTACATCCATCCTTGGCGTCTAGCATTTTCAGAGACTTGTATCCAGTTTCGAGGCAGGAGAACTCAGATTTGGAGACTTGGCGTCCATTATTGTCAGTTTTCAGCATTCTTGGCTGGCAAGCTGGCTTTCTGTTTTAAATAAAATAACTGGAGATATTCTGGTATGTGTGTCATTCATGATCTCATTGTTTCAATGAAATAACATCTTCTGCATTTCCATTCTGTGAGAAATTGCTCTGTATTTCAGTTTACAAGCTTTTATATGCTGCGCCCCTTCTCTTCTGTCTATGAACTTTTCTCTAAAAAACGAAAATAACACTAAAAAGACTTAAGAATTACTGGGGTTTGAGTTGAGAGCCAACAGGGCTCATCACAGTGGTATTAGAGCTCTGATCCTGCCAGCCTGCAGGGTTAGCAGTCTTTATGCGGCCTCACCAGAATAGGTTTGACAGGTACTACTCACGCAGGGGTCCTGGTTTGCAGAGAAGCACTTTTGAACCTTTTTCAGCATTTCCCTTTGACGAACAGGAAGAAGAGTTGGATTTTGATAACATGGCTGGCAGAGAAGCTGAAGGTTTTCACAGGAATCCTCTCAATGAAGAGGACAGAGAGGCCAGAGATGTGCTCAGAGGCATGGTTGCAGGCCAAGAACAGGTGGCGAATATTCTCCAGCAACTCAACACAAATGTTCAAAATTTGACAATTAATAGAGCTCAGAATCTGGATCGAGATCATGAAGGCAGTATTCACAGAGAGCCTCAGAGAGTCATAGCTCCAACACGCACCTTTGAGAGAGCTACATGTCCTACTTTTGTCAGAAATGATGCTGATGAAGAGGAAGAGGTTGAACAGGGTGGTGAAGTGAACTTTGCTGATAACATCATGACTATGTATGATGAATGGGATGCATTTCCTCCGAGAGTTAAGGAGCACCTTAACTTCGATCGATTCATGAGCCAGAAGAGAGAGTATAACCGTAATAGGAATGACAGGAGGCCTAAAAACAAGCAAAGTGATCTCAGACAGGCTACCAACAAACTAACCTTAGTTCACTATGATGGCAGTGGTAGAGTTACAGCACGTGCCTGGGTGAGTAAGTTGGATACATTCCTGACACTACGTCCTATGCCAGAGGAAGATGCTATACGATTTGCAGCTCTCCACCTTGATGGCGTAGCACATGACTGGTGGATTCATGGCATGGCTACACTGCACCATGATAGGATTACCTCGTACCAGGAGTTTACTGATAGACTGGTAGAGAGGTTTGATAGACGTGATCCTGAGCTATTCTTCAGAGACCTTGCTCAATTGAAGCAGTTGGGTAGCTTGGAGTCTTATATTGGTGAGTTCCAGAAGCTCTCGGTTATGGTTACCGGAATCTCAGAGAGGAGACTTGTCATTCTATTTGTAGAAGGTCTCCATGAGCCAATGAAAGGTTGGATCAAGGCATTCGATCCACCTACCCTGCATGAAGCTATGAGAAAAGCTCGTAGCATGGAACTTACAGCTTCACGTGGTAAGTTCACTTCAAATGCAGAAGCATCTTCATCCTATAGTGATAGCAAATCAGAACCTAAGGAATCAGAAAAGATTGATGAAAAGAGGAAGTTTGCAGCTCCTTTGGACCGAGAGACAATAAATGATTTGCGTAGGAGGAAGCTATGTTTCTATTGCAAAGCTCCTTATGACCAAAACCACAATTGTCCTCTTAAGCCTAAGGGTTCAAATAGACAAATGGAGTGGTTTTATGAGGGTGATGACATTGCTGATTTAACGGACCAGCAAGCTGGTTTTAAGGATGGGAGTATGCGATCTATCATTCTCGTCAACGCAAAAGGTGAGAAGATAGAACCGAAGATTCTAGAGGAGGAGCATGAGATGATTCAGGAGGATTATCATTTTGATTCTAGTCCCATGGGATCAGAGGGGTTTGATTGGGATCAGTACAGTTATGAGGCTCAGTTTGTACAAAATCCTCTTTATGAGGCGGATGCTACATCTTCTTGTGATAATCCGCTCTTTGAGGTGGATGCTGATTCTACTCTTGACCCTGATTTAGGCAAGAGCGTTGATCATAGTATTGGAGATTCCGTCAGTGCATCGAGATTTCAGACAGAGCTCGTTGAGGAGATTTCCAGTGTGTACATGGTTAGGAGTCTACACAGTTTCACTTTCAATCATCATGTACATGACCTGTTTCAGATGCACAATTCTGGTATGCACGTGTTAGACATGTTGGATGATAGCATATCTCGTGCGGTTTTAGGGAGCAAGTGTTGTCAGTGGTTTGACTTGCTTTCTTATGAGTTCCTCTCTCCTGTGACAGATGGTGTTGAGATTGACAGGGTACAGCATGATGATCCAGTTGATCAGATTTGGGAGTTACAGGAGACAGTTGATGACAGTAGGGACATTTCACGGCACTATCCTTGGGATCCTGGTGGAGTGGTTGATTCTTTGCTGTTGATATTGCTTGCGGACAAGCAATTTCCGGGAGGGCGGACTGTAATGTCCCCTTTTTCGGCATGATCATGTTTGATGGTGGTTAGCCTATTTCTCAGACTCTCGTAGGCTAACAGGTTGGGTTAGAGGGTCAGTGGCATTATTTGATGAGTTTTGTCATTCTCAGTTCAGAGCCCAGTGATGGTTCACAGCAGGCGTTGGCAGTGCAGGAGTCGACAGCTTCTGACGGCACAGGATTATATGGTGTTTTGAGTGAGTTATGGGTTTTTAAGTGATTTAAATATTAATTGATTTAATATTTAATTATAAAGTCAAATTGACTTTATATTTTTAAATCACTTAAATATTCTCTAAAAGTGATTTAATATTTTAAATCACTTAAATGAATAAAGTGCGCCAAGTATTTAATTCATAAACTATTGAGATGAATTAAATATTATTTAAAAGATTTTAATACCTAAAAGTGGCGTATTTTCTTGGAATTCGTGCCTTTGCATAAAAGGGCATTTCTGGCAATGAGAAACTCATCTTTTGACAATTTCAACTTTGCCTTGTGCTATTTCCTGTGCATTCTCCTGTGATCAGGGTTTGAACAATTCTTCCATTGAGGAATGATAACTCTTCAGTGTTGAGCGCTTTTGAGGCTGTGAGAGATCAGCTGAATCAGTGCAGTTGAGAGCTTCATTCAGAGGTTCTACAGATTCAGACAGAGAACAGATATTGAGATTTTCATGTTGTTTGCAATAAGAGAGGGTTTCTTCCTGGTGGCGCATCCTTCTTCAGATTCAGAGGCTTCTAGTAGGGATACTTCCTATTCTTTCTTTGGCCGTATGGATTTCCTTGGGTTTTGTGCATTTTGGAAAGGCGTGTGAAGGAAGTAAATGAAACGCCTTCTTCTTTGCTCTGTTTTGTGCTTCTACCTTGGCGTCTACCTCTACCAGGGCATTGTATCTCATTTTGGAGTGGGAGAAGTCAGATCTGGAGCTTGGGCATGCGTATTTGCTTGATTTCACCATTTCCGGCTATCAAACTAGCTAATTTCTTTAATTAAATAATCTGGAGATATTCTGGTATGTGTATCATTTGCAATCTATTTGTCACAGTTAAATAATGCAATCTACACTTTCATTTTGAAGAAAATAGTGCAAATTTACATTTTATGAGCATTTATGATGTGCGCCCCTTCTCTTCTGTCTATCAATCTTTCTCAAAAAAACTAAATAACACTTAAAGACTTAAGAAAAATTGGGGGTTTGAGTTGAGAGCCAGTAGGGCTCATCACATTTGAGGCACATGCAAGTCAAATTAGGGTTTTCAATTTTGGTGCCTAAAATGAGGGGTAAAACTCGGGAAAAATGAAAAACTAATGTATCCCATTGCGATCAGTATCTTTCAAGGAATCCATTGGTAAAATTTTAGTGCAATCTGCATACTTACTATTTATAGTAAGTCACCTCCAGAACAGGGCTAAAAATAGCAGGTCACTCAAGCTTCAGAACCATGAAGAGAGGAACAGATTCAGCAGGAGCCTCAGAGAGTTGAGGAAGCATCATCCACACCACCATGGGTTCGCTCTCCAAGTGTACAGGAGGTCTCATTGTTTGCAGACCAAAGAAATAGATTAAATGAAGAACAAGAATTGTAGGAAGCAAATCAGCCACCCCATAGGGAGTCAATTGGTCAAAGTGTCAATGTGCCTAGAAGAGAGAACCGGCAAGAAGAAGAGGAAGAAACGACCACCGGTACCTACTTCTAGCAGGAGCTCGAGGCAACTTTAGAGGATGAGACTACTATAGGGCAGGAGGCTCAAGTTTCAGGGGAAGATAGCCAACGGATGAAGATTGATGAGCCTCACTGGAATGTTAATGGAGAAGAAGTGCGTGAAGAAGAAGCAAGAGAGGAGCAACCACTTACCATTTGTGACCTGCAGCAGGCAGTGCCGGATTGGCTAAGAGAAAGGATGACAAGGGATCCTATCGAGGAGACTGACCCGATGATTGAGATGGAAGAATTCCTCAGTAGAATCAGTGCACTGCTAGAGAAGAAAAAGGCCAAAAAATTCTCGAAGATTTCTACAGATGAGGATGGTTCTCGCACACTGCATGTAGCCGTTCCCAGGATTGAGTGTGATCGAGATGATGCTATTCCAGAAAATTATGTGATCACCACTATGGAGTTAGACCACCCTACAGGGGCTCAGATAATTGAAGAGTATGATAGCTCCTATTAGGCACTCAAGGACAGGTTGCTCCGAACTGAAGGAAAGTACAAATGATTGAAGAGGGAGCATAGGACATTGGTTGGTTACGTGCAGCACTTAGCTTGCCCATGTGGACAGGAGAACCCAACAGTTGACCTTCCAACAAAATTCCCGAGAGAATCAGTTAGCGGACTAGAGGATTTGAGGAAGATGGCTCAGGAGGCAGATAAATGGATTGGCAATGTTCGCACAAAGACAGAGAAATTCATGGAGGATCTCGTGCATTCTTACTAGCAGGCCTCTAGCATTCTGGCACGCATGGACACTGTTGATCAAGCCTGGAGCGAGACGCATATCTATCAAACTAAGGATGTTTTTTCGTTTGGAGGCTTTGATGCACATGCCCTTGCGGACTCTGGTGGAGGGAGGTGTAATACAGGAGGGTGACCGATATGACTTCACCAGTTGGTATTCTTCAGTGGTCACAGGCCGAGGTTTTTTCAATGTAGCACAAGAAGATTCAACTAGAGTTAGAAAGGCTATGGGTAATATCCTGGAAGGAGTCCTAAACACACTCAAGTCTATATTTGCTAGAAATTGACTCCGGAGGAGATGATTGCAGATGGCCTAAAGAACAAATTGGGGCCTTTCTTTTTGGAGGTGAGGTCATTTGTTCAAGATGATTTTGAAAACATTTCAACCTTCTCCAGCATTATTTAGAGCACTCAGGATGCCTTGGTCGCTTGGAGGAAATCTTATACTCGGCATGGGCAGACAGTCACGGTTCTTGAATTCCGGCTCAACCATATCCCACCCATTTTAGTTCAGGAGGTTGAGGTAGTGTTAGCCAGGTTCGTTGAATTCGCGGTCAAAGAGAAGGAGAATGGAAACGTCTTGTTGGATGATGACCTTTTGGAAGATGATGGTGGGCATTAATTGCTCATTATGACTTCAGGAGGGAGTGGAGAATCTTTTGCTCATTTATTACCCCACTCCTCCAACCGGCACAAGCAAACTGATGGTACGACCTAGGTATGAAATGGTATGGCCAGCCAACATAGAACTTTAGAAATCCATTCCAAAAACACTCCAAAATCTCTGCAAGAATAGTTATCACACCAAAAAAATCTACTAGAAAACATCAAAACAATACATAACTGAAAACAAACTAGAGATCTTTAGCCAAAGCTCCAATGGTGGCTCTTCTTGCAGTGAAGCCACACCAATGTCCAGCTAGGGAGTATCTCTCAACTCTGAAACTAGAGCCACCTTGAGGGATTTTGTCCTTAAATTCCAAAGGATTCAATCCACATTTTGACAACACTTCGTTATCTCAAATTAACATGAACCAAATGAGAGCACAAGGTGAGCTTATATAGAAATTAGGGCTCACAAATTCAAAAAGCTTTTCCCTCCAAAAGGGACGCCCATTTCCAAAAAGGATATTTAATTTAATTTAATTTAATTTTCTTTCTGACCCCTGTCTAGGCATCCACCTTAAGAAATGCAAGGCCCCGTTTTAAAAACAACTTAAGTTACCATGCCTAGGCATTGAGCACAAGGGGGGGTCATAATTGAACTTTTAACTTAAGCCACAAAGTCCCATTTTTGAAGACTTAAGAAATGGGCGAATGAAAATTATGCCAAAAACATCAAAACTCACCATAGTTGAACTGCCAACCACTGCATTGAAATGTCGGAGGAGAAAGGCTAGGACCATATGCCAGAAATAACACTTACTAAAAATAGTAAGTGAGTCAGATCTCCAAGTTGGCTCAAACTAAGATGCACTGAAACTTAGTAAAAATAACACTGCTAAAAACAGCGTTACTATCGACCAAGGCCCATAAAAAACCTAGAGAAATCCGTGTCATAACCTTGAAGAGGCAGAAGACCACATTTAATTATTATAATAATAAAAATGCATTTATTTTATATATTGAAAATACATTTAATTATTATAATAATAAAAATACATTTATTTTATCTATTGCAAATAAAATTGAACATTGTATTAATAGGCACAAATCTATAAATAAACTATTATTAGTTATTGATTTAACCAAGGATTATTGAATGCGTTTGAAGACCAAACCATGAGTCGTGCCCTGGCAGAGGGTCGCGTCCAAAAGAGGAAAGATCACCTCTGTTTGTCACCTTAAATAGGGTAAAGCGAAGGATGTGGGAGTAAAAGAAAAAGAGGAGAAAAGATCAGGATGTGTGGAAGATTAACGATTTAGGTGAGTTCGCATCACTTAGCATTAATATTTGATTCCATGAATTAGATGTAAGTGTTGCTGTCTAATACTGTCCTCTAAAATCCTCAATTCATATGGTAATCCATGAATCCACCTTTGAATTCTGTATGTTGCCACTGTTATGCACGAATTTTGGAAATAGGCCCTGGGCATAAGCATTAGACTCCATATTGGGGGCAGACTGCATATTGGTTGTAATTTATTGCATGAAGTTCTCATGAAATTGGCCCTGTTGATAATTGAACTGCAACATGATATAGGCGATATTTGTATTATATAATTTGAGCAAATATTGTCACTGTAAACTGTATGAATCTGTATAATAGGCCAGGGCATATGATAGATAAATATGAATGTGTATTACGTATACTTCTGCAAGTTGTATGCATTTTCTTATGGCATAATCTATGAAGAAATGATAACACTCTGACTATGAATTTAGTGACTTCCAATAAACTATGGTTCAGGCATGTCATCCTGCCAAGAGAAGTAAACCATGGTTTAAGTAGATTGCCTAAAAACCCCACTTTCAGCCCCTTAGGCGCAGACAAGGGATTGGGCCTTGCAGCCTGTTGTAACCTTTTCACACATCACCCCATTCAAAATGGGGACCCCCTAATTTTTGCTTCGTTCCTCGTCTTTTGGATTTGGTTTTGTCTCTCTTTTTCTGTCTCTTCCTGCTGTCTGCCTTTCCGTGAGCTTAAACGTGAAATTTTGGCTAAATCTGAGAATTAGGGTTTGCTTTCTTCCGGTCAGTTTGGAGTTAAATGGAGTGAGTGAATTAAAATATGAGTTTGGCGATACATTCAACATGCTTCAAGCAGGCTCCTAGCAAAATCCCATTGAATTCTGACAACTTACTATTTTTAGTAAGTACCTAATTTGGGACATTTTCTCAGCACTTTTGAAATTTTATCTGCCACATTGCATCCAGTTCACTTTAAACTGCTTGCTAGCAAATTTTGAGCCAGATCTGACAACTTTCTATTTTTAGCAAGTAGCGCCTTCAGAAGCAGATTTTAGGGTTTGCATGCGGAGTTTTTTAGTGCATGTCTAGAGAATATTTCTGGGTTTTCCGAGACCTACGCAGCGGTATAACATGCAAGATGAGATGATAAATTTCAGCAATCTCGACTTTAGAGGCTAATTTTAGGGTTTGCATGTTGGAGTCTTCAACGCATGTCTGGATATTCTTTGTGGGTTTTTTGAAAGCTTCGCAGTGATGTAACATGCAAGCTGGGATCAAGACCTTTTTCAGGAGCTGTCTTCAAAGGCTATTTTTAGGGTTTGCATGCAGGACTTTTCAGTGCATGTTAGGTTATTCCTTGTGGGTTTTTCAAGAGCTACGCAGTGATATGACATGCAAACAGAGTTGGTCACTTTTTCGCAGACTTACTATTTTTAGCTGATTCACTTTGGCAACCCCCCCCAGCACTTCAGTATCACAAACAGACCGACATGCAATAGAAACGAGGTCAAACAGAGATTGTTTGAACAACATGCAAGTCAGATTAGGGTTTCTAGCTTCGGGGCCCGAAATGAGGGGTCAAACGCCAGAATCTCCGAAAACCGGTGTATCCCACTGCGATCAGTATCTTTCAAGGATTCCACTGGTGAAATTTGAAGGCAATCTGAGCACTTACTATTTATAGTAAGGCACTCTAGAAGCAGGCTATAAATAGTAGGTCAGCAACAGGAGCCGGTGTGAATAGGCAAGTCATCCCATGAGGATCACACCAGTCAGATTTCAAGTTAAACGGAGTTGCAGAAGTCCTGAAATCAAGCAGTTACTATAAATAGTAAATCACCTCCAGAGACACGCTATAAATAGCAGGCTGGCACGAGATGGTAGTGTGGACAGCTTAACTAGGTCATGAGGATCCTGTGGTTAAAATTTCAGATCAATCCAAGCTTCAGAAGGGTGAAAATCAGACTTACTAAATATAGTAAAACAGGAGCGAGCAAGCCAGAAAAATGTCTAAGTCTGGCAAACTTCCTTCACCCCCTGTGAAATGCGCCCTCAAGAGGAAGCTATGAAAAATTGTCTAAGGCATGAGATATTTGTGTTCAGCCCCCTAAATGCGCCCTCAAGAAGAAGTTGGCTTGGATGAAAAAAAGTTTCAAGTGAAGAAATTCCTCCTCACACCCTCAAATGCACCCAGTGTGAGGAAGAAGGTTGGAAAATTTCCTAAGTGTTGCTAATTCTTGCTGGGGTCATGAAATGCGCCCTCAAGTTATCTAGCTATCAAGGACATAAAAATAGTTTCTAAGGCATTGCAATTTCCTTCACCACCCCCTAAATGCGCCCTCATTAAGCCAAGGTAATGGAAAATGTTTAAGTCATGTTGAAATTCCTCCTCTATACCTCAAATGAGCCCAAGGAGAGAGAGGGGGTGAGAAAATTTGCTAAGGCAAAGTGTGAAATCCTCCTTGACCCTCAAAATGCGCCCATGTTAGAGGTGAAGTCAAGACAAGTTCTAAGCGTTGGAAATTCCTCCTTGGGGTCCCAAATGCGCCCAACTTGCTAGACCATTGGGGATAGATGAGAATAAATTTCTAAGTCATTGTTAATTCCTGTAGAGGGTCCCAAATGCGCCCATGATGGAAATCTCTTTGGAAAAGTTTCAAAGTAATGTTAAATTCCTCCTCAACATTCAAAATGCGCCCACATTGGAGGATGACTCTAGGAAGTGTGCTAAGTGTTAATCCCTCCTTAACATGCAAAATGCGCCCAAATGAAAGAGAGATGGTGGTGAACAAATTTGTCTAAGTATTGTAAAATCCTTCTGGACCCCTCATATGCGCCCATGTTGGAGATGATAAAATATATATTTTTTTTCTAAATAATTAAATTCCACCTTCCCTAGAGGAATACGCCTAACTTGAAGAAGTGATGAAATTTTTTGAGACATGGATAAAATTGGCAAGGAGGAGTCAAAATATACCAGCTTCATGAGGTTGATAAAAAATTGTCAAGGCCAAGCAAGAAAAATACGCCCAGAGGTGATGAATGAAGATAAATTTTGAAGAAAATATTTTTCTAAGGTCTAAAAATCAAAAAAATTAAAAGTACCCCTTCATTTATAGACCCATGAATTTGATTCTTTTTGAAGGGAATTTTCTTCTAGGTACTGGACATCTTCGACAAGGAGTTGATTTTAAAACTTTTCACACCTTGCCAAGGACTTTAAGATGGAAATTTCACTCGAGTGTCTGGTTGATGAATTTTTTAGAGGAAATAAATTATTTCTAAGGCAGATGGGTTGGAAATTTGGCTAAGGCAAAAAGGAGATATCATGTTGGTTGGAAAATTTTCTAGGGCAAAGAGAAATCAAACAACACCCTCTAAACACGCCTTCAGGACAGATGAAAATTCTAAGAAAGACTTGTCTGAGTTAAACGTGCCCATCATAGAGAAGGAAGTTGAAAATTGTCTAAGGGGAAGAAAATGAAATGACAAGGCTCCAAATGCGCCCTTGAAGAAAGTTGGCTAAAATGTCTAAGTCACAGGCATCAAGCTCTCAAATACGCCCTTAAGGTTCCTGAGAAGAGTACGTGAAAGATCTTCCCAGGGCATTGGTGGAGACACAAACATCAAAATGATATGCGTTATGAAGAAAGCGAAAGTAGGCTAGAGAAAAATGATGGACATTGGAGATCAAAACATGGATATCAGGTGAGTAAAGTGGATTTTTATTATAAGTGTTCTAATGCTCTTCTTTTTATCTGTTTTGCAGGATGAACGCTGGGGCCAGAGCACGATGACTTGAAGTGATGAAGCAAGTAATCCAAGACAACATTACAACCTCGAAAGAAGAAAAGTTGCATGTTGGAAGAAATGGCTAAGTGTTGGAATAACCTAATATGCACTCAATTCAGAGAGGTAGATGGCGAGGAAGAAATGCTCGAGTCCAAGATAAGAAAATCCTTCAAGATCAGGGGTGGAGAAATAATCATCCTCATGCAGTTTAGAGTTAGAGAATGTCAATTGAGAAGAAAATCATCATCGAGCGGGAGAAAGAGGTTGCCGCCTTGAAGTCAGATCGAGAATGTACTTGCCATACCAGTCCAAGAAGTTGAAGCCATGATGATTAGACTCATCCAATTTGCAGTCAAAAAGAAGAACAAGAACAATGTGAACACGTCTATGGACATGAATCTTCTAGAAGGATTGTGGACATTAATTGCTCATTTATTACCCCACCCTTCATGGTGGCGGTTTTTAGGGTTAGGGCTTATGTGGCTCAATTTGAGCCCTTCATTGTAATATAATCTAAGCCGTCCATTGGACTGGGCCAACTATAAAAGGGGCATCTCCCCTCATTTGTATTGAGATTAGAATAGCAGAGAAGGAATAAAGAGAGATTGATAAAATAGAAGGTAGCATAGTTTGATAGTTTAGCTTAGATTGAAAAGGGAGGAAAGTCTTCCATTTGAATACTTTGTAAGAAGTTGTTGTGAATACTCTCTCAATAAAAAGAGTTTTCGTTGATGATGATCTCTTCTTTTGTTGTGAGTAGCTAGCAAGGCTCCTTCGTCCTTCCAATTTACTTAGAATTTTGAAGTATCTTAAAGAAAAGTAGATTTCATTTTATGCAAGTGGTTAGTAATTGTGGAATGTGGTGCTTAATTTGAACAAAACTTTGCTTATCCATACCACTAGCGGGCTCGCTGACGGTGGGTTCGCTTTGCATGGTCAACTGGAACATTGTGAATTTAACTTCGATTATGGTTTATATGTTGGCATGCGTCGTTGTGATGGTGTCTTCATGCTGAATCATGATTTGAATACCTTTGATTACTCCTTTGAAGATTGCACCGGTTTTGTGGAAGCTGTCCGAAGCGAGGCAAAGCAAAGCTCGGTTGAAGTTTGCGAGAATTGATCGCCATGTCCCATGCCTTAGAGTAGATTAGAACCTTCCTATCCCTACAACCATTTTAAATTCAGTTCATTTCTGGTTAGTGTTAGGAAACTTGCACTTACTTGCCAAATCATTCGAATCACGTGAAACCCTTTAATCTGCTATTTGTTGTCTGCTGCTGAACAATTGTGTAATTCCCCTCGTGATACCAACAAATCACATCAAGCCAACTGAGACTATCCACTGCCTAGAAGGAACCTTGGAGTTGAACGCATGAACTCTCTCGCAATCTTAGCGTGCTGGATACTTTGATCAAGAGAGAATAGGGTAGCCGTTGGCAATTCTATTCTGTGTTGGTGCAGTCACGAAAAACACATCAACAGAATTGGCGCTAGGAGGGTACTAACAGCTACAACATATAGTTGTATTTAAGTAGAAAGGGTTTGAAGTACAAAAAGTTCTATTGGAGAAAATTATCATGAGTCAAGATGGTGTTCTCTCAGGATTGAACAATCTCATGTGCCGCCAATAGAAGAAGCGGCTACATCCTAGATCGTATCAGTTTGTTTTCGCCAGACAAGTTGAAGAGAATTTTGAGGTCCACGCCTAGTTCGTCCAAAGAGTTTGTGGAGTTAGAACTACCTACTCGAGCGAGGAAGAAGAAAGAAGCCCGACCAAGCAAAGAAGTCCAATCAAGCGAAGCAGTTTCATCAAACGAAGAGGTTTAGTCAAGCGAAGGAAGCGGAGAAGAAATTTCGAGCTTATTCAGAACTCCACCTAGTGCTTCGAGGTTTGCTCAGCCGAGACAAGTACAAGCTACTGTTCCAGTGGTCATTCAACAACAACCTGTCTAGCAACAGCAACCCGTTCAAGTTCTACAACAGCCAACCCAAGTTATTGTGTATTAGCGGCAACAACCAGTTCAAGCAATGGCTCAACCAAGAGGTCAATCGGCTCCAAATGGTGCTACATGGTTGGTTACCAACCCGTCTCCACTAGAGTTTCCTGATTACCATGACATGCCAAAGAATCCTGAAATTTTTTGTACCAAGTTCATTGTCAACGATGTAAACCATATTGCTGAAGACCACATTAAAATGTTTGAAGATCACCTACGCAATAGGCAGATTGTGTATGCAGACGTGGCTTGCCGCCTATTTCCACATTCTTTGGGAGAAGAGGCTCATTTTTGGTTCATTCACCTACCAGTGGGGTCTATAAGATCATGGGAGTAGATGAAGGAAGCCTTCATTGGAAAGTTTGGTATACTAGTCACCCCTGTAGAGCTTTATCGTCAATTTGTAGAAGTGAGAAGACAGGACAAAGAGCCCATCCATGCATTCAACAATAGGTTCCGAAAGGCCCTCACAAGGTTACACGCTCCTTATGTTGTTGTTGATGCTCGAGAAAGCTACTATTCAACACTTGATCCTTTGATTGCAATGTTTGTGAAGTCTCACCCCACTCCGGCAAACATGAATCAAGCTTATGCTAAAGCTATTGAAGTAAGTCAAGGTTTAGGACAGAATATAACTGGACCCTCACTATATACTGGCCTAGTCACAACAAACAATCAAGTGCCAACGCTCGACTCAATATGGAATCAACAAGTTCCGGCGCTAAATGCAATTCCACAACCAGCTTATCAAGTGCATCAAGTCAGTTAGTTCTCCATCCTGAGATGCCTTTGTCCCAGACGCAAGTTACACAGCCTATTTATCTCCAGAACACAGTGCCACCAGTGAAAACTCAAGAGGAGAAAGATGAAATAAAAGATTTAATAGAACAAGTGAAGAGGCTGTCAACTGAGGTGACTTACCTCAGAAATCAAAATAATCAGACTCAAACTATGCAACGAAATTATCAGGCACACCAAGGTGCTAACCAAGGATATCAAAATAATCCCCCAAGTCATCAAGATACCCATCAAGGATACAACCACGAAAACAGTCATGGGTATAGAAATAACAATCAGGGATTTCAAAAGAGGTCCTGGAATACAGGGCCCAACAATGGAGGTGTCCCATCACCATTGGACAATCCGCCACCTCCTGAAAACCGTCCTGCAGATAGAGTTTATATGGCTGAAACTGCCTTGTCAGGATGGTGTAGGTTCCATAACACGAACCAACAGTCTGAGCTTTAGTGCCACGAATTCCAAGTTGTGGCTGGTATTCTCAAGAGTGAAGCAAGGAATACGGAGGCCACAGAGAACCCTCCAGTTACAGGATATGAATTAGTCCTAGCACCCAGATATGAACAGGCGTTGATAATAGAAGATTGCAATTGCCTGCCTGAGTTTCAGAGTTACACGCCCCCACCAGTTAATCACCAATTTCCATCAGCTTCAGTGAACGGTCTCGTGGGGATGCTAGAGTTTCAAATACCGTTAGAAGTTCACGCCACGTATGCATCACCAGAAGAGCCTCTTCATAGAGATGGTTATATTTTTCCGCCTCTCAACAACGTCTTGGTAGAAGGAAGAAGGGAGGTACAAGCCCTCCAATCAATTGGAGGAGGAGCCCCTAAAGTATATCAGAGGAATTACCACCAACAACACGAACCTCTGACGTCATCAGTACCCCCAAATAATTTTACAACTCCCCCGCATCCCAATGCAAGTAACAATCCGAGTTTACCAAAAGATTCTCTAGAGTACAGGCGGTAGAATGCAACGCAAGGCGGAAGTGGACAACAAGCTACTGAGTAGCTCGTTCATCAAGTTGGGCGAGGACAAAAGGAGAGTCTTCCTAGAGAAGACGTGAAAAGACTTAACTCTTATGTACTAGAAGAATTTCAAAAGGATGAAAGTTAGTCTCCCCCTACATGAGCTAATGAAGATTTCAGAAGTAAGGGAGACCATTCTAGGAAGCCTGAATGAAGCTCCTATTGTGATGAGTACGTCCCAAGAAGCAACCAGTGCACCAAGAAATCCTCTTGTTCTCACACAGTCTCGCCCCACACAAAATACGAATGTGGTAGAAGATGTGCCCCAGATGCCCTATGACGCTTGGGAGGCTCCGCAACAACCTTAAAATTTTGTAGGTATGGTACAAGGTTCTTCAAACACTTTTGAGAAGCCAGAGGCAGAGATTAAGGAGAGAGCTCAACCTAATATTCTCATAGAACATAAGAAGAATCCAAAAGATGTTGTCCATGATAATCAGAATAGAAAAGATGAAAGGAAGAATGCTTCAACAGATGAAAGGAAAAAGCCAGTAGTATTTTATCAAGGGAAGGATGAGCCAGCCCCATTTCTTGTTTTAGTTAGAATTTTTGGGAAGTTATTGCATAACTGTTTGATCGATTCTGGTGCATCAAGTAATGTCATGCCTTTGAAGGTATGTGAGGCATTGGGTTTAATTCCGCTCCAGACCAACAAGAAGGTGACTTAGCTGGATAAGACTGAAGTTCCAGTTGTAGGAGAATTAAATAATATCCATATGCAGCTGGAAGTGGATCCCAGAATTCAGAGTCGCATTGACATATCAGTTGTGGATATACCTGATGGTTATGGCATGCTATTAAGTAGAGATTGGTCTAGAAAGCTAAATGGATACATCGCGACTGACTTCTCCCACATGTGGTTGCCTTGGAGAGGGATTCCAAATCAGATAAAAATTGAAAGTACACCACGACTCAGATTAATGATCACAAAATGTGGTGAAAACAGTGAGCAATGAGGGAGAAGACCAGATTCAAACAAGACTGTCTTAGTTGACGCGCTTGGAGGTGAAAAGAGATGAAGCTTTGGAAAGTTTGGCCAAGCATCAAGGAGTAATTAACAGACGGATCGAAAAATTGTGGTTGGGCCCTTGTCAAGCTTTTGAGATCCTGGGATATAATGCATTTAAGTTACAGACACGAACAGGAGGGGATATCCCATTGCCAGTCAATGGGTGATTCCTCAAGCATTATTTCCAAGCATAGGTTCCCTCCCGGGACCTACTTTGTACATAGTTAGATTTAGGTTTTCTTTTCCGTTTGCCTTTTGGCTTGGGTTGCTTTCCGTTTCCAGTTTTGGTTTTGGTTTGTTGCCCTTTTGGGTTTTTGGTTTGGCGTTCTTCTCTGAGTTGTCCACTCAGGTGGTTTTGGTTTGGAATGGGCAAAGATTTTAGGGTTTCCCGTGGCGAATGGGGTGATGATGGTTTTCCTTTCACAACTTGGTTTCTTTCCACTGGACTATGTGCAAATTTTGAAAACTAGGGTTGTTTTCTCTTGTCATCATCCAGTTTCGGAATAAGCTCGACTCGGGAGGTTAACCCGTTATTGAGTCTTAACACGAGTCTAAAGATTTTAATGTCCTACCTATCTCCGCTCTGAGTCATTTTGGTTTCTTGGGAGAGGTTTTGGCAAGTGAAAATCTTACGTCTTGCTTTAGCGCCACTACAATTCTCGAACCCATTGGAGGCTTCATTGGCTGCCAGCCAATTGAGGAATTGATGGAGAATCAAAAGAAAAGAAAATGTGCTAAAAATAAATATCTGAAAAAGAGAAAAGAAATGAAAAGGAGAAAAATGAAAGAAATATTACACATCCTCCAATCCAAACTAGAAACCAAGAGGGTTTTTGTCCTCCAAATTTTTGCAACACGAAGGGTTTTTGTCCTCGAATGAGAAGATGAACACAAGTGTTTAAGCTTCAGAAAAAGATTTGATTACAATGACAAATGGATATCTTCTTTTGTGCCAAGCTTTTCCTTCTATAATCATCTTTTAACTTGAATTTCGTTTTCCCTCCTTAAATTCTTTGTAGAAGTGTTTATAAACATGTTTAATAAAATATTACAGTACGCCTACTTTATAATAATAATACATAAATCGTCATTTTACAATAGTATAAAAATAAAGTTACTAGGACAACTTAAAATATTATTATTAAATTATTTCCTTAATTTTGTCCCTTAGCCCGTAGGAAATAAGAAATAGGCTATGAGTCTCCCAATTATTTTAATTTTGAAAAGGGGACATGACAATAAGAAAATATTTTCGTTCTTTTTTTCTAATTTCTAGCTTTTGTGGCTCCAATTTTTCTTTACCCAAGCTAGTTTAGTGCTAGGTCAAAGGGGCACTCTCTTCTTATGCATCCACACGACAAAGAGAAGAGTTTTGATACCAAGTTTGATCTGTAGTTATTTATTGTAACTGATTCATTTCACCACATAGATACCTTCAATGTTGTATTGCAGATTTCAATTCACACATGGTTGAAATTTGTGAAAACACTACTAAAATTGCAGAAATCAAATGATTAGTTGACAACTCCTTTTCCTATTTGGCATGCAATGGAAATACTATGCAAAAAATAGTAAACAATACCACAATCACATTGGAGGGACCCAATCTATAAGGAGAACACCATCCTTAAGTAGAAAAACTCAAGTATTACTTTGACCCAAACACAAATATGAAGTTGTATAGGAGTATTGCTGTCTTTGGAATATGGAAGTGTTGCTAATATTTCACTTTGGACTGCTGCAACACTTTTATCTTTTGCTCAATTAGTTCTCTATTATTGAGGAAGCAACCAAAAGTAACTCTTTGGGAGTGAAAATAAATTAACTTATAGAGAATGGTTGATGATTTAGTAACCAATCAGTTGAATTTACAAAACTTGTTGTATTTGGAGATTCCTCACAACTTTGTAGTGTTTGGCTTCCAACTCATTTCATAACTCATCTTGAAATTTTCCATGGCTAGCAATTCCAAAAATTTAATTGGCATATGTAGCAAAAATGACAAAATTGCCTTTTAGTTAGTCAAATGGCAAGGTGTAATGTCCCCACAGAAGTTTCTTGGAATTTTTACAAATATTTGATGAAATACATTAATCCTCACACTTTTTGATCATCCATATCTCCAATGGGCAAGGTGAGAGCATATGGTGGCTGGGTTCTTGCAATATTGTAATGGTGATGCAAACCCTTACACTTTTTGGTAGCAAGCAACAAAGATCTAAAAGAAAACAATGCTAGAAATAAACTAATATCTGGGCGCCATAGCCATCCACAATTATTCTTAATTAATTTATGGCAGTAAATTGCATGTAAAGGATTATAATAACAGATTGAAACAATATGGCTGGAAATATCAAACACTCTAGAACACAAAAAAATCCTAAATGAACTCATAGATTGCTGGTGTAGCTCGAAATAACTGAAATATGATGCAACAAATTTGATTAAATGCCCATGGTTCCCTTTCAAATATTGAGAATCCTCTTATAGTTTACATTCATCCCTTTTAACATTCAATTCAATCATGATTTCCCTTTCCAAACCTGCCCTCACTTTGAAAGTTCCAATCACCCCTAGTGAGGAGCTAATATGAAAGATCCACCACAGAGACTGAGAATGAATATTAATTTCAATTCTTCCATTTGAACTTATTTAACATTCATAATACCACAACAAAACATTACTTTTCAAAAGCTACACATTACAAATCTGAGTACCGATAATCTTCAATAAATCCTCTTCTATGTAATACTGAAATAACCAAAATGGTCACATCAAACTGAGAACATCAATGGAAATGCAAAATTAAACACACTGCCAAAACTGCAAACTAGAAACATCCATAAACCAAAACTGGAAATGTTGATGAAGCTTTGTGTAATTCCTGGGTGGAATCACCAACTGGAAACTCGAGAGCTTTCCTTTGTGAACCCAATGTGATCTCAAGGGTTTTCGTCTTTGGATCTTGCAACCTCAAGGGGTTTCTAATCTAAGTTACCGGTTCGGGTTCGGGGATTCGGGGACGGGTGCGGGTACGAGAACCCAGTACGTGGGTACGTGAAAATTTTTTTTAGGGGTTTGGGTACGTATGGGTACGTGTGTGTATATATATATATACACACAAAAAAGAAGAAGAGAAATATACAGAATTGTAAAACTAAATCATTTCATAGTATGATACTTGATCATTGATCAATGCCAAATGCCAAAGATAAATATTCACGATCATTGATCATTGATCGAGCAAGATTCATCATACATTTACCCTGGAAAACACATTCCTAGGTCTGAGATATTTATAAACTCATTGTATTACTTGTAATTGCTGTTCATTCTATTATCTGGTGTTATAAATCAATGTATTTGCTGCTACAAATAGACTGTGAGAAGTTGTAAAAGATTATAACCTTGTCTCAGATTGAGTACAGACTTTCTTCTATCTGCTGTTAATTTTCTGAGGATTAACTTCATACATCAGCTCTAAACATAACACAGGAAGTTCTTGCAATAAGTCTGAATATGTATTTCTGAATATGCTTGGTAAACTCAGTCCAATATTGAGTAGTATGTTTCAGATTTGGGTTACCAGATTTACTGTTAGTATCTATGGAGTGGATAGTAATGTTGTAATGCTGATTATCTGTTGTACTATTATCTACTGCAAATTTTTGAGGTTGCTGTTAATTCTGGTCGTTGTATGTAATGTATTTGCTGCAAATATAAGCTCAGTTTGTATTGCTGTGGTCTGGCATAGTTTTGGAATACTGTGATCTGCTCTTTGTTGGTTATTCTGAGTATGTACAGGTCTGATATTAATTTTTGAGTAGGTATCTATTGTGTATCAATCATATTTGAAAGTTGGAATGGCTTAGTATTGATTCCCAGATTTGCCTCTTCATTACACATTGAATTATCACAATGGAAATCATCACTATGAAATGATCAATGATCAAGTATCATACTATGAAATGATCAATGCTGTTTTAGGGTTAGGAGGAAAAAAAATTAAAAAAAAAAGTTTTTTAATCAAGTTTGGGCCCTTTTTTTTAACTTGGACCATGGGTTTTCGCCTCAAGCGCTGTGCTCCATATAGCACCCCTGGTTGCATAGTGCTTGGCACGCACCCTGTGCGTACCCAGCATGTACCCACAGACAAACCCGAACCGGGTGCGTACCCGAACTGGGTTCGGGGCCTGCGGGTACGAACCCTGCAATATAGGGTTTCTTCCTTGGATTGAATTTTGAACACAAGTGCTTTGAAATTAAGAGAAATTGGTAATGTCAAAATGCCTATCTCTTTTGAGCCTTTTTTCTTTCCTTTATAGATTTGTTGAGGGAATAATTAATTAATATTTCTTTTTATTATTTCTTTTCCCCTACTACCATAATTTAATATTTTTCTTTCTTTAGATATTCTAGGATAAATTTAGCTTGCAACTCCTCCCATGATTTCCATCTAAACTTAGTTTATAACTTCCACTCCTAAAATTATAAAATATTCCTAGGAGTTACAAAAGGCTTTATTGTGCCCCATTTAGGCAGCCCATGATAATAAAATACTAAGTTGTTTTTTGCAATAATTTAGAAATATTAGGACTAACTTAAAGAATAAGAATACCCCATAGGCTCACTTCCCTAATGACATAACATTGGCCCTCTTTTAAAACAACACATAAGTTGTCCCCTATTTTTAAATGTTATACCATAAAATGACTTAGGACAAACTTAAACTAAAATTATTTTCCCTCGCCTTACCCAAGCGGTACGAAAAAATAAAATAATAGGCTTAAGTGCACTTTATTATCTTCGGTCCAAAAAGGGAACATGACATGAGGGCTGAATTTTTGTTTAAATCTTTAAACTTGCACGCATTACTGAAGTCTAAAAGGCCCTGTCAGTGTGTTTGCCTTTGCGTTTCCAGGTGTCCAACACTGGCTTTGAGGTCTGTTGCATCAACTTCACTGTTGCAAGGTGAGTAAGCACGGAGTGCCATCTACTTTTCAGGTCTAGACATTTGACTAAAACTCTAATCCATTATGTATCTTGTGAACATTAGAAGTGGAGATGTGGATAAATTGATTGAGGAATTTAACAATTTTGTATAAGATTAATATGATTTTGTTCAGTTGATTCATTGTCTTATTTTAATCTTCTTTAATTTTTCCTGTTGATTTATCATGGCACCTAGAGAAGGTGCTGATAGTGGTTATGTATGTGGGTTAGTGCTGCTGCATGTGTATTATTGGATGTGGATAATTTGTAGATTATTCCAATTGCATGAACCATGATTGAAATTGAATTATTGACAGTTAAATTGTTATCTTCTTTACAAAGCGATTAATTGTCCTTCCTATTTTTGGATCTAGATTCCTCCATTCCAGACAATTTCTTCTGTAATTATTTGGAACAAAAATCTTGATCTCTCATTTTATATTTAATCTTCTCTTATTAATAGCATTGCTTTAAAGGTCTTGAATCTCTTATTTGGTACTTTTTAGTTCATAATGCTTGGTTGACCTCAGTTTTGTCTGTCTTGCTGACTTGCTGAAAATTAATGTCTGATTTTTCTTTTATAATGTTGCTTCTCCAAACACATGTTTTTGTTTAGCTCTCACGGATCAAGTCAGTTCAAGTTGATTGTTTCTCAGTTGATATAGAACTGTGTGGTATACATTTTTTATACAACATAATTTCATAGCTACTACAAATTTGTTTACTTGATCTTTTATTTGCAAGTCATCATGCATCTTCACAATGCACAAACTTGTGTCCACTAAAGGCCAATATTTAGAGATCCATGAATTATTCTCATAAAGAAATGAAATTTAAGAATCCTAGACATATCTCGTGTACAGATTCTATAGAGATTCAGGCAATCATTAATGAAACTAAGAGCATCTTATGTATGAATCCAGTTGATATTATTGTTCTATAGAAAGAAGATTGCAATCGAGAGAATATAATTTATAATCCCAAGATTGAAGGATACTCAAATTAATTATGTGCATCACACCATATAGTATCCATGAAACATAATGTTTCTTTCTTTACTCTGATTTAAGTAGAGTACATTAATGACATAAGCATTGTATAAATGAGAATGCCCAAATGGAGCCGAAAGAACTGAAACATTTTTATGATCCCTAATTTTTACCAAAATTATAGTCCACTTCAATAATTTTCAGATTGTTGGTTTATGTTTCTTATATACTTCAGGTGTATGAAAGTTATGTTGCTATTGATATGACAGTTGTTGATGCTTCTGAGCGCTAAAAACCCATTTGGCACAGTTGTTTAGGGTTCAACTAATAGTAGATCTTTGCAAAATATTTCCAATCCTACTAGGTGTGCTACTTTTGCTTGAGGAGACTCAAGAGTTTTGCAAGTTTGCATTGGGGGAAAGCAAAGTCACCTGCTAACACTTTACAAGATGGTCAAAATGAGGTTCACTTTTGTAGCAATCAATGCACAGAGAAAGCAAAGGTCAGCTTGTTTCAAAAAGTGCCACAATTATATCGTTATGTATTTCTTTTCCTTCTCTTGAATGCTAATTTTGAAATATATGTGGTTTGATAAGTTTTGAACAGGTCATATGGATTACAAAATCTATGCATTCTGATTAAAGTGAGTATGTCTCTAACAAGATGATAAATGAGGAAGACATATATAACATCATAACAAAAAATGATATAGGAGTTGAAGTGAGCATGTCTCTCAGAAGATGATAAATGAGAGAGACATATATAACATTATAACAAAAAAGGATTTAGGAGCTAATGCAAGGAATGATGATTCAAATTTTAGTGATGAACTTTGCAGTGATACTCATATTATCTTTGTGTGAATTTGCATCTCTATGTTAATACATGGTAAATGACACAGTCAAGGCTCACATTGTACAACTCCTGTAAAGAGGCAGTTTCAAATTTTCAATATATTTAAATGGTGTAGTATTTGTTTTACAGTCAATAAGTGACCTCCCTGCAATACATTTTTATGGCAGCAACTTTACTATGGTTACTTGGAAACATTCTCGTAGTAAAATAAGTTGAACTTCCTCTATATATTGTTCCCTTTGTGCTTCTTCAAGTAAAACTAACACCATTGCAAATTTAATAACACATGATTCTAGAAATATAATGTGAGATTGTCTTACCATTGAAGAAATTATGTATTATTCGGAGTGTAGAAACCTCTCAAAGCTGTTTTAGAATTTCATAGAAATCATTTTTTAAGATATATTTGCATTCTCAAACATATAATAAGAATTTATGCAATTTAAGTTACATGTGTAGATGCATTAGAGGCAGGATTAAAATGAAAGAGAATGTTCAAATTTTGTTATGTTAAACTGGGAACGCTATGTTCAATTCATTCTCGTGGGCATGACTTGGCCTCATACCGGCTACATGGATCTGCTACTTACTGACTGCCCCCTAGATGTTAGGGGAAGTGCTTTGTTTCCTTTTAGGCTATCTGAGCCTGGCTTTTCGACCTTGGATGTTAGGGGAGTTTCTAATTGAAGTGCTTTGGTTCCTCTCAGGGTATCTCAGTGTGGCTTTCCAACCTTGGATACTCCTTGGTGAGCATTGTTTCTCACAACGATCAATGATAGCTTAGACAACTCCATTTCAAACATAGATAGGGATATTCGACGAGTCTTCATTCTAGTCTTCACTAGCACATGCTTTTGGGGCTCTTGTTTGCCCTTCATTGCTATGTGTTAGTGGCACAATGCTTTTTTTTGGTCTTATGTGCTTTTATTATTTTGATTCTAGGTTTCTCCCTTCCTAGAACTTTCTAACATTAATTGCTGTAACCTGTAGTCCTCTTGGCCTACTGTTGGTTATTTGTGGACATTAATATAATTTCTTTCTTTGCTGTCACACCATGGGGATATCTCTAACTTGTTGATGTCATCAAAGTAAATAATTGTGACAAAGGGCGAAGCTATCATATGATGTATGACTATGTGATGTTTGATGTTGTCATTCTTGTTGGAAATATATGTCTCAATCCCATAGGTTGAAACCTCTATTGGAGCCAAGTTGGTGTGACACATTCTATGTCTAGCTGACGAGCAGATTTGTAGCCTTATGTTTTGTACAGGTCGCTGTGACCTTGCAGAAGTCTTGCCGAACGGTTATACATTGGAGTTGTCGGGGTAACCTATGGTGGCTCGGTATGAAGTCTTATCGAGATATTTTGTCTCGCCGAAAGTATGTTACACTTGGGGTCTTCACGGTGACTCAAAGACTTCGGTATGAAGTCTTGGTGACCGATGGTGAGTTTCGCCGATAGTATGTGACACTCGGGGTGACATGGGATGTTTGTTATGATCTCTCGGTGAAAGCAGTAGACCATTCGGTGGAAGCTTTGTCTTTCGGTATGACGTCTCACCGACTTCTGGGGTCTTGCTGATAGTAGTTTGGCTTCAGAGTAACATAAGAGATCTCGATGAAACCTCTTGGCGACAGTTGAATGTCTTAGTGATAGATGGGTGCCGATGGAAATGCTAATGTTTCGGTATGACTTAGGACCTCGGTATGAAGTCCTAGCGAAAGCGATGAGTCTCGCCGACTGGTGGATGCACTCAGATTAACTTGAAGGCTCGGTGTGAGGTCCTCGCGAGAGCGGTATGTCCTGCGGACAGAATGTCTCTTCAGTGTGCTTTAGGATATCGATATGTGGTCTCACCGAAGAGCGATAGTCTTGCCGAAAGAAAAACTGAAGTCTATGTGACTTATGGAGCTTCGGTATGACGTCTCACCAATAGCGATGAGTCTTGGCGATAGCGATACATGTGAAGAACTTCGGTTTGAGGTCTTAGTGACACGAGGAAGTCTTAGCGATAGTCTTTTGGACTCGGTATGACATCTTGCCGATAGGTGAACTCTTGGCGATATTGAATGTTAAGTTGTGTGGCATCGGGGAGACACGGTTAGTGTCTCACCGACATGCCAACACAGATTGAAGCCTTTTGACCGAGTGAAGACTATCCTATGTGGCTCGTTGTCGACCAATCAGAGAAGCCGAATGGGAACCGTTGGAAGACAGTTCGTTGTGGCAGTTCTGAGAGGAAGCTCGACAGACAGGGGCGACATGAATATAGTCTGAAGTAGCAGTTGATGTCTGGTTCGATGGTTGGATGAATCAATGGATTGCTGTGTGGTTGTATGATCAGTGGATGAATTTTATTCTGTAAAGATTGTAACTTGAAGGTTCCTGTACAAGTTTGATCATTGTGAAAGCTACTGTAATCTGACATCAGAAAGATAAGTCAGAACTCTGTATGTAATTTTTGTTACTGTAATACAAAGTGACTTCTCTTGGTGTGGTGGGTTTTTCTCCTGTAAGGGTTTTCCCACGTAAATTTGGTGTTCATCTATGATTGTCAAATACTTTGTTTCTGATATCTCTTTCATGTGCATCTTAATTGGACTGTAATTGTAAAATTTAAAAGGTATCTTTGCATTCTTCCCTGAGGTTTTGACGTTAGGAGAGTTGTTTCCGCATCTAGCTTTCCTTACAAGTGGTATCAGAGCCTAGCCAGTTGTGTTATCCTTGTGGGTACGTTGGGTTTTTTGAGTCAATTCTGTTCAGTGGGAGTCTTGTAGAAGTTTGTTAATTCGAATTACAGATTGAGATGGCTAGCACGTCAGGAAAGATTGAAATAGAGAAGTTCAATGGCAGCAATTTTGAGTTGTTGAAACTCAAAATGGAGGATCTCTTAGTGGATCGTGATCTTTGGATTGCTGTGTCTGGAACTAAACCTACAGGCATGAAACAAGAAGATTGGGACCTTGCAGATAGAAAGTCTAAGGGGCTGATAAGGCTCTGTTTGGCAGACTCCATTCTCAATGTGCATGAAGAGAAGACTGCATCTTCCTTGTGGAATAGACTGGCATCTATTTATCAAGGGAAGTCTTTGGTAAATAAATTGTTCCTGAGGAAGAAGTTGTACACTTTGAGAATGCAGGAAGGAGGTTTTGTTGCTGATCATTTGAACGCATTTAACATGCTGATTGCACAGTTAACATTTGTTGGTGTAAAGATTGATGAAGAGGATCGCTGTATGCTTCTATTGTGTTCTTTGCTAGACTTGTGGGATCACCTGGTGACGGCTATTGGGAGTACAACATCGAATTTCAAGATGGAAGATGTTGCTTCTTTGTTATTAGAAAAAATGAGAAGGAAATGTTCTGAGATGGTGAAGGAGGCCCTAGCTGTTAGAGGAAGGTCAAAAGAGAAAGGCAAGAAGGACAAGAAATCTAAATTGAAATCAGAGGGGAGATCAAAGTCTCCTGGCAAGAAGTCCAAGGTGAAGTGATGGAACTGTGGGCAACCTGGTCATGTCGAAAGGATTGTAAAGAGGAGAAAAAGAAGAAGAAGAAGAATTCTTCCGATAATGATTCTTCTCAAAGTGATGCAGACGCCTTCATTGCAGCCTTGGCTACACAGGCATCAGATGATGTCTGGCTGATTGATTCAGGGGCATCTTTCCACATGACATCTCATAGAGACTGGTTTACAAGGTATGAAGAATACGATGGTGGAAAGGTGTACTTAGCAAGTGATTCAACTTTGGAGATTGTTGGCCGTGGAAGAGTCAGAATCCAATTCCCTGATGGAAGAGTGAAGGGAATCAAGGATGTTATGCATATACCAGGTCTGGGCTCAAAATCTACTGTCTGTCAGTAAGCTGAATGATATTGGAGTGCAAGTCACGTTCTCTGGAAATGGCTGCAAGATGACTAGAGGCTCAATGGTGCTAGCAAGGGGTGCTTGTATTGGTACCTTGTACAAGCTGGATGCACATGCTGTTCAATGCAACAGTGTCTCTGTAAAGTCACAGAAAGCTACTCATGGAGAAAAGAATGTAAAAATTCCTGATTCTGTAAACTCTATGGAAGTTAAACTTCCAGCAGAAAAGACTATGCTCTGGCATCATAGGCTAGGCCATATTGGAGGGAAAGGTTTAAAAACCTTGAAGAACAAAAATTTGGTTGAGGGGCTTGAAGATTGTAACCTTGATTTTGAATTCTGTGAACACTGTATATATGGAAAATGTAGAAACCCCTTGTTTCCCCTGATTCTGATTCTGACTGTTTTTTGTTTGTTTTTGCCGTTTTTGGTTTTTTTGTGGTTTTTGCATGAAATAAAGAAATGGCGATTTTGCAAAGAATTTGTAATAAATTCAAATTAAATACTACATCAACAATATTGATAGAAAATGAGAGATCTAATGCTGGCTAATCATTTATTGATCCTCTGGATACATTACAATGAAGATCTGACAACATGCAAGCTAGGAAAACAATATTATTTAAAAACTTGGTTTTGCTGTTTGCAGTCACCAGAATGATGAAGGCACGACTCCCAAAAAGATTGCTTTCTCCTCCTGCCAGATGATGGCGAACAATCCCTCAAGTGCCTGCGCCTTATGAAATGAAGCTTCAGAGTGAAAAAGAAAGGCGTTTCTCTTTGTTGAAGAAGTACGGCTCTAGGTGATGGTACGGCCCTGCTGTACAAGGTACGGCTGACAGCAGCAACATCATTTAATAATAGTACGGCCCTTCTCTGTGTTCCCAGATCTCAAAGATATATGCGCCTAACTGTTGAAAGCTCTTCTGGATGAATATCTCTCTGAAACCCTGATGATATAAACTTCTGTAAAGCTCTGTAATTTCTTCTGAATGAAGAAATCCCTCTCCCTGGCAATAAATCGGATGATATCTCACACCCTCTGAATCGCTCTCACTGGAGATGGCTCGTTCCCCAATGCATTCGAGATTGAAACCCTAGGCTTCTGTGCTCTGCTCAAGACTTGATCAATTTTCAATTCACAATAATCATAATCGGCTCGAATTCCCAAGCAAAAGCCTTATACTCAAGAAAAGTGTGAATTCCTTAATAATAGGGAACCATTAAAAGAATTCGACTTTTATTATTTAATTTTTCAATACTCTCCGATTAAATTTTAATAATAAAATATAATCGTCAAATGGCCCCTTCCAATGTTGGGCGACCCCTTCACTAAAATCACTTAAGTTATAATAAAATATTATAACTTTATATTATAAGCTCCCGTAATTAATATTTAATTAAATCAATTAAATATTAATATCTCCTTCAATATTAACCAGATGCTCGAGCTGTCTGAAGCTGTCAACTGAGGAAGTGATTCTGCACGTAATCCATCCATACTGCTAAAAATAGCAGGGGTCCCACGCTGAGTGCTGAATACTGCTAAAAATAGCAACTCAGGCTAGAAGTGTCCGAATGAGCCCGAACGAAAGCCAACTGATCAAATACTACCAACTGAAGCTGAGCCAAGCTCCAACATGACCCTCTATCCATCCCATTAGCCTACGAGGGTCGCATAATAGGCTAATCCTGTGCTCTGAGAGATGTCAACTAGAAGGGGACATGACAGAAAACAACACCGTGTTTCGTTTTATTCCAGTCCTCATAAATCTTCTGGTTTGCTAGATTATATTCATTCTGATGTATTTGGTCCAGTGAATGTTCCTTCTTTGTCTAAGTCAAGATACTATGTATCGTTTATTGATGATTATTCGAGAAGAACATTTGTTTAGTTTTTGAAAAGTAAATCAGAAGTGTTCAGTCGGTTTAAGGAATTTAAGAACCTTGTAGAAAATCAGACCGGAAGAAAAATTAAATGCTTAAGAACTGATAATGGCGGTAAATTTTGTTCTAATGATTTCGAGAGGTATTGCAAAGACCATGGGATTAAAAGACATAAGACTACACCTTATACTCCATAGCAGAATGGAGTTGCAGAAAGGTTCAATAGGACAGTGATGGAGAGAGCACAAAGTATGCTGAGTAGTGCTGGCTTGGAGGAGAAGTTCTGGGTTGAGGCTGTTGCTACTGCATGTTACTTGATTAATCGTTCTCCAAATTCTGCTCTTGTTGAGAAAACACCTTTGGAAGCGTGGTCTGGTAAGAAGCCCTCTTTAAGACATTCGTGTTTTTGGCTGTGAGGCATATGCATATGTGCCGGATGTGAAAAGATCTAAATTGGAGAACAAGGCTGTCAAATGTATCTTTATAGGCTATAGTGCTGGCATGTCAAATGTATCTTTATAGGCTATAGTGCTGGCATAAAAGGATACAAGATTTGGAATCCTGATACGGAGAAGGTTGTATACAACAGAAGTGTAATCTTTCGTGAGCTGAAGCCTTCTACCTTGGATCTGCAGTCAGAGACAAAGTCAGAAAACAATAAGGATGTAGTTGTAATTCCTCATACACCAGAGAAAGAGGAATTGAAAATTCAAAATGTACTTGAAACTAAGAAGAGCTCAAGCAGTTCTGAAAGTTCTGAAGAAGAAGAACCTCAGCCTTAGCAAGTGAGGAGGTCAAATCGTGAAAGAAAACAACCTGATAGGTATGGGTTCTCTTTTGATAGATTCTACTTGTACCTATGCTTTAATTTCTAGCACTGATGAGCCTAGGATTGTAAAGAAGGCATTTAAAATGTCTGATTCAGACTATTGGTTGGAAGCCATGAATGAAGAAATGGCATCATTAGAAAAGAATGAAACTTGGAGTTTGGTGCCCTTGCCTAAAGGCAGAAAAGCTGTTGGCTGCAAATGGGTATTTAAAGAGAAGATTGGTCTGGATGGAAGTGTGGAAAAATATAAGGCGAGGTTGGTTGCGAAAGGTTATTCCCAGGTAGAGGGAATTGATTATGGGGAAATTTTTTCTCCTGTAGCTAAGCTGACATCTATCAGATTTCTTTTGTTACTTGCAGCAGCGTATGACTTAGAGGTCGAATAGATGGATGTGAAGACAACATTTCTTCATGGTGATTTTGAAGAAGAAATCTATATGTCCCAGCCTGAGCACTTTGTTGAGAAAGGTAAAGAGAAACCGGTTTGCAAGTTAAAGAAGTCTCGCATGGGTTAAAGTACCACCTAGAATGTGGTACCAAAAATTTGATACTTTTGTATTGTCTCAGGATTTGTGAGATCAAAATCTGATCATTGTGTCTATTATTGCTGAAGTATCAAGTTCTTATTATTGCTCTCATGTTGATGATATGTGTTCATAGGCAATAGTAAGCTAATGATTTCTGATCTTAAGTCTCAGCTTGTCCTTAAGTTCGAAATGAAAAATCTTGGTGCAACAAGGTATATTCTGGGATGGAGATAACCAGGGATAGGAATAGTAGAAAACTTTGGCTCACAGAGTAAGTATATCAAGACTGTTCTAGAGAGATTTTGCATGAATGATTGCAAAGTAGCTAGTTGTTCCAGTCTTGTGGAACGGCTATCTGAGGATTGTCCAAAATCTCCTCGAGATGGAGGACATGACCAAAGGTACCCTGCTAGGGGTTAAGGGCTTTATATGTCTGCATAAGGGCCGCCAAGCAAAGGGGAGTTCTTAGTCGGTTTATGGCTAATCCCGAAGGGACACATTGGGATGCAGAAGAGAGTTTTCAGATATTTGAAGGGCACTTCAGATTTTGCTTTGTGTTACCATGGGAACCTGGTTGAACAGAGGACTCTTAGTATTCGAGGCTATGCGGATTCTGATTGGGCAGGGGACATTGACAGTAGGAGGTCCACCAGTGGATACATTTTCATGTTGAATGGTGGCGCAGTGAGTTGAATGAGTAAGCGGCAGGCTGTAGTCGCTTTGTCCACTATAGAGGCTGAATACATGGCAGCTACACATGCTTGTAAAGAAGCAGTATGGTTAAAACATTTGTGTTCTAACATTGGTTTTGATGCAGGGCAAATAACTATTTTTTGTGATAGTCAGAGTGCAATTTGTCTGGCAAAGAATCCTACTTTCCATACCAGGAACAAACATATAGATGTACAGTACCATTTTGTACGAGATATGGTGGAGGATGGAAAGGTCAGTTTGGAAAAGGTTGATACTCTGGAGAATGTTGCAGATGCATTGATAAAGCCAGTGAGCACAGACAAGTTCAGATGGTGTGCCAATTTGATGGGCCTCAGTGCCCATGAATGTCAGTAATTTTGTTGTGCTCTGGAGGTGCTTGTGTGATCTTCGTCAAGTGGGAGATTGTTGGAAATATGTCTCAATCCCACAGGCTGAAACCTCTATTGGAGCCAAGTCGGTGTGACACATTCTATGTCTGGCCGACAAGCAGATTTGTAGCCTTATGTTTTGTACAGGTCACTGTGACCTTGCAGAAGTCTTGCTGAACGATTATACATTGGAGTCATCGGGATAACCTATGGTGGCTCGGTATGAAGTCTTATCGAGATATTTTGTCTCGCCGACAGTATGTTACACTTGGGGTCTTCGCGGTGACTCAAAGACTTCGGTATGAAGTCTTGGCGACTAATGGTAAGTTTCGCCGATAGTATGTGACACTCGGGGTGACATGGGATGTTCGCTATGATCTCTCGGTGAAAGCTATAGACCATTCGGTGGAAGTTTTGTCTTTCGGTATGATGTCTCACCGACTTGTGGGGTCTTGCCGATAGTAGTATGGCTTCGGAGTAACATAAGAGATCTCGATGAAACCTCTTGGCGACAGTTGAATGTCTTAGCGATAGATGGGTGCTGATGGAAATGCTAATGTTTCGGTATGACTTAGGACCTCGGTATGAAGTCCTGGCGAAAGTGATGAGTCTTGCCAACTGGTGGATGCACTTAGATTAACTTGAAGGCTCAGCGTGAGGTCCTGGCGAGAGCGGTATGTCCTGCCGACAGAATGTCTCTTTGGTGTGACTTAGGATATCGACATGTGGTCTCACCGAAGAGCGATAGTCTTGCCGAAAGGAAAACTGAAGTCTATGTGACTTATGGAGCTTTGGTATGACGTCTCACCGATAGCGATGAGTCTTGGCGATAGCGATACATGTGAAGAACTTTGGTATGAGGTCTTAGCGACACGAGGAAGTCTTAGCGATAGTCTTCTGGACTCGGTATGACATCTTGCTGATAGGTGAACTCTTGGCGATATCGAATGTTAAGCTGTGTGGCATCGGGGAGACATGGTTAGTGTCTCACCGACATGCCAACACAGATTGAAGCCTTTTGACCGAGTGAAGACTATCCTATGTGGCTCGTTGTTGACCAATCAGAGAAGCCGAATGGGAACCGTTGGAAGACAGTTCGTTGTGGCAGTTCTGAGAGGAAGCTCAACAGGCAGGGGCGACATGAATATAGTCTGGAGTAGCAGTTGATGTCTGGTTCGATCGTTGGATGAATCGACGGATTGCTGTGTGGTTGTATGATCAGTGGATGAATTTTATTCTGTAAAGATTGTAACTTGAAGGTTCTTGTACAAGTTTGATCATTGTGAAAGCTACTGTAATCTGACATTAGAAAGGTAAGTCAGAACTCTGTATATAATTTTTGTTACTGTAATACAAAGTGACTTCTCTTGGTGTGGTGGATTTTTCTCCTGTAAGGGTTTTCCCACATAAATCTGGTGTTCATCTATATTTTTCAAATACTCTGTTTCTGATATCTCTTTCATGTGCATCTTAATCGGACTATAATTGTAAAATTTAAAAGGTATCTCTGCATTCTTCCCTGAGGTTTTGACGTTAGGAGAGTTGTTTACGCATCTAGCTTTCCTTACAATCCTCATCGTCTATTTTCTCAAAGACAACCTTCTTGGCCGTTGTCTTGAGGTTGTCTTGTGTTTTTTTGAAAACAAAATTAATAGTTTCACTCTGTTAGTTTTATGATAAGAAGTTAAATAAGCAGATTTTAATTCAAATTCAAACACAGACACAGCATATACCCTGGGAAAACCCTCTACTTGAGGGAAAAACCTAGCAACAAAGATCTCTCTTATATATATAAATAATGGCAACAATTCTCTTTACAATGAGGCCAATCACAAGGCCAATATCCAGCACCACACAAACTGAATAATTCGCACTCCTTGAATGAATTCGCAGTGCTGTAGAAGTGATTCACACTTGCAGATGGAATGATAGACGTACTTAACTTGATGCCTTGAATGAATGAAATGAACTTGTATATATACAATGTGAGCAAGAGGTCGCACCTCTTCATGAACAAGGTTGGCCACATAATTACGAGTAAATGGTGCGAATTACAAGGAGGGTCGGCCCAATTAAAAAATAATATAGTTTCCAAGTGAAACGCCTCTTCACTTTGATTAATGCAATAAATGAATAGCCGTTAGGCTATATGAATTAATTGTTCACAACATGGCGGAAGTATGTAGCCCACAGCTACAACATCAACACACTCTTACACATTGTTCCATTGAGTATTGTAATAAGCACCGCAGTTTTTGTTTCAAAAATTTTCAATTGAACTGAAGCTACAAAGCAATGTCCCAATTCCCGAGATGGGCAAGGTGAGAGCATAAGGTGTATGGGACCACACTCAATTATCTAAAATGCAGCAACATGAAGTGATCTAATCAACTAAGCAAACAAAGTGGCAGAGCCAGCTAGATCTACTCTTCTTCAATGGAGTGTACTTGATGCAAGAATTGAAAGGAAACACTTCTACACTTATTCAATGGAGTGTGCAATTACAATAAGCACAATCACTTCACTTATTCACAATCACACAAATAGTTACTTCTTGCTTATTCAACTGAGTGCAATTACACAAGCACAAACACTTCTTGCTTATTTAGCAGAGTACGATTACACAAGCACACTCACTTCTCGCTTATTAAGCGGAGTGCAATTATACAAGCAGACACTTCTCGCTTATTCAACGAATTGCATATATGCAAGAACAAAGGCTTCTCGCTTATTCAGTGGAGTGCAATTACACAAGTACAAACACTTCTCACTTATTCAGCGGAGTGCAATTACACAAGCACAAATAGGCACACAAGGCAGCAAGCCATCCTTATCTATGCTTATTGAGCGGAGTGTGTAATTACAAGATAATATAAAATGCATTTCTATACATCATTTAGAAGGATAAACTGTTGGTATACACTGATATAAGTTCTGATCACAAAAGTTAGATTGCTGCAACCTCCAAATTGAAACCAAATAGCATAGATAAACAAGTATTCAAGTACCCAACATGAAATATACCTCTGGTGGATGAAACAAGGGTGATGTAGGTTTGACAAATCTTTGTTTTGCTGATAAGATTGTTGTTGATGTGTTTTTCGTGACCGCACCAACGCAGAATAAAGTCGCCAACGACTACCCTATTCTCTCTTGATCAAAGTATTCCGCATGCTAAGATTGCAAGAAAGTTCATGCGTTCAACCCCAAGGTTCTTTCAGTGCGAATAGGCTAAGTTGGCTCGATGTGATTTGCTGGTATTTCAAGGGGACTTACGGAATTGTTCGGCAGCGGAGAAAGGAATTCAAATGCTCGAAAGATTTGTCTATGAAGCGCGGGTTTCCTATTCTAACCAAAAAGTACTGAATTGAAATGGGGTTGCAGGGTTTAGAGAGTCTAAATCTATTCTAAGGCGTAGGACATGGCTATCAATTCTCACAAGCTTCAACCAGGCTCTGCTTTGCCTCACTTCGGACAACTTCCACAAAACCGGTGCAATCTTCAAAGGAGTAGCTCAAGGTGTTCAGATCATAATTCAACGCGAAGACACCGTCACAACGACGCATACCAACATGTGAATCACAAACGAAGTTAAGTCCGTGATGTTCCAGTTGACCACGCAAGGCGAACTCACCATTAGCGAGCCCACTAGTGGTATGGATAGACGAAGTTTGCTCGAATTGAAGACCACCTTCCACAACTAACATCTACTTGCATGGAATGAAAATTATACTACTTTGAACTATTTTATGCTACCATTTGAATCGGAAGGACGAAGAAACCTTGCTAGCTACTCACAACAAAGACGAAATTCACCATCAATGAAAAACTCTTTTATTGAGAGAGTGTTCACAACAATTTCTTACAAAGTTTTCAAAGGGAAAACTTTCCCTCTCTTCAAACTACACTATCAATCTATACTAAGTTACTTCTATGTTGTCCCTCTATTCTATGTTTACTGTTAAGCTAATTCTACTGAGGTACAAATGAGGGGGACTCCCCCTTTATATAGCTGGCCAAGTCCAACAGACGACTCAGATTACAATCGGCTGGATGGCCCAGATTGTGCCACCTCAGCCCTAAACAAGATTCACCCTAAAAACTGCCACAAAGGAGAGTGGGGTAATAAATGAGCCATTAATGTCCACCATCCTTCTAGAAGATTCTCGTTTGTAGACGCGTTCACACTGTTCTCGATCTTCTTTCTTGACGTTGTTCCTCAACTTCTTTTTTGTCACTTGAGTTAAGTCTCAACACTTAGCCATTTTTCGCAACTTTTCTTCCTTCGAGGTTGAAATGTCATCTTGGATTACTTTCTTCATCACTTTAAGTTATCACCGCTTGGTCTCGACGCTCCTGCAAAATAAGCAAGGAGAAGAGTATTAGAACACTTCATAATATAAATTCAACTTACTTACCAGGATTTTCACGCATTAACTTCCAAGAGTTCATCGTCTTCACCAGCCAACTTCGCATTCAAATTCTTCATGCCTTAGCCAAATTTCCAACTTATCTTGCATTCTGCCTGGCGCACTTCACTCTGATATTTCATTCAACTCAGACTCGAGAAAAAAAAAGTTTTCATCAAGAATTTGATCAAAAATTATCTAGGCGATCATTTTCAAATTCATCGGCCAAGGCAATTTTATGTCAACAACACATTTTATTCCATGCCTTAGAAAAAAATTTAAATTTTCCCTTAGGAAAATTCACAATTCGAGCGCCGATTAAATTCTTCATGCTGAAGGCCTTGGCGAAGTGCAGAAGACATAGAAATCCATTTCTCATCACAAACGTCCAGTACCCAGAAGAAAATTTTCTCCAGAACGCGTCGAATCCATGGGTACCCAACGAACGGGTTCATTTAAATTTTTAAAATTTTGAACCTTAGAAAATTATTTCCTTGAGAAATTTAACCCGTTTCCTCATCTCTGTGAACATCCTGTTGCTCTGGCTTGAGAAATTTTTAAATCGTCATGCAATGCCAATATATCTGACTTCATTACTGGAAAATTTGCTCGTGCTTCAAGAAGAATTTCATCACCTTCATGTCCAGGCATATTTTCTAAGGAAGAAAATATTTTGCCTTAGAGAAATTTAAAAATTGCCTTAGAAAATTTTATTTAACTTCATTCATTCGCCAGTGGTGGAAATTTCATCAACTTCACTTAGAAGATTTTCTTGAAAGCACACGTCACATTTTATTTTATTTTTATTCACCACCTTGCATTTTACTTCACACTTGAAAGATATTTTCATTTGAAACTCCAACGCCTTAGCAATATTATTATTCATCTTCACTCAACACCTTGGGCGCAAATGACACATGCTGAAGGATATTCATCACCACGCCTAGCAATATTTCGCTTCTTATTTACCACCTTAGGCGCATATCACAATTGAAGGTGAAAATTCAACACGCCTAGCATATTTTGCTTCAACTTCAACACCTTTTATTGACTTCAGCTTGGGTGCATATCACACCTCATGAAGGATGACCCTTGGACTTCCCTATTTTGTCTTCACATGGCCCTATTTGGGCGCATTTAGGCATGTAAGGAGGACGAACTTTGTTGACTCTTTGACTCATTTGCTGCATGGGCGCATTTCTCAAGGTGTGAGGGATGAAAATTGATACCACGTCCTCTTGTGACCTTTCAACTTCTCTTTTTTGTCCTTACATGCCCTCTTTTGGGCGCATTTTGCATAGGGAGAAGGATGAAACTCATTGACTCCCTTGACTTTCTTTTGTTTTGAGCGCATTTTGGCATATGTGCAGGATGGGCGCATTTAGGGGGTGGTGGAGGATAATTTCTTGCCTAAGAAATTTTCAACTTTCATGCTTCAAGGTGGGCGCATTTTGATGGGTGAGGAGGAGAAAAGCTTTGACTTTCTTGACTTTCCTGCTGCATGGGCTCATTTGAGCCTAGGAGGAGGACGAAGTTTTATACTTAGAATTTTTTTTTTACATACTTTGCTTCTTCATCAAGCATGGCGCATTTTGCCATGGGTGAAGGATGAACTCCTGACTTAGAAATTTTTGAAGCATGAGACCTTGCATGAGGGCACATTTTACCCAGTGAGTAGGACGAACTTTGTGCCTTAGAAATTTCTCAACTTCAGCTGTGGTGGGCGCATTTTCAGGTAGCTGTAGGATGAGACCAACACTTAGAAAATTTCTTGATGCCTTTACCACCCTGGGCACATTTCCTGGGTGCTGCAGGATGAGATCCAATACTTAGCCATTTTTCTTCGTCTTCGCCAGTTTATCCATGCCTGCTATTTATAGTAAGCCCCTCGATTTTCACACTTCAGAAGCTCAGGTCGATTTGAAATTTTGAACACTGGATCCTCATGACTCCATTAGCCTGTTGACACTGCTATTTCGGGTTGGCCTGCTATTTTTAGCCCATTTCTGAAGGTGATTTACTATTTATAGTAACCTCTCGTTTCTGGTACCTCCACAACTCCGTTTGATTTGAAATTCAAATGACGTGCTCCTCACCATGGGACCTGTCTGCTGACATCGGCGCATGCTGTTGATTTGCTATTTTTAGCCTATTTCCAAAATGACTTACTATAATAGTAAGTGCTCCATTTGTCTTCAAATTTTACCAGTAGATAGCTTGAAGGATGCTGATCGCGATGGTTTACACCGGTTTTCAAAAATTCTGACTTTTTACCCCTCTTTTTGGGTCCCGAAGCTGGAAACCCTAATTTGTTCTGCATGCGTATCAAATGGTCTCCATTTGTTCTCGTTTCTGCTACATTGCGATCAGCTCGTGATTCTGAAGTGCTAGGAGGCGGCTGTCGAGATGTATCTGCTAAAAATAGTAAGTTCCTGAATAAGTGATTATCCCCATTTGCATGTCATATCATCGCGAAGCTCTCGAAAAACCCATAAAGAATATGCCGACATGCAAAGAGAACCCTGACATGTAAACCCTAAAAATAGCCTCTGAAGGCTGAACTCTGAAAGTTGTCTCATTTTGCATGTTATACTGTCGCGAAGGTCTCTGAAAACCCAGAAGGAATCTCCAGACATGAGTTGAAAAACTCTGCATCTAAGCCTTGAAATCTGCTCCGGAAGCGGAACTGCTAAAAATATTACGTTGTCTGTTTTAGCTCAAATTTTGCACACGAGCAGCTTGATGTGTTCTGAATGCAGTGTGACTGTCGGAATTTCAAAAACGCTGAAAGATTGCCTGTAATTGCACACTTACTAAAAATAGTAAGTTGCCAGAATCTGATGAAATTTCAGTGGAAGCCTGCTGGAAGCACACTGACCTCAATGTTAGTCTTTATTTTCAATTTATTCACCTCGTTCAACCTCGGACTGACAAAAAGGATGGAACCCTAATTTTCAGACTTGGCCAAATCTCACGTTTAAGCTTGCAGATAGGAACGTCCCCGGAAAGGCAGACCATAGAAAAGAGACAGACCGAGAGAGAGGCAAAAACCAAAGCCAAAAGACCAAAATGGAGCAAAAAAATTAGGGGGTCCCCATTTGAATGGGGCGATGTGTGAAAAGGTCACAACAATTGTCAAAACAGAACTGATACCTCCTAGTTACACTTAAGAAATCATTGCACCCAAGCATGTCAACACCCCAAAACTGAAACAATAACTGAAACACACTTCCAAGCCCTCTAAACACACCCAAAATCATTGGTGATGAATTGTTGCAAAACTGAAATAGATAGCATCTGATTATAGGTCTGAAATTGGAATTTTCTATTGCTAGTACGACTGGTACAAATAGTACTAGTCATGGAAACTTAGCAAATAGTCATTTGTCCACCTTGAAAGGCCTTGGGATTGTTAAACATGCCTAGGGTGCCTCCAAATAGGGTGTTAGAAGCTCCAGAAAGTAGGCGTTTCAATACCTCAAACTCCCATGCCCTTCCTTTGTGGTACGTCTTGTAAGTACAATGGTAGGACTCACAAGAAGCCACAAATACTTTCCAATCGCCTAATCTATCAGCAACTCTGTTAAACAAGGTCAAAACAACAAAGAAACAAGCTATTATCATTTGCAATATTAATAATCTCCAAGTGGTACACCCTGAGAAAGATGTATGACCAATATAGGGATGTACAACTTGTTGAACACCTGGAATACTGAGAGGGGGGTGAATCAATATTCTTTTAAACCATTCAAACATTTAAACATTTAAACATTTAAACATCCAATCCACTTAGAAAATTCAATTGCAATAAATGAAATAAAGCGTGAAACATTCAATAACAACTCATAACACATGAACAAGATTTTTACGTGGAAAACCCAAAATGGGAAAAACCACGGCGAGGATTAGCTCACAATATATTATAGCCGGTTATAGTATATTTACAAAAGTGCTCAATGCAGGTGGACTCACTGCCCATTGAGAGAAAAAGATAGAAGAGAGATTGTGGCTCACAGCCTAGATTGAACTGTTACAATTGCATCTATCATATGCATGAATTACAGTTCCAATGAATTTCAATAAACTAACTTTACACACTTCATCTGGTTTTGATCTAACACTCTACTTTTCTCTGCATTCGCATCACTCTAATCTTCTACTCAACATTCACAACTTAAATTCACACTACTCTGATAATATTTGCGTCATTCTCATCACTTACATGTCTCTCATTCTTCAAAACACCAAAAAATGGATCTAGCTATATATCCGCTTCAAGCATAACATCAATTAGGTCGGCCTAACTAGATGTAACATACAATATATAACTTGTCGGCTCAAAACCTTCCACACATGCCTCACGCCAAGATTCAATTCTTAAAACAATTTGAAATAGGTCATCATGGACCTATAATAGCTCCCACAAAACTCCACGATACTTATTTAACCTTCGTATACCTTCATACTTATTAGGTCGGCACTGCAGAAGACCTAGTACAAAAATTCTTCAACTGTATAACGCATACCTCAAATCATCATGCCAATTGGAATTCATACTCTATTGACATCTGTCAATATCTCCTTAAATCTGCAACGCCAAAGTCCTATCCGCGAAGAAGTGCGGACTCTCCTTCTCACATGCATTGTACAGGAAATGACTGTAATTTGCCAGGTTGAACTTTTGTCATTCATAACTTCCAAACTAGAGGTCAAAACTAGATGAAATTCTAGAATTAGATGCTTCTACCAACCAAAAAATATTATACTAGCACTGTAGAGTAAAATGTGAAGAGCACATAGGAAATACTTGAGGGGTGAATTAGTAGTTCAATCCTTTTAAAACTTTAAACCAGATTTAACATGTAAATCATAAATTAGATCATAAAGAGCATCAGAAAACACCATAAATAACACGAACACTAGGATTACGTGGAAAACCCTTTCGGGTAAAAAACCATGGAAAAATATTGCTTTTATTAATCTTCAAAGGGCACCAACCCTGATTACAATTAGTGAGCACAGTGAGCACCAACCCACTTGTTGTGACCTTTTCACACATCGCCCCATTCAAGATGGGGACCCCTAATTTTTGCTCCATTCTGGTCTTTTTGGCTTTGGTTTTGTCTCTCTCTCTCTCTCTGCCGGTCTCTTTTTTTTTTTTGGTCTGCCTTCTGGGGGACATGCCCATCATTGAATTTAAACGTGAAATTTGGCCAAGCCTCAGAATTAGGGTTTTGAACTTTCCAACCAATTTGTGGTCAAACGGGGTGAATAAATTGAAAACTGAGGCTAACATTGGTGTCAATATGTTTCCAGCAGGTTTTCACTGAAATTTCATCAGATTCTGAGTACTTACTATTTTTAGTAAGTATGCAATTATAGGCAATCCTTCAACATTTTTGTTAATTTGACAGTCACGCTGCGTCCAGAGCACATCAAGCTACTCATAGGTTAAATTTGAGCTGAAACAGACAACTTACTATTTTTAGCAGTTCAGCTTCCGGAGCCAATTTCAAGGCTTAGATGCAGAGTTTTTCAACGCATGTCTTGAGATTCCTTTTGGGTTTTCAGAGACCTTCGCGATAGTTTAACATGCAAAGTGAGATAACAATTTTCAGAGTTCAGCCTTCCGAGGCTATTTTTAGGGTTTGCATGTCAGGGTTTTCTTTGCATGACTGCATATTCCTTATGGGTTTTTCGAGAGCTTCGCAGTGATATGACATGCAAACGGAGATGGTCACTCCTTCAGCAACTTGCTATTTTTAGCAGATGCATCCCGACAGCCGCTTCCCAGCACTTCAGAATCACAAGCTGATCGCAATGCAACAAAAACGAGGACAAACAGAGATCATTGGATATGCATGCAAGACAAATTAGGGTTTCCAGCTTCGGGACCCAAAAAGAGGGGTAAAAAGTCAGAATTTTCGAAAATCGGTGTAAACCACCGCAATCAACATCTCTCAAACTATCTGCTGGTAAAATTTGAGGGCAAACGGAGCACTTACTATTTATAGTAAGTCATTTTGGAAACAGGCTAAAAATAGCAAATCAGCCGCATGCGCCGGTGTCAACAGGCAGGTCATGTGGTGAGGAGCGAATCATTCGAATTTCAAATCAAACGGAGTTGTGGAGATATCAGAAACGAGCAGTTACTATTTATAGTAAACCACCTTCAGAAATGGACTAAAAATAGCAGTCCAACTCAGAATAGCAGTGTGAACAGGTTGATGAAGTCGTGAAGATCCAGCGTTCAAAATTTCAAATCATTCTGAGCTTCCGAGATATGAAAATCAAGAGACTTACTATAAATAGTAAGGCATAGAGAAGTTGACAGAAGTCAGGAAAAATGGCTAAGGCATGAGTTTCATCCTGCACCACCAAGAAAATACGCCCACCTTTAGCTGAAGTGAATTTTTTTCTAAGTGTTGAGTCTCGTCCTCCTGCCACCTCCAAATGCGCCCTGCTTGATGAAGAAGCATAAAAAATATATCCTAAGGCATGAGTTTATCCTGCAACTACCCCAAAATGCGCCCTCCTCACAGGCATGATTGAAAATTTTCTAAGTAGTGAAGATATCCTGCTCATGCCTCCATATGCGCCCAACATGCCTTGGGAATGTGAAGAAAATATTCTAAGTTAAAATTTCATCCACCTCCCTATGCCAAATGCGCCCAAGAAGAAAATCTAAGGCGAGGGCAAGAAAAGTGGCCAAGTATAACTCTCATCCACCTCACATGGCAAAATGCGCCCACCTCTCAAGAAGTCAAAGGAGTCAAAGAGTTTCATCCTTCATGCATGCCTAAATTCTCCCAAAAGAGGCCATGTGAAGACAAAAAGAAAGAATCTCAAGCTAGTCAACAAGTCAAAAGGCGTTTCATCCTCCTCCTATGCTCAAATGCGCCCAAATGAGGGCATGTAAAGACAAAAGAGGGGAGCTCAAAGGTCATATGTTGGGTATTGAAAATTTAAAATCCCTCTCACCCTCTCAAATGCGCCAAGAAGAAGAAAAGGTCAAAGATGGCATTGAATATTCAATCCTTCATGACATGAGATATGTGCCATGTAAAGAGTTAGTAAAGTTGATAAGTGAATATTGCTAGGCGTGGTGAAGTTGAATATTCACCTTCAAGTGTGATGTGCGCCATGCAAGGTGTGAGGTAAAGTGGAAAATAATATGCCAGGCGTTGAAAGTTTTTATTCTCTTGAACTTGCTAAATGCGCCCAAGGTGGTGAGTGGAAAATAATGTGCTAGGCGTTGGAGTTTTAAATGAAAGCGTCCTCTTGCAAGATGATATTGCTAAGTAAAAAAAATAAAAATAATAAAACATGTTAAGTATGATGTGCCTTCAGGAAGATTTTTTTTAAGTGAAGTTGATAAAATTTCCCACCACTAGCAAATGAGCATGGATGAAATAAAATTTTCCTCATAGGCAAAATGGATGAAGTTGAGTAAAATATCTAAGGCAAAATTTTGAAATGCAAAATGATTCAAAATTTTTCTAAGGCAAAATATTTTCTTCCTTAAGAAAATACGCCTAGACATGAAGGATGATAAAACTTTCCCGGGCATGAATAAATTTGTCAGTGGATGAAGTCAGAGGATGCTGGCATTGCAGGATGGATCAAAAAAATTTCCGAGTCAGAGCAACAAGATGTTCACAGAGATGAAGAACGGGATTAAAATTGTTGAAAATATTTTTAAAGGTTCAAAATTCAAGAAAATTAAATGAACCCGTTCGTTGTATACCCATGAATTCGACAAGTTCTGAAGGAAATTTTCTTCTGGGTATTGAAGATTATCGATGAGGAATGGATTTTAAGGTCTTCCACAGCTTGCCAAGGATCCCGAGGTAAAGATTTTAAATGAGCACCAGGTTGATGAATTTCCTAAGGGAAATTTGAAAAATTTTCTAAGGCAAGGAATAAATGATGTTGTTGAAGATAAAATGCCTCGGCGGATGAATTTGAAAATGATCGCTTAGATAATTTTTAATCAAATTCCTGATGAAATAATTTCTTCTCGAGTCTGAGTTGGATGAAATATCAGAGTGAAGTATGCCCAGGCAGAATGCAAGATGAGTTGCAAATTTGGCTAAGGCATGAAGAATTTGAACGCGAAGCTGGCTAGTGAAGACGATGAATGCTTGGAAGTTAGAGCGTGAAAATCTTGGTAAGTAAGTTGAGTTTATATTATGAAGTGTTCTAATACTCTTCTCTATGCTTGTTTTGCAGGAGGGACGTCGAGACCAAGCGGTGGTGACTTAAAGTGATGAAGGAAGAAAAGTTGCAAGAAAATGACTGACTTAAAGTGATGAAGGAAGAAAAGCTGCAAGAAAATGACTAAGTGTCGAGACTTAGTGATAGAGAAGAAATGTTTTCAAAACTCAAGATGGAGAAAAGAGTGGAAGCTCGAGCAAAGTTGAAGAACAACGTCAAGAAGAAGATCAAGAGCAGTGTGAATGCGTCTACAAATGGAATCTTCTAGAAGGATGGTGGACATTAATGGCTCATTTATTACCCCACTCTCCTTTGTGGCGGTTTTTAGGGTGAATCTTGTTTAGGGCTGAGGTGGCGCGATCCTGGCCATCCAGTCGATTGTAATCTGAGCCGTCCGTTGGACTTGGCCATCTATAAAAGCGGGAGTCCCCCTCATTTGTAACTCATTAGAAATTAGAACTAGATCAGAGTTAGGATAGCAGAGGGAGTAGAGAGAAATTGATAGAGTAGAAAGTAGAGTAGTTTAGATTGAAAAGGAAGGAAAGTCTTCCCTTTGGATACTTTATAAGAAGTTGTCATGAATACTTTCATAATAAAAGAATTTTCATTGATGGTGATTTCCTCTTTGTTATGAGTAGTTGTTGAGGCTTCTTCGTCCTTCCAATTCACGTAGCATCTTGAAGTAGCTTAAAGTAAAGTAGATTTCATTTCATGCAAGTACTTAGTAATTGTGGAATGTGGTGCTCGATTTGAACAAGATTTCGTTTGTCCATACCACTAGCGAGCTCGCTGACGGTGGGTTTGCCCTGCGTGGTCAACTGGATTACTTTTCAAACTTAACTTCGATTGTGATTCATGTGTTTGTATGCATCGTCTTGATGGTACTTTTATGTTGAGTTATAATTTGAACACCTTTCGCTACTCCACTGAAGATTGCACCGGTTTTGTGGAAGTTGTCCGAAGCGAGGCAAAGCAAGGCTCGGTTGAAGTCTGTAAGAATTGATCGCCACGTCCCATGCCTTAGAGTAGAACATACACTTCTTAGGCCCTACACCCATTTAATTTCAGTTCATTTCCGGTTAGGATTAGAAAACTTGTGCTCACTTGCCAAATCATTCGAATTACATGAAAGCCCTTAGTCCGTTGTCTGTTGTCAACTGTCGAATAATTGTGTAAGTCCCCTTGAAATACCAGCAAAATCACATCAAGCCAATTGAGACTATTCGCACTTAAGGAACCTTGGAGTTAAATGTATGATCTATCTCGCAATCTTAGCATGCAGGAAACTTTGTTCAAGAGAGGATAGGGTATCCATTGGGAAACTTTATTCTGTGTTGGTGCGGTTGCAAAAACCACGTCAACAGAATTGGCGCTAGAAGGAGGGCATTAACAGCCACAACATGCAGTTGTGTTGAAGTAGAAAGGGTTTGAAGTACAAAAGGTTCTATTGGAGAAAATTATCATAAGTCAAGATGGTGTTCTCTCAGGATTGAACAATCCCGCACGCAGCCAATAGAAGAATCAGCTACATCCTGGATCGTATCAGTTCGTTTTTGCCAGACAAGTTGAAAAGAATCTTGAGGTGTACGCCCAGTTCATATAAAGATTTTGTGGAGTTAGAGCTACCTACGAGATCAAGGAAGAAGAAAGAAAGTCATTCAAGTAAGGAGGCTAAGTCAAGTGAGGAATTTTTATCAAACGAAGAAGTTCAGTCAAGCGAAGAAAGCGGAGAAGAAATTTCAAGTTTATTTAGAACTCCACCTAGTGCTTCGAGGTTTGCTCAGCCCAAACAAGTTCAAGCTATTGTACAACAGCCAGCCCAAGTTATTGTGTATCAGCGGCGACAGCCAGTTCAAGCAATGGCTCAACCAGGAGGTCAACCAGCTCCAAACGGTGCTACATGGTTGGTTACCAACCCATCTCCGCTAGAGTTTCAAGACTACCACGAGATGCCGAAGAATCCTGAAATTTTTTGTACTAAGTTCATTGCCAATGATGTTAACTATACGGCCGAGGACCATATCAAGATGTTTGAAGGCCACCTACGCAATAGGCAGATTGGGTATGCATACGTGGCTTGCCGCCTATTTACGTATTCTTTGGGAGAAGAGGCTCATTTTTGGTTCATTCACCTAACAGTGGGGTCTATAAGAACATGGGAGCAGATGAAGGAGGCCTTCATCGGAAAGTTTGGTATACCAATCACCCCTGTAGAACTTTATCGTCAATTTGCTGAGGTGAGAAGACAAGACAAAGAGCCCATTCATGCATTCAACAATAGGTTCCAAAAGGTCCTCACTAGGTTATGCACTCCTTATGTTGTTGCTGATGCTCGAGAAAGCTACTATTCAGCACTTGATCCTTTGACTGCAATGTTCGTGAGATCTCACCCCACTCCAGCAAACATAAATCAAGCTTACGCTAAAGCTATTGAAGTAAGTCAGGGTTTAGGACAGAATATAACTGGGCCCGTACTCTACACTGGCCTAGCTACAACAAACAATCAAGTGCCAATGTTCAGCTCAACATGGAATCAACAAGTTCCGGCGCTAAATGCAATTCCACAGCCAGCTTATCAAGTGCAAGCACCATCAAGTCAGTTAGTTCTCCATCCTGGGATGCCTTTGTCCCAGACGCAAGTCACACAGCCTGTTTATCTCCAAAACACAGTGCCACCAGTGAAAACTCAAGAGGAGAAAGATGAGATAAAAAATTTAATAGAACAAGTGAAGAGGCTGTCAGCCGAGGTGACTCACCTCAAAAGTCAAAATAATCAGACACAAACTATGCCACGAAATTATCAGGCACACCAAGGTGCTAACCGAGGATATCAAAATAATCCTCCAAGTCATCAGGATACCTACCAAGGATATAGTCATGAAAACAGTCATGGGTATAGGAACAATAATCAAGGATTTCAGAAGAGGTCTTGGAATACAGGGCCCAACAATGGAGGTGTCCCATCACCATTGGACAATCCGCCACCTCCTGAAAACCGTCCTGCAGATAGAATTTATATGGCCGAAACTGCCTCGTCAGGATGGTGTAGGTTACATAATATGAACCAGCGCTCTGAACTTCAGTGTCACGAATTCCAAGTCATGGCTGGTATTCTCAAAAGTGAAACAAGTAATACAGGGGCCGCAGAGAACCCTGCAATTACGGGATATGAATTAGTCCCAGCACCCAGATATGATCAGGCATTAATAATAGAGGACTGCAATTTCCCGCCTGAGTTTCAAAGTTACACGCCCCCATCAATTAATCACCAATTTCCATCAGCTTTAGCAAACGCTCCCGTGGGGATACCAGAGTTTCAAACACCATCAGAAGTTCACGCCACATATGCATCACCAGAAGAACCTCTTCATAGAGATGGTTATGTTTTTCCGCCTCTCAACAACAGCGTCTTGGTGGAAGGAAGAAGGGAGGTACAAGCTTTTCAAACATCCGGAGGAGCGACACCCAAGGTATATTAGAGGAATTGTCATCAGAAAGAGCCACTGACATCATCGGTACCTCCAAATAATTTTACAACTCCACCACATCCCAACGCGAGAAATAATCCAGGTCTACCAAGAGATTCTCCAGAGTACAGGCGGCAGAATGCAACGCAAAGCGGAGGAGGACAACAAGTTATTCAGCAGCCAGTTCATCAAGTTGGGCTAGGACAAAAAGAGAATCTTCCTAGAGAGGACGTGAAAAGACTTGGCTCTTATGTACTAGAAGAATTCAAAAGGATGAAGGTTAGTCTCCCCCTACAAGAGCTAATGAAGATTTCGGAGGTCAGAGATACAATTTTGGGAAGTCTGTATGAAACGCCCGTTGTGAGGAGTACGTCCCAAGAAGCAACCAGTGCACCAAGAAACCCTCCTGTCATCACACAGTCTCGTTCAGCACAAGAAACGAACATGGTAGAAGAGATGCCTCGCGCCATTTGACACTTGGGAGGATCTGCAACAACCTCAAAACTTCGTAGGTATGGTACAAGGTTCTTCAGACACTCTCGAGAAATCAAAGACTGGAGATAAAAGGAGAGTTCGGTTCAATATTCCTGCAGAACAAAAGCAAGAGCAAATGCGGAATCTGAAGGAGGCTACCCAAGATAACCAAGTTCAATTGGATAGGAAAGATGAAAGTAAGAATGCCTCAGCAAATGAAAGGAAAAAGCTAGTAATATTTTATCAGGGAAAGGGTGAGCCAGCCCCATTTCTAGTTTCAGTTAGAATTTTTGGAAAGTTATTGCATAATTGTTTGATTGATTCCGGTGCATCAAGTAATGTCATGCCTTTGAAGGTATGTCAGGCGTTGGGTATAATTCCGCTTCAGACCAACAAGAAGGTGACTCAGCTGGATAAGACTGAAGTTCCAGTTGTAGGAGAGTTAAGTAATATCCATATGCAGCTAGCGGCGGATCCCAGAATTCAAAGTCGCATTGACATATCAGTTGTGGATATACCAGATGGTTATGGCATGCTATTGAGCAAAGATTGGGCCAGAAAATTGAATGGGTACATCGCGACTGACTTCTCCCACATGTGGTTGCCTTGGAGAGGAGTTCCAAATCAGATAAAAATTGAAAGTACACCACGGCTCAAATTGATGATCACAGAGTGTGGTGAAAACAGTGATATTTTGTTCGTGGAAACTGATTTGGGTTCATATAAGCCCGTTAAGAAAGAAGTCCTCATGTTGCAGGGCTCAAAGGAAGAAAAGTTTTTAGAAGATACGCCTGCCTCCACTGAAGTATTGATTGAAAACGATTTAAGTGGGAATGAGAATGAGGGGATGTTCGGAGATTCTATGTTAAAAGGAGCGAAGCAAGAGATAGAAAATGCCTCCATCGAAGACTTATCATGTAGAATGCACGAGGCTTTCCATTCAAAGAATAAAGTTGCCATGAGTAAGATCTCCTCAGGACAAGTCTCGAAGATGATTCAACAAGTCATTTTAAAAGAAGAATGTAGAGAAGTCAATAAAAGAGAGGACCAGATTCAAACGAGGCTGCCTCAATTGATGCACTTGGAGGAGAAAAGAAATGAAGCTTTGGAAAGTTTGGCTAGGCATCAAAGAGTTATGAACAAATCATGGCTGGACCCTTGTCAAGCTTCTGAGATCCTGGGAGATAATGCATTTAAGTTACAGACACAAACAGGAGGGGATATCCCATTGCCGGACGATGAGAAATTCCTCGGGCATTATTTCCAAGCTTAGGTTCCCTCCTGGAACGTACTTTGTAACATAGTTAGATTCGGTTTTGCTTTCCCGTTGCTTTTCTTTGCATTTCGGTTTGTCTCGTTTTGGTTTTGGTTTGTTGCCCTTTGGTTGGTTTGGCGTTCTTCCCTTGAGTTGTCCACTCAGGTGGTTTTGGTTTGGAATGGGCAAGGATTTCAGGGTTTCCCATTGCGAAAGGGGTGATGATGGTTTAACTCACAACGTGATTTCTTTCCATTGAATTTGCATAAATTTTGAAGAAAGCTAAGGTTGTTTTCCTTTTGTCATCATCCAGTTTAGGATTGAACTCGTCTCGGGAGGTTAACCCGTTATTGTGTCTCAACACGAGTCTAAAGACCTTAAATACATTACCTATCTCCACTCTGAGTCATTTTGGTTTCTTGGGAAAGGTCTTGGCAGGTAAAAAATTTTACATCTTGCTTCAGCGCCACTACAATTCTCGAACCCATTGGAGGCTTCATTGCCTGCCAGCCAATCAAGGAATTGATGGAGAAATCAAATGAAGAAAAGAGAAAATGTGCTTAAAAGAAAATACCAGAAAGAAAATGAAAAAAAAAAAAAAAAATTATGAAATATTGGTTTTGGGGATATGCGAGTAACTGCACTGCAATGGCTAACACTGCTCTCACTGATGTGTAACGAGCAACAGGTACAAATGTTTCTTCGTAATCAATGCCTTCCTTTTGAGAAAAACCTCTTGCCACAAAACGTGCTTTATGTTTTTCTATACTGCCATCAGCAGCATGCTTGATTTTAAAGAGCCATTTGGAAGAGACAACAGATTTCCCTTTTGGTCTAGGCACTACATCCCATACATCATTCTTTAGAATGGACTGATATTCCTCTGTCATTGCATCTTTCCATGCTTGATTTTTGAAGGCTTCTGAAACACTGACAGGTTCGGAGTTTATGATATCGTTCATAAGAGCAACATAGCTAGAGAAGCGTTTGGGTCTTTTACTCTCCCTGAACGTTCCTTTGGGTGCTGCATGATTCTCTGCTTCTTTGATCATCTTCTTGGCCCAAAGTGGTCTCTTTCTGTCGTTGACATCTGTATTCTCATTTGAAGTAGAAGGAAGTTCATGTGACATTTCCTCAGGATGCTCCCTCTGAATCTCAGGAGCAAGTTCCATTTCAGGTACTCTAGGGGAATAGGTTTCATTCTCACTAGAACTTCTTGCCCTCTTGAATGCAATGTCTTCTTCAAAGATAACATCCCTGCTCAATTCAATTTGTTTCTGTCCGGGTATGTATATCCTGTAGGCTTTGGAGGTTTCACTATATCCCATAAATATCCCTTTCTTTCCGGAAGGTTCAAGTTTGAATCTCTTCTCCTTGGGCACATGAATTTAGACGGGACAACCAAAAATCCTAAAGTGACTAATGTCAGGTTTTATGCCAGTGAAGGCTTCTTCAGGAGTTTTGTTGTCAAGATGAGAGTGAGGACATCTATTTTGGATGTAGATAGCAATCCTAGAGGCTTCAGCCCAGAAGGAGGTTTCAATGTTTTGGTCAAGCAACATTGCTTTGGCAGCTTCTACAATGGTTCTATTTTTTCTTTCAGCAACCCCATTTTGTTGAGGGTTGTAAGCCACTGTGAACTCCCTCTTAATTCCAGCACTCATACAAAATTCTTTAAAAATTTCAGAGGTGTATTCTTTCCCATTGTTTGTCCTTAAGGTTTTTATTTTCTTTCCGAAGAAGTTTTCAAAGAGGGCTTTAAACTCTTTGAACCTTTTGAGGATTTCTATTGACTCTTTACATTTAAGGAAGTAGATCCAAGTTTTCCTAGAGAAATCATCTACAAATATGACATAGTATAGAAATCCTGCTTTAGAGGGTACAAACATGGGTCCACATAAGTCTGAGTGAACCAATTCTAACACATTTAGGGTTTTGCTCAAACTATTTGGAAAGGACCCCTTTGTATTCTTTCCTAAGGCACAACCTTTGCAAGTTCCTTCATGAGATGGTTTTAACTTAGGTAAGCCTTTTACAAGTTTTCCTACAGAAGGTAGGGCATGGAAATGAAGGTGTCCTAATCTTCTATGCCAAATCTCATTTGAATGAAAAGTGTCAAGGGTAAGGGCTTGATTGACTTCAGTGCAAAGTTTGTAAAGGTACCCTTGTCTCACACCTATGATTTGGGCTTTCTTGATTGTCGAGTTCTTAGGCCATGCTAGAACTTTCCCATCCATAAAGGTAACTCTATAACCATTGTCTTCAAGGGTAGAGATGGATATAAGATTCCTTTTTATTCCAGGTACAAATAAGACCTAAGACCCCAGTGAGTTGAAGAGAGAGACCAGATTTCAATGAGATGGAGCAAGTTCCAACCCCTTTCACTTGATGTGTAGAGTCATCCCCAATTGTGACATCTTCATCAGATTCTTCAGTCATAGTGTCTAAGTGTTCTCTAAACCCTGTGATGTGCCTCGAAGAACCACTATCAATCACCCAGTTGTTGATATTGCTAGATACTTGACTAGATAAGGCTGAATAGAACACAAAGTTTTCAGATTCATGATCTGAATTTGACTTTCCTACTTTGGCAAACGATGCTTGTTGCTTGGATCTGTCAGGGCACTTCATTGCATAGTGGCCATATTGATCACATCTAAAGCATTGTACTTGAGAGATGTCTTTCTTTTTAGAGGATCCCTTTCCATTGGAATTTCTCTTTCTTTTAAAAGATCCTTTCTTGTAGGAGTTTTTCTTATTCCTTTTATTAGACGATGTGTTGAGTACATGAATATCTTCATCTACGTTTTTCTATTTGTTTTCTTTTGAGGAGAGCCTTGTTTCTTCTTGAAGGCAGTCAGTTCTTAGTCTGTCAAACTTAGGGAGTTTGGATCTTGCACTTATTCCTTGAACAAATGATTCCCATGAGTTTGGTAGGCCTCCTAGTGCAATTAGAGTTAATTCTTTGCTATCAATCTGATATCCAATTGTGGATAATTGATCTCTCAGTTCAATAATCCTCATGAAGTATGCATTAATGGACTCTCCTTTGTTTATTTGAGCATTGTTGATTTGCCTTTTTAAAGCAAGAGTCCTGCAAGTGTTGTTGATCTCGTAAGTTTTCTCAAGAGATTTGAACATAAGGTATGCAGTTTCATGTTTTGCTAGGATGGGCACTATATGATCTCTAACTGCATCTACAAGGATTTTCATGGCTTTTTCATTGTTTTCCACCCATTGAGTTTTCACAGGTTCAGACTTAGGTTCCTCCAGATTTTCTCTCACAAGTGAGTCTAGCTTATGTTCCTTAAGGATCATCATGATTCTAAATTTCCATGATGTGAAATTGTCTGCTCTAGCAAGGCGATCTTCAAATCTGATCACACTTAACATTATGAAGAATGTGAGTAAATTCGGTTTTTAGAAAATACGAATTTCTAGAGCAAACTGATATTAGATCTGTTTGGTTCTGATACCATGTAATTGTAAACAAATCTAATGGCAAGTATTAGAGATTAATGGTTCTATAAGTATTTTCAATTTCAGAAATCTACCAAAAGCTAAGACACAGATTTTCGACTTCCAGATTTAATGATAATTAATGTGCTGAACGCTGAACATTATCTGATTTCTATATTTGCATATCAGAGAAGGATTCGCCATAAGTATGTGAGGAAACCCTGCCTCTAAGAGACGTGTCTCATGAGAGGACGTGTTGTTTAGAGCGCGGGTTAACACATAGTTTAAAAATGCGTTAGTATAACACATATATACTAAACAGCGAATAACAATATAAATTTCGATTTAGAATATTAAATATGATTCGCATTTTATACTCATAAATTCAAATGATATGATTTTCCAGAAATTTCAAAATAACGATAAACTCAATCAGGTATGAATGACGATGGTGCTTGCAGCAATCGTCTTCCATATCTGACCGATGCTATTCATTAACAAAGCTCCACACATAGCTTTAGTATATTTTCAAGATATGAATGAAATGCCTGAAGTCCCAAATTAAGCTGCCGCCCATAAGTAACTCAAGCTGTTATAAAAGAAAACTTCCAATGACCATGTTAGAAAATGATGCAAATAGACGCCTCAAAATAAGAAAAAAATTCTAAAGCCAACTTTCTACATAGTAAAGGCCCAATAAGTGATATGTAGAAGCCGTCAGAAATTTTAGAAACTGCCACCAAAAGAAATATTCGTTCCACTAATTGAAGACACAGTCAAAGCAAGAATTTGAGGCCATTTTAGACACAAGCCGTCACAATTAAAAAATGCGAACTCCAGGAGATGACACGTCAATGAAATGGCACAAGAATAAGAATTAAAGGAGACGCTAGAAGAAGTCTAAAGAAATTGTCAAAATCAATAGCCGCTCCCAGAAACCATCGAGCCTTCTTTAAATCACTCAGAAATAAGACTAAAGCCAATGAAAATGAATAAACTGTTGCATTTAAAAGATAACGCCTTCTTCAGAAATAACTAGATAGATTTTTAATAGAAATGCTTTCAATAAAATAGCTGACACCACAGTAGAAACCGACATGAGACATTTAAAAATAAAAATCGATATCTTCGTAATTTGTGCCTTTCACTGCCAACAATAAGAGAGTCGCTCAATAATAACTTCACTGAATAATCTTCAGTCCACCACTTCATGAAGGAAATTGAATCCATTTAATGTCTTTAGAAACATACGCCTGAAGCCATTAAAAAAAATGAACATGGAAGCCACGTTTCCAACAATACCATGTCCAAGTATAGAAGTCGTCCACTTTAATTGCCAACATAAACCTTTTTTAAAATCCAAGGCGTCTTCCAACGACACCTATCAACCAAAACCTTTGTCTCATAGGTGTTAGAGAAAAATATATCACCATCCATTTTTCAAACAGCCACGTAATACCATCTTTGCCACCTCATTTAATATTCTCTTTGATAATTTTGACAAGCCTCCTTGCCAACTAGAGGTCGCAAGATATAATTCTTAGAAAATAATCACAGCTATCCTCAATAACCTTTATATTGATTTTATCTTTTACAAAGAAGACGACAAACATAGCCAAGTCACACTCATATTCGCTGCCTCAATAATAAGACTTTGAATGCTTAGCATAAGGCTAGAAGGAGTTCCAACCATTTAGTAGCCATCCACCTTAAACTTTTCAATGTTGAGATGACATAGGATGAATTTTCAACATGTTGACTGGTCAAACAGATTTGGCAAATAAGCTGACAAGAGGACAAGTAAGCTGGCAGGTAGATGAGGTTGACAACCAAGAAGCTTAAGCAGGTCAAGCACATCAAGCACGTCAAGCAGGTCAAGCATGTCAAGTAGCTCAAGTAGCTCAAGTAGGTTAAGCAGCTCAAGCAATTCAAGTAGCTCAAGCACATAAGCACACGACTCAACCTTGACATCAATGACAAACTTATTCCAACAAAATGTTCATTCGCGGACCAGTGCGGACCCAAAAATTGGATGCTCTGTTACACAAAATTATCAGAATTGACATAGTCAATTTTCATCATAATCAACTTTACTAGATCAAACCATCTTGCAAAATTGTCTTCGACAAACATTAAAAAGCATGTTAGAACCAACTAAAATGATTTGCACCAAAGTCTTCACACCAAGATGCAATGTTGACATCATTGACAACACTGCAACACATAATAGTATACCTTGTGCTTATCCTACATGCTCATGTTGCCAACAACAACATCAATGTGTCATGTCTCTGAATTGGGGGAAATATTAAATTAATTATTTATTAAGTTATTCCAGTAAATTAATATATCATAAGGGATGACTTCATATTTAATTAATTTAAAAAAGTGACTTAAATAAAATAATAAATTATAAAAGTCACTTAAGAAATAAAATAATATTATTTCTAGAAGCTTCTTGAAAAGTCATTGAGAAATCTATTTAAGGAGCTGTTGGCTTAGCATTTGGGCATGCTTGATTTGGATTTCATTTCTCATTACCAGTTTGGTAAGAAGCTGAATGCTTTGCACTGCCTGAGGGTTTGAAGACTCTAGGGTATCGGTTTCGGTTGTGAAAGATCAACCCTAGCTGGAGATTGTGGAGGAATCCATCCAGGGTTTCTACAGGTGCTTCATTGCAAATTTAATGGTCTTCGACCAAATTTGGAGAACAACGATTGTATCCAGCTTGTCTGAGGAGCTTAGTATTTGAGCAATTGCAATAGCTGATGTATTATTGCAATTATTTATGAATTAGTGCAATAGCTGGATTATTATTGCATTTCATTATTGTGCTGATATTTTATCTTCAGAATAAAGATTATTATTCAGAGTATTTTTCAGTAATTATTTCTGAGTAATATTTGGAAAGGGGAAAAAGTTATCCTTGATATTTGAGAAAATAAATATATTTTGTCGGCATGAAATGTTTTTACCTCAATAGTTAAAAAGAAGGAAATATTAAAGCCGAATATTAGGAATATTATTTCCTTGGCGCTAAAGTGGATTTGAATAATATATTATGGTGATAACATTTGAAGCTTATTGAAATATTATCTCATGATTTTATTGTTCCCAAGAGTACCAAGGAATCGAGGCATTATCAAAGAAGTGGAATTTCAGAAATTAACAAGTTAAGACAGGATTCTTCAGCAATGCCACCATAGCATTATTTCATGAGATCGAAATTGCTTCCTGTGATTTGAAGACACGAATAATAGGTTTGTTGATTAGCATTGGCTCTCAAGAAGAATCAATTTTGAAAGAATTTCATTGAGTTTGGGAGGATCGATTATTCCTTGCAGCAGGTCGTGGCTTCCTAACTTGTGTGATGCAGCTCCTGGACAGCTTGCTTTGAACATTAGAATAAATCGGGAGTCTTCTATTGATATGTGCTGGCTGATAGGACGAGTTTTCATCAATACTCTGACAATAAAGATAGTTCGATTCAGAGGTTATTGGGCTGTATTAGTTTGTTTCATCACAGGAATATAGGTGCAGCCATACCCAGCAGCAACATAGACAGTTCTTGGAGGATTCGACTTGTTCTACATTGCTGGCTTCTGTTCACGTGGTTTTTATGACCGCACCAATCAGTAGAACAAAATAGTCCGAAGGCTACCCTATTCTCTCTTGATCAAAGTATTCAGCATGCTAAGATTGCGAGTAAGATCATGCTTTCAACTCCAAGGTTCCGATAATGCGAATAGGCTCAGTTGGCTTGATGTGATTTTGCTGTGTTCTTACGAGGGGACTTACACAATTGTTCAGGATACTTGCAAGAAACAACAGGTATATGCTTTGAAGGGAATTTTCGTGTGAATGATTTAGCTTTGAAGTGCGAGTTTTCTAAAACTAACCAAAAGTGTGCGGAATTGAATGGCTGCAGAGATTTCAAAAATCTAAATTCTAACCTAAATGCAAAAGGGTGTTAGGCTCAATTTCAATGAACTTCGACCAAACGTTGCCTAGCCTCCTGTTGGACAGCTTCGACAAAGTTAGTGCAATCTTCAAAGGATAAAAAGGATGTTCAAATCACGATTCAACGATGCAAGTACCATCACAACGATGCATAGCTACACATGAATCTTGATCGAAGTTAAGTATAAAGCATTCCAGTTGACCACGCAGGACAAGCTCACCATCAGTAAGATTGTTAGTGGTATGGATTAAAGAAGTTCACTTACATCAAACGTAAACACCCATAACTAACTATTAGCATGAAAGTTAAGTCCTACTTGAAGTCAAAGGAAGAAGAAACCTCACAAACTACTCACAACAAAAGTTGAATTCACCATCAATGAAATGCTTTTATTATGATTAGCCTTCGTGACAATCTCTTACAAAAATTCTCAAAGGGAGAATTCCCCTTCTTCAAACAATGCAATGAAAACTATTCTAACTCAAAAATGTCTACTCTCTATTCTGCTCCGATATCAACTGATTGCTAACTACCAGTGTACAAATGAGGGGACTCCCCTTTATATAGCTGGCCAATCTCAACGGATGGTCCAGATCAAATTACAATGGAGGGCTCAGATCGAGCCACCTCAGCCCTAGACAAGAATAACCCTAAAAACTGCCAGAAGGTGGAGTGGCGTCATTAATCATCCCAAAAATAGCAGATTCCTCCTTGACCACCATGGGCAATTAATGCCCACTATCCTTCTAGAAGATTCTCGTCCATAACCGCGTTCCCATTGCTCTTTTCTCTAACCGCGTAAGCTATGAATCGGGCCAGCACTGAATCAACTTCCTCCTCAGAAATCAATGGAGTAAGATTGAGCTAATATTCAAGGATACCCACCATTTGCTCCCATCGATCACAAGACCTTCTCCAAGTCTCAATAGAGTCCTGTGTGCTTTGAATAATTGTTGAAAACATGGAGATGTTTTCAAAGTCAAGCTGGGAAAACGTCCTCATCTCAGAGAAGAAAGGCTGTAACCTTGCCCTCAATCCTTCCACCTCTACCTCCTCATGAGTTAGCCTCCTGGCGAACAATGCATCCAATGTGTTGAGGATGCCCTCGTGAATATTTCTCATCGCCTTCTTGATCTTGGAGGACTCCGCAGCTGCCGTGTCAAAGAAGCCCTTCCCAGTGAATGCAGCCGAATGCCATCTAAGGAAATCATACCTGTCTCCAGCTTGGATCACTCCTTCATTTATCAAAGTCTGTGTAGGTACACGCATCAGAACAGCAAGGCGAGGAATAGTTTTGTCCTGGAAAATATGGGTGTCACCCCAAGCTTGTTCAACACCATCTAAGCGTGAAAGGATACTAGATGCACTCCGAAAAGAGGAGACAAGGTCAACCATGAATCTCTCCGCCTCACTGCGAACATTGCTTATCCATTTATCTCCCTCTCGGACAGCCCTCTTCACTTCTTCAAGCCCACTGATTGGTTCTCGTGGCAACTCCGGTGGAAGCTCTACTGCTGGGTTCTCTTGAGCACCCGGACGTGCTAGATGTTGCACATATCCGACCAATGCCTTGTGCTCCTTCTTTAATCTCTTATACTTTCCTTCCTTTTTCACCAGCATGTCCTTCAACGCTTGGAATGAACTTTTAGCTTCCTCAACCACCTGCACTCCAGAGGGACGTCCCAATTCAATTGTGGTGACGGTGTAATTTTCTGGCATTGCGTCACTTAAATCATGATCCTCCCTTGGAATGGCAATATGGAGGCTGCGTGAACCGGCCTCATTAGTCTCCATTTTCGTATACTTCCTTGCCCTCTTCCTTTTTGGCGACTTGTTCTGTTTAGAAGCTCCTCCATCTCAATTGCCAGGTCAGCATCATCGTCCTGATCCCTCCTTATTGCATGTGGGAGCCAATTGCGCTGAGTATCGTAAATAATAAGGGGCTGCTCTTCAGTTGCCTCCACTTCATGAACCTCCTCTCGAGCAGTATTTTGTTGAGGCTCATCTATCTCCATACGTTGATTCCTCTCCTCATGAGCTCCAACCCTTGATTCTATAACATCCTCCTCTTCAAAAGCATGATCAAAGTGGGTGTCCGTTTCGGTTTCCTCCCCTTCATCTGGCTGGTTGGCACCTTCAGGAGCATTAACACTCTGAGTATCCAACTCTCTCGGCATTGGTTGGTTAACCTCTCCAACCTTCGGCTCTTCATTCCTTCTAGCCTTCTGATCTGCAAATAGTGAGACTTCGCGCACGCTAGAGGAATGGGTCACCAACTGAGTAGATGATGTGTCCTCCGATCCCTGAGGTTCCGGCTGAATAGGTTCTTCCTGTTGTGGTGGCTCCACAGCCTGAGCAATTTGTTTCTTCCTTTTTGCTAACACCGGTGGCCTTATATCACCCATGAGGTTGTATGAGAGAGCAACTGATCTTCTTCTCAATCTGCGAACATGCTCCTCTACCCAAGCCCTTGTAAAAGTCAAGACGGGAATAGACAGAGTGTTTAAATCCGTAATCTCCTGCTCGGCCCAATCTGGTGGTGGGATCGGTGTGTTCTTTATAGATTCATAATCCGGATGAATAAGCCTGGCATCCTCTTCGACTTGATTCGGCACGTGGACCACTTCACATTCTCTGATTAATTTAAGAGGCAACCTCGAAAACATTCTTTTTCTAATCTCAGCCTCATCTCCAGCATTCGCCCAAAAATCTTCCAAGTGAGCTCTGTGCCTGTACTTCTCACCCTGAACTGTTCCAATCTTTCCCCGAGGATCAAAATCCTGCCGGCTGGTATGAAGAGTCAACTGATAGAACCGCAATTCATCTTCAGCCTCCCTGGCTGCCTGTAGAGAAGGGCATTCTTCAAGTGAGTTTCCCAAAACAATGGGAAAGTGTAAACCTCCCTTCTTCTTTCTCCTTATGATTTTGTCGTAGGCCACCAGTTGCCTAGACAGCTCAAGCATAATCATCTTGTTTGTGGGGTACCTCGGTAGTCGGTAGACGTATGAATTGTACCCCGACAGCCTTAAATAAGTAAACTTTGGGAATTGGACGAACCAAAACCCATACTCTTCTATCAACATTTGCGCCTCTTCAGATATCCTCTGTTGCAGTCTTCGTTGAAGGGTCCTCGTGATATACATGGTGAAAGCATCGTTCACCCTCTTGAAGTCAGTCGTGTGCGTGAGATGCAACTGTCTACAAGATTCATGAATCTTGAACTGATTAAAACCACAGCCAATCGGCTCTTGGTATGCCAACCCTCTGTATTTTGTCATCTGAGCAAGCATGTAGATGACATACGAGCTCATGTAAAATGTTCTCGTTCTCTTTAGATTCCGAAACTGCTCATCGATGTTGTCACTTATCATTTGTGCCCAATTCACTTCCACCTTCCCTTCGAGCACCACACTAATGTAGAAGAACATCCATGGCTCGAACACAAATGATTGCGGGCTGCCGTTAACCCTGCTGAGCAACATAATTATATCACAGTACTCCTGTTTCAGCTCCTCTGAAATTATCTGCTTTGGCAGCCTGGCAGCAGGAGGCTTTGGCTTTCGCATCCAGGTGGTGTTGATCCTCTTCACGCACTTCTCGAAAGATGTGGCATACATCTTGTCAGCCTTTTCTTTGGATTTATATAACATCTTGTTTGTAGCCAAGATCCCAAATGCCTCGCCAATTGCGTCAGGTGCAAAGTTGGCCAATATCATGCCATCCGGAGAAACAATAGTCCGATCGTCTGGGTTGTAGAAGTTTGCGCACTCCAAAATTAGCTCTGGACAACGAACTGCTGGCTGGAACCCGGCTGCTGCATATAATCCGCTCTTGACAATGTTGTGTGACGCTTCCGTTGGAGGATTGCCACCTTGCCCATATATCCTTCGCATGAAGGCCTCGAGGTTGAAAGGCCCGAGGTTGGTGTCCGTCAAGTTCCCGAACTTTGACACGATCTTTGACTCCGGAATAAAAGATTTCTTCAAACCTTTGATGATCGCCTGCCTGGAGTTGTTTTCTTTGATAGCTTCATTATTTCCAGCCTTAGCTCCAGCTTTGCTTGTTCCAGCAACATCAGTTTTTCGTCCTTCAGCCATCTGCAAAACGAGAGGCAAACATTAGACTTCAAACTTTTAAAATAAAAACTCACGTGAGATGGCTGGCGAATGGAGTTGGCTGCAAAAGTAAGTATAAGTTAATAACTTCAGCAGTAAACTTCGACTTGAAACCTTGATAACTTTATACTTCGAAATATAAAATTCCAAACTTCAACAATTTTGCAGCCAAAAGAATTTTCAGCTCTTTGGAAGAAATTAACTCCAGCAATCCCAACTTCAGAAAATGCTTCAAGTTTCAGTAACTTTCAACAATTTTAAAACAACAACTTCGAAGATTTTAAATCAGTAAGTTCGAAAGTTTCGAAAGTTATAAATCAGCAAGTTTCAATAATTTCAAATCAGCACTTCGAAAGTTATAAATCAACAACTTCGAAGGTTTCAACAGTCTCTACTTCTGATTTGATTCTAAACATTTAGCAACTTCAGAAAATTTAAATCTTAACAACTCCAAGTTCAAACAATTTCGACTTCCAGCATTCAGAGAAATAATTAAACGATTTCAGCCTTTCATCTTTCAACTTCGAAACACACTTCAACTTTCAGCAACTTTGAAAATATTAAATCTCAGCAACTTTAAATACTTACCTTCAGCAACTTGAAGAAATAAAATTCTCAACCTCGGCAGCTTATACTTCAAACTTTGTTTCGAATCTCAGCAACTTCGCAACTTCAGAGATTTTTAAATCTCAGCAACTTCAAATCTCGAGAAATTCAAGCTTCTTGAAAAATCGAATTCAACACCCTCACACACTTTCAGCAACTCTCAACTTTGAATTTACTCACAGCTCAACAATCACCCTCAACTCTCCAGTATAAATCTTAGCTTCGAATTTTGTGAGATGAAAATGAAAATCCTCGAAGTTTTTATAACCAAAAGTTGGTGCTAATTTTAGCAGATGCCATTAATTCTCTTCATCATGACTTAGACATTTGCTAAATTTAAAAGAGAATATTCCAGTCGTCATACGGTCGTCATAGCAATTTGCTATTCAGGGAGATTCCTTTCCTCGATTTAAATTTAAAACTTCCCTCCCAACTGCCAGTTACCTCCGATGATTTCGAAAAAAATCATTTCGCCTTGATTTGAAATAATCTCATTGCTTTTTTAAATGGCATATTTAATTTATTAAAATTTAATTCAAATGCCATTTAATTTATCTCACCAGTGTCTGTGAAAATTCGATGTCAGCACTTTAAAATGGCTAGGCGTAATTTATTTTCCATCCATAATAACTCCGAAATGAATTCCCCATGATTAAAATCGTCCGAATTTTAAAATTTCACAGGTCCAAATTAAAGGGGGAATTTTAAATTTGACTTAGGAAAATAATTAAATTAATTAAATTAATTAATTTTCGAGTTAATTGCCTAGAGAAATTTTAATTTTTCCCAACGCCTTTTGAAAATTTTAAAAGCCAAGCCAAATATCAAACTTAGGCATACTTGATTTTTCATTTTCCACACTTTCAATCTAGGCGCAAATCAACCTTTTAGCTTCATGTTTTTATTTTTATTTGCCTTAGAACAATTTTTTTTTAAATCATCTTTCTCAGAGGTGCACCCCAAGGGTTGAACTTTATTTTTTTAGCCACAGTCGAAATTCTAACGTTTTTCTCTCTAGGTGCACATAGCATGTTGAGCTTTCACTTGGGGCGCATTCAATAGACTGAGCTTTCATTTTAATGTTCTCCCTCATTCTTCTAACTTGGGCACAAATAATCCCTTGAGGTTTCAGCTTAATGACCTAGTGAAATTTTATTCTCCATCACTCATTTTGAAGGCGCATATGGGTGTGTTAAGTTTCAGATTTCGAATGCTTTAGAAAATTCTTATTTCTCTCTTTCCAAGCTCAAGGCGCATATCATAGGTTGGACTTTCACCCTGGGGCGCATTTAGCATGGGTAGCCTTCACTTTGAACCTTCAAGTTCCATGGCGCATATGGAAGGTTCTTCTTTTAGTTTCCAATGCTTAGCATGTTTCTTCAAGCACATTTCACATCATGGGCTTTTACTTTCAACGCCTTAGGGGAAAATTTTCACACTCCTCCTTAAGGCGCATATAACATACATAGCTTCAAATTGGGGGCACATATGGTAGGTTGAGCTTCTAGTTTCATCACCCAGGCGCAAATAGCATGGGCGACTTTCGATTTCGATGCCTTAGCCAACTTTCTTTACCCTAGGCACACATTGGAGTGGGTACTTTCAATATTCAACACTTAGAAATTTTGGAAGCTCTTTGGCACAAGGGCGCAAATAGCATAGGGAACTTTGAGTTTTTCATACTTAGACAATTTTCCCAAGTCAAGAAGGGGGGCGCATTTGACCCATGGTACTTTCAATTTCAACACTTAGGGGAATTTCTCATGTCTTCAACTCAAGGCGCATTTTGGAGGGCAAGCTTTTAATTTTGATGACTTAGAATATTTTGAGTTCTCCTTTCAACTTGGTGGGCGCAAATCACATGTTGAGCTTTCAACTTGTGTCTTGGGCGAATTTGAAGTTCTTGCAAAGAGGGGCGCATTTAGTGGGGTGTGCTTCCAGTTATACCATAGGTGCATTTGAATGGGTGAACTTTCATTTTCTACGCCTTAGAATATTTTAGGCTCATCTTGTCTTCCCAGTCTTCCCAAGGCGCATTTGGGAGTCCTTGCTTCCATTCTTAACATAGGCAAATTTTAAATTCTCCAAGCTTAGGCGCAAATGCAAGGGGTAACTTTTAATTTTGGCACTTAGAGAATGACACATAGAACTTTCAATTTGTGTGCCTTAGTAAAATTTTCAAGTCATCCTCTTCAAGGTAAGGCGCATTTCCTTAGGCCAGCTTTCAATTTTCCAGACTTAGTCAATTTTCCGTCTATCTCAATTTTCCGTCTATCTCCAGCTCATTAATGTGAATTTCGATGCCGAACTCCAAATTTTATCAAACCTGGTGGATTTTATGCCCCTTGCCAAATTTAGGATGATTTCCTCCTGCTAACCCTAATTTGCCCTGACTTTCTATTTTTAGAAAGTTCCTTGAATTTCGCGCCTTCAACTGAACTTTGACTCCAGAAAGCCTGATTTTTACTCTGTTCTGAATTTCAACTGATTCGTGCTATTGATGCCTGATGCCTGTCTGCACCTGCTATTTTTAGCAACCTGCTAAAAATAGAAATTGCTCAGAAAGTCTTCAAATTTCACGTGTTGAATGCCTGAAGCGTGGTGATCATAGCTGGATGCTGCTTTGCAGTGACTGTCCTGTTCTGCCCTTGATTTTAGGAAACCCTAATTTCTCTGCCCATGCCTGCTAAAAATAGCAAGTGTCTGATTTTCCATCTTCTACAACTCTGTTTGTCTTGAAATTCGCGTCAAGGGGTCCTCATCACATGTTTGACCTGTTCATACTGAGACTTGATGTTGACCTGCTATTTATAGCTGCTTCTGAAGTGACTTACTATTTATAGTAAGTGCCGGATTTTGAGACTTCCTTAGCTCTGTTTGACTTGAAATTTGGACAGCGTGCTCCTTGTTGGTGAACTTGCCTATCTGCGCTGGCGCCTGAGATTGACTTTCTATTTATAGCCTGCGTCGAGAATACCTTACTAAAAATAGTAAGTGTTCCGATTGTCTTCAAATTTTGCTAGCAGACTCCCTGAAGGATGCTGATCATGGTGGACACTTCAGTTTTGGGCATTTTGACGCCTGATTCCTCGTGTTTAATCCTCAAGCTTGAAACCCTAATTTTCCTGCATGTTCCTCAAATGAGCTCTGTTTAACCTCATTTCTATTGCATGTTACTGCGTTTGCAATTCTGAAGTGCGGGGAACTGTCGGAGCGTACCTGCTAAAAATAGAAAGCAGCTGAAAAGTGACCAACTGGTTGTCAGATGATTTTGCATGTCACACTGCCCGAAAAATCTTCAACATGCAAGCACTGGCTAAAAATAGCAAGTTTCAGAAAAGTGATTAGTTTCACTTGCATGTTACACCGTTGCGAAGCTCTTTGAAAACCCAGAAGGAAAATGCCGACATGCGCTGAGAAAATTTGAATGCAAACCCTAATATCTGCCTCTGAAGGCTGAATGCTGAAAGTTGTTATCCTGCTCTGCATGTCATACCACTGCGAAGGTCTCGAAAAACCCACAAAGAATCTCCAGACATGCATCAGAAAATGTAACATGTAAACCCTGGAATTTGCTCTGGAAGCTGGACTGCTAAAAATAGCAAGTCGTCCGTTTTTGCTCAAATTTTGTCAGAAATGAACTTGAAGTGTTCAAAATGTAATGAAGTTGCCAAAATGTGAAAATCTTGAGAAAATCAAACCCTAGATTGACACTAAAAATAGAAAGTTGGCAGAATTCAGTGAAAATTTAGGGGAAACTTGCCGGAAGTGCTTTAACAGCAGTGCCAAGCTCAAAAGTTGACCAACCAACTCAATTTGACCCTAAAGCAATATAAAGACGTGAAACCCTAATATCAGATTTGGCCAAATTTTTTCGTTTAAGCTCGTAGACGAGAGCATCCCTGGAAGACAAATAGCAGAAAAGAAGCAGAAAGAGAGAGAGAAAGACAAAAGCCAAAGCCAAAAGACCAGAATGGAGCAAAAATTTAGGGGTCCCCACTTTGAATGGGGCGATGTGTGAAAAGGTCACAACAGCTTCTTTATATTCTCAAGGTGGCAGAACCAGGTTCTTATTTCCTGTTATATACTTGCATTCAAGTATTGCTGTCAGTAGTTATTATTCAATATTTTGCAAGTGTTCTTGCTGTCTCAAGGCAAACTGGGTCTGCATAAGTCATTCTACTTGTAATCATTCTATAGAGTTTTTGTAAGTGGTCAGCATGGGCAAACAAATGTAAAATGTAAAAGCATAATTGCTGAGATTTGTAATTGGTTGGAGGCCTTCATTAGCTAAGCAATATAATAAGGAGATTGGGGAATGCACATGATATGTTTAACAAAATGTCAACTGGCTGTCACTGCATATTTGCATAATTTTCAGTCATTACTAGAGCTTTGAAAAGTCTTAAAATGCTTTCATTTGCATTCTATTTGCATTTTAGATCAAGTGGCATTGTTTAGATTAAGTCTTTTATGCATTTCATTATCTCATGAAAGAACTAAACAAAAATGAGAACATTTACCAGCCAAGAACAGGTTGCAAGGAAAGTGTTTGACGAAATACCTAAGAGCTCAAAAACAAAAAAAAAAAGTCAGATTTGGCAAGGGCTCTTACACAATGACAAACTTCTCATTCTTCCAACACAACCAACACCAAGACTTTCAAAATCGTCCTCCAAAACATTCCAAAAATGATTGCAATACTCAAGAAAACAACATCATATCCCTTGCAAATAAAAACACATCAAAACTTCCATTTTCAACAACAAAATTTGGGAACTTCATTTGTAGGCACAATTGTGACCAATGTTACAAGACTCAGACTCGCCCAAGACTCGGCAAGCTGATTTTTGACCTAGACTTGAACTCGGCGCCAAAATGCAACAAATTGAAAATCCCATGAATTAATAGATTTTTAAGGATTCAAAACTTGTTTCATGCACCCTTTAATAAATAAACCTTAAAGACACAATAAACTCATCTAATAGAAGCTACTTTGATCACATACACAAGAATACATCGATCACATAAGTATAAACACAAATTTAGCTGAAAGAAATGACACATTTAGATATATAAATGTCATGCCCCCAACCGTATAGGAGATCACAGGCAGTAATTCAAACCAAGATCGCCGCTCAATGAACAAAGTGCTGATTAATATTAATTGGGCGGTGACTTTAGTAACTGTTGTACCCCAAAATTAAAATTTTTGTTACACTTAGACATTATGAAGAAATGAGTAAAAGTCTTGTTAAAACAGTCAAAAAGGTCAAAATTTGGGTGTGCATGTCTTGCATGAGGGGTTAAAACGCAAAATTTTCAAAATCTGACGATCTGGATCTGCTTAGAGCAGCTTAATCTACAAAACCCAGATCTTAGTTTTTCATCCCTACTTTTTAGGAAAATTGCTATTTTTAGAAATTTTCTAAAAATAGTTACTTTTTCTGAATTTTTTTGGGTTTCTTTGGAAACGGATATTGGCAAAACTTTCTAACAATAGAAAGTTGGTCCGTCAGGGTCCAAACTGATTTTGATTGGCTGAAAATACGTCCATATCAGGCTTGTGTAGTCAGAATCTCAAAATAATCAGTTTTGCCCTAGTGGGTCAATTTTGCTTTTTGAAGCATAACAGGAGCTCCGAGGTCATCAATGGAGGTCAGTCGGTTGCCAGGCGTCAGATTCAACATTCAAAGCATTCAACAGAAGGTGAATTCGTGAGCGAGTACGAAGAACGGAGAAGAAAGTGAAAAATGTGAAAATTTTCTAACACTGGCTGACTTGGGCGCCCTAGAAGAGAATAGGCGCCCATCTTTTTAGGGCACTAAATGATAAAATTAGGGTTTATACTTCTAATCAAAGTTCATTTCTCTACCAGCTCCGCAACGAATCTAACGGTGTAGTCATCAGATTAACTAGTCATCCGGGATTTGAGGCTAAACAGAGAGATTTCACACAGAAGTTAGTGGAGAAAATGAGAAATATAAAAAAATTGACTAAGTGTGGAGACTTTGGGGGCCCTTGGTGAAGAAGGGCGCCTAGCTTTTTGAAGCACCTAACTCAGCAGTTAGGGTTTGAAAATATGCTCGATCTCTTCGGTATTCAGCCAGCTTCGCAACGCCTATCTCCGTCAGATCATCCGATTGTCCAATCTTCAGCAGATTCTGATCAAAGAGGAATGTACAGAATGAAAGTTTCAAACTTGAAGATGAAATCAGATAAAAAAATGGCTAAGTCTGGAAGGTTTGGGTGTCCCAGGAGAGAAGAGGCGCCCAAGATTTCAAGGGGTAAAATAGATGAATCTGGAGAAGTAGCTCTAATATGATTTCTTCGCAGTTGATCCAGCTCTCCAACGAGATATCCAGCACGTCAATCGGAGGTCGCAATCGCCATATATGAAGCACTGAATAGAGGGTTTGATGAGAGCTAAGAACTGAGATTCAGAAGCAAACGAGAAAAGGTAAAAATATTCTAACTCAGGTGAGTTTGGGCGCCCCTAGCCAAGAAGGGCGCCCAAGCTTTTGGAGGTCTAAATTCAATTGTTTGGCAAAGCTTCTCCTAGGAGATCCCTCCTAATATCTCATCAGCTTCACAACGAGCATAACCAGTAGTCAATCCAACGCCCGAGTCACCAGATTCGACGAGGTCATCTCTAGAAGAGGAGTCAATGAAGAAATTAAAGATCAAGAAAATGGCTAACTCTGGACAAAATGGGCGCCCCTGGAAGGAAAAGGCTCCCATGAATTCGAAATGAGGTTTTTAGCCAGAGACGCCTCCAGAACATTCTTCTCAGAATCGGTCAGGCTCCGCGATGAATCCTTCAGCTCGCTTGTCAGATCAATCTGCAAGCTGGAAACAGAGGTCAAAGCAGGGGGTCAAAAATGAAGAAAGTTGAAAATAGCAAAAAATTGGCTAACACTGCTTGAAGTGGGCGCCCCTAGCCAAGAAGGGCGCCCATCTTCTCATGCCTTAGAGAAATTTTCAAGACTTTTAAAATTTTGAAAATTGCAAGAAGGACGATGGTGTCCAAGTTCAATGAGTTAAGAGTTTAGGGTTTTGAAAATAAAAGCAGAAGAAAGCAAACCTAAAACAAAACCCTAAGTCTATTTAACACCTTTCTTTCATGTAATTTTTATTATTTTTGCAGGTAGCATCCAAAGGAGAAAGTTGGAGCAGCAAGTTTGAAGAATTTTTTCAAGATTCAAGAGCTCAGTTTGCTGGTTATTCATCAATTTTTTCAGACCAGCAACATAGACCCTTGCTTTTTCATGCTTTTTCATCCAAAAGATCAAGTTTTTCAAGAAGAAGGCCAAGGTTTTCAAAATTTCAGCCATCTGGGTCTTATCACCTTATTCTTCTGAAGAAATTTTCAAGAACTTCATCAAGTTGCAGCAGCTGCTTTTTATTTGCATGTCAGTGAAATCCTCGGTGCATTTAGTTTTCAATCATCTGGGTCTTCTTAAATCAGTCTTTTGAAGAAAACCCATATCACAACTTTTTTCAAGAAAGTTTCAAATTCTAAGGTTGGTTGCTTTTTTGATCAGCCCTCAGTATTTTGCAAATCTAATCAACTGGGTCCATTTCTAATCATATTCTGAACAAAACCGAGGTGCCAACTTTTTTCGTGGAAAAATTGAAGAAATTAGGGTTTGCTGCTTTTTAGTAAAAATTCAAAATTTTTAAAAATGGACGATCTGGGTTGTCTTGCAACAAAATTCTAAGCAAAACCCATATCTCAGAAAAACTTTCAAAAAATTTGCCCGTTGGAGCAAGAAAATCAGCATTCTAAAAATAGAAGTTGCTCAAAGCTTGTCTAAACCTAGGCGAGTTTACAGTCATTCTTCAAGGTTTCCGAAATGGAGTACACTCCCATTGTTTTCAAGTCTGAATCAGCTCTCTATCATGATTTCATCAAAATGGTTGAGACAGACTTGCATCATATCAAGCTGGTGTTTGATTTACATGCTTTTGAGAGCGCAGGCAACACCTCAATCAGAAACCTGGGACACTCTGGACTCCTCGCAGCAGCGTCTATTCCTATATCAGTTCAGAGTCTTGAGTTCGTAATTGCTTGCATTAAGCATTACAACCTGGCTACAAGGGATATCGAGTCAGTGGATGGCAGATTGATTTGCAGTTTGAAGCCTGATATGATCGAGAAGTGTTTTTCCATTCCCCCATGGCCTCAAAGTGTTACTATCTCAAAGGGTGAATGTGAAAGGATATGGGAGATGCATAAAGACAAATATAGCAAGAAGATTGCACAGAGATGGATGAAAGAAAAGCATAAGACTTTGCCAAAGAACGTCGGGCGAGGAGAGTTTAAGGACAAGATTGCCATCATTATCACCTTGCTCAACGAGGTAACTGGCTCAGAAGATGCTACCAAGTTTCAGCCTTGGATGTTTTACGCCATACCCCACATCATGAAGAAGACCGAGTTCTATGATTGGCCTACCTTGGTCAGTGACAGCCTACATCAACAAATAACAAAATACTTCCAATTTCATGACTTTCATATGGTGTCTTACCTAGTCTACCTGGTGGCCTATCAAGGTCAATTCAGAGGGTTGAACACTGAGGGATCATTGAGTGTACAGCATATATATAACTACTATCCCCAGTTGGAATTCACAAAGTCCTTGCATCACTACAAGAGAGTGAACGAGGCTTTTCTGATGTACACAATGCGGGACCTGGACAAGGAATTACACGTCCGTATATCTTTAGTTTCCAGGGCAATGATGGCGGAGTGGGCAGATTGGTTCATACAGTTTCCCACTTTCACCTATCTTAGGGTCTATGGCTATTCAGGTGCCCCGCTCATGTTACCAAGGTGCCCGCCAGATGAGGTTGTCTTCATGGAGTTCTTGAGGCAGGCCCACGATGTCCACACAGTCTTGAGGAACAGAAGGAAACCCTCCCTCCATTTTCCATTAGGGTTGGGAATTTATATATGCAGGACTGCTGTAGATGCCAAGACAATGGGAGATGAGTTAGATAAACTCAGACTCAAGCCTTACAGCGAGAGATGATCATTTGATCCTCATGGCGTCTATGCTGGCCGACTTGAGAAGAATTATGCTCATATATCTGCCCTTGAAGATTTTTGGGCTAATTGTATAGATGAGTTCGAGGTGCGGAGGCATAGTTACAGCAGGCTCACTCTCCACCAGATGAAAGACTGCTTAAATGAAGATATAGAAGGGTTATCAGATGATGATGAGGATGTGCTTTTCCCGATGTATACTCAAAAGTGAATTGAAGATCAGCCCCTTTCACAGGTTAACTGGGCTAATAAAGAGTCCCTCTCAGTTGAAGACAGGAGAAGACAAGTCCTTGAGCACAGCAAGGTTTTTCTAATCCTTAAAAGGAAAAACTCCATTCCAGTAGCAGAGCCGCCAAGGACAATTCCCTCTTCCTCCAAAGCACAGTCAAAAGGGAAGGGCAAAAGTCAGTCTCAAGAAGGTGTGAAAGGTAGTAGATCAAGTAAAAATGTAAGAAGAAGGTTTGACTTCTCAGGCATAGTCATACAAGAGCAGCCTACAGTTGATTCAGAAGCTCCTCCTGACGAGCCCGTACCTTAGAAAGAAGCAGAGGAGCCGCCTTCAACACATGTTTCTATACCTTTGACAAAACCTTTACCAATTCACATCGACCTTGATATTGAAGATGATGAAGAGATTGGAATTGCACCTCTTGAGGAAGTTAGTAAAGATACTACCGTGTCTTGGCTTGAGAACTCCTTAGGAAGGGTAAGAAGAAGGCCTTCATATCAGGTAAGTGTTGATGATCTCGATAACATCTATCAGGAACCTCCTAAGAAGAAAGCAAAGAAGCAAGTTCACTTTGATAGGAATCCTGATAACGAGATAATCATGGAGACTGCATTGCACCCAAAAGACAAGAATAGGGATGAGGTGAATATGGATGACTTCGTCATGATCAAGGCTAATCTTGGTAGAAATACCAGGCATGTGGATGTAAGTCTATTCAGAGTTGTGTCCAAAAACCTTCAAGAAAGAGTGCTCAAGGATGGAGAAGACAAGGCAACCCTCAAGGCTGAAAATCAGCAGCTCAGGCTTTATATTTCTAACCTTGTCCATGGTTCTTTATAGGCAACCCAGTTGCTGCCTCAGATTTTAGAGACACCAGCTGATCATCATTAGTTGAGACAGCTGGTCATTTGTGGGAAAGAAACTCAGGAGTGGATCGAGAGTTTCATTGTCAGAGGAAAGGAGATCTTGGCACAGATGTTCCAGTTAAGAGAAAGCGCTCATGAGCTACGTCAAGGTATCCAAGGGTTTGAACAAACACTGGCTGAAGTAAGACCAAGGCATGAGATCATCATTGCTGATTTAGACACGGCTTATGGTTCAGTAGTTTCAAAAGAATACAAGAGACAAATCCTTGCTTGGAGAGAGCGTCATGTTTTCAAAGTTAAAACCTATGAGAGGATATCTGAAGAATTTATCGCCTACAGACAAAGGGTGATTGAAGCTCTTCTTTTCATCAGTGAGTTCGTAACAGAGATTCCTTCTCAGTACAGTCTTGAAGATGGTTCCTACATAGGGCTTGACGAAGTGCAGGATCAATTTTAGAGTGTTGTTCATAGTTGCAATCCAGTTGGTGGAAGGATAGGTCATATTTCGATGATGTTAGCAAAGTTTGAGAAAGCGGCCAATGAGGTCGAAGATTTCCTGAGATTTGTTGCAGATGTTGAAGATATTCTAGAAAAGCAGTGTTTTTCTATTGAGGGCATTGATGTACCGAACCAAGACACAGTTTCTAATTTTCTAGTGGATGTGATTGAGCTTTAAAGCATCTTTCTTCTAGAAGCTTTCTTTCCCGCTTTCTTTCTATTCTTGGAATAATTCTTATCCATTCTTTGAGAAGAGAAAGAAGATAAAATGTAATAGTTGGCGTTTCCCGCTTTTTCTGCTTTCTTAGGTGTTAGATGTTATCTTCTTCCTAGATTTAGTAATAAAGCTTGCTTGTTGAGCAAGCCCTAGATTGTGAAAGCAAGGAGATTTTAGGGTTCCCTACTCCTCTTCTTGTCTATAAATAAGAGCCTTTGCTCATTAGTTTCTTTAACCATGCTAGTGATAACAAAACGCTGAGCCTATTGTGCCTTCTATTTGTTATTCAAGTGTTGTTCAATTGTGTTGTGATAGTAAATTGTTGAGCCTCTTTAGCCAACAAGGAGTTAGTGTGATTGTTGTTTCTATTGTGTAAGAACAAGATTGCAAGCCTCTTGAGCTGCAATTTCTTGTTCCAGGCATGTTAGAAGTGAGTTTTGTTCCAGAAGTTTGAGTAGTAAAATCATAAGCCTGCTTTGCCTTGATATAACATCTCAGATTTCCGTTATTTATGTTCTACTTTTATGATCTTGATTTCAACTTACATTGAAGTGTGTAGATGTTTGTTGAGAGAGGGTTTATTGAAGTATTTTGTCAGAAATCAACCTTGTTCATTTCTAGTTTCTCTTGCTCTGCTTATTACTCGAGAAGTTAGGAACGTCTTTAGTTTAAGTTAGTCGTAGTTGAAGTTCTTAAAACAGAAAATTTCAGCTGCGGCGTTTGTGTTTAATAAACCTTGTGCTCTAAGCTGATAAAAAAGATAGGCAACTTAGTTCTTAGTTTACTTTCTTTCAACACCATCAACAAGAGGGAGCTTCCCCTCCTAATTTGAAGAGCAGTTTATCTGTGCATAGCTGTCCCTTTCAAATAGACATTCCAGAGGTGCAAATTTAAACGCCAACAGTAACAAAGGGTCGACTTATATTAAATAGGTGATGACTTTAGAAAGGCAGCGATTCCTAAATCCAAAAGCAACGCTAAATAATAAAGGCCTTAATTAATTGAGAACAACAATTTGAAAGTCAAAACACCAAGAGCAATAATTAAGGAAAAGGTGCATCCTTTTCTGCACCTTTGAAAGGGATGCACTGGTAATAAAGGGTGTGACTATTCACCCCACCATGAAGATATATAAGAGGGAGGCTTCATTTGGTGAAGGCATTAATGGGGATGAATGGAACTTGAATTGGAAAGAGGAAAATAAGAAAGTGAAATATGAGATATCTTTTAAAATAAATATTATTTGCAGCAAGAATATTATTAGGAAGTATGATGTAGAATATAAATAAAGGAATATATATATATATTGCCAATCAATCAATCGAATGGGTTAGATCTGAACTGGCATTTAAGAAATCAGTAAATTGATTAAGAAAGTATTTGGTATGCATTTGGTTGTATATGCATTTCATATATAATATTGCATAGGCATATAAATACATATTTAGCTAATTTCCAGTGCTCCATGGGGACCCATCCCCTACCATGGTACCCCTGTCCCCGTCCCATAAATGTTTCAAGGACTTGTGGGACTCAAAAACTTCCCCCCTACCTTTGCATCTGACAGTGACACAAACTTGAGCTCCAATTTTGATACAAACCTACCAGTTGCATCTTCTGATTAGGGACAGCCATATATTTTCTTTGTTTTTGTCATTTTATAGTTGAAACTTGAAGCCTTTGTGCATTTTGTTATAATTCTTATTTAATATGTATGCACATTGACAATAAAAGCATTTGAATTTTGTTAATTTGTTTGTCAATTCTCTTGTGAAATCTCAATTCAAGTCTAATGTTATGTATTAATCTTCTACAATGCCTATGATGAATGCTTTATCAATGTTCTGATATGAATATTTGAAATTTCTCTATATTTTAAAAAATTTCCCTATTTTTTATAGCCGTCCCCTATCGTCACCTAAAAAATGTCCCAAAAGTTCCCCCATATCGAAAACACGTCCCACTGTCCCTTACTGTCCTCGTCCCCAAAACTTGGAGGAGCATAGCTAATTTCATAATGACTAATATGCAATAAGGAGAGATATGTTGTCTAAATTAGTAAATAAGGGAAATAGTGAATTGTTTATATTACTATAATCTACATCTTTTTAAGCAATCATGTGTAGGGTTGGCAAGGAAAAATGCTAGGGAATGGCGGAATAGGTTCTCACATTGTAAGTACACCACCTTAAGTTGGATGGAATTGTCTTGGTTGGATGTTCCTACCACTTGGGGCTAGGGGGGTATGAGCATGCCTTTGGGCTTAATTGTGAGGAATAGTTTTTCTGGCACCCTATCATGCGTTTCTCTCCAATCCCTACCATGATTGGTTATTGGAAAAGAGTCTATAGATTGGATTCAAGTTTAAGTTGTTCATTATTTCATAAATATTAATAGTTCATTTATTCTTAAGTTCAATATCTATTATATAATTTACTATGGAATATTATTTGTAAAAGAATTTTATGTTGTGTAATAGTCACTTAAGGAAAATTTAGGCATACTCCAAGTAGGGGACATTACAATAAATTTTGTCAAATATATACAAAACTCATGAAATATGAAATCCATGGCATAAAAAATTTAAAAAAAATATCAAAACAAAAACTAAAATTCTATGGCTCAAAGGAGCTTGCATCACTTGCCCCAATATTACAGAAAGTCCTACGTAGGCGTCCAAGATGGGTCGTAAATGATGATTGACCATAATATTTGCCTGTGTCTTAGTGACACTCACACCAACATCCAAGGTGCTTGCTCGTGCTCTATCCTTCGTTGCCATGGCTACTACCTCTACCTCTCTATCTACCAAGTCAACCCAATCAAAGTCTTTATCACTAAAGACAAGATCCTCAACCTCAACAATCCAATCTAATTGTGGATCAACCTCCTCTAGTGTGATGGGTGATAAGTCACTGCCCAAAATTTGTCTGTGACAAAGGTGAAGGTTGTATTGAACATAAACTAGATCTTTCAACCTTTGCATTGACAGTTTATTGTACTTCTTGGAGTGCATGTGCTCAAACATACTCCAATTGTGCTCACAACTTGAAGCATTGCATGGTTGGCTCAAGACTTGAATTGCAATCTTTTGAAGATTTGGTACCTGTTGACGTGGTTTTTGCGACTACACCAACACAGAATAAAGTCGCCAACGGCTACTCTATCCTCTCTTGAACAAAGTTTCCTACATGCTAAGATTGCGAGATAGATCATACATTTAACTCCAAGGTTCCTTAAGTGTGAATAGTCTCAGTTGGCTCGATGTGATTTTGCTGGTATTTCAAGGGGACTTACACAATTGTTCTACAGTTGACAACAGATAGCGGACTAAGGGCTTTCATGTAATTCGAATGATTTGGTAAGTGAGCACAAGTTTCCTAATTCTAACCGGAAATGAACTGAAATTAAATGGGTGTAGGGCCTAAGGAGTTTATGTTCTACTCTAAGGCGTGGGACATGGCGATCAATTCTTACAGACTTCAACCGAGCTCCGTTTTGCCTCACTTTGGACAGCTTCCGCGGAACTGGTGCAATCTTCAGAGGAGTGACTCAAGATGTTCAGATCACGATTTAGCATGAAGACACCATCACAACGACGCATGCCAACATATAAACCATAATCGAAGTTAAGTTTCACAAAGTTCCAGTTGACCACGCAAGGTGAACCCACCATCAGCGAGCCCGCTAGTGGTATGGACAAGCGAAGTCTTGTTCAAATCGAACACCACATTCCACAATTGCTAAGTACTTGCATGAAATGAAATCTACTTTATTTTAAGCTACTTCAAGATGCTACGTGAATTGGAAGGACGAAGAAGCCTCAACAACTACTCATAACAAAGAAGAAATCACCATCAATGAAAAATTCTTTTATTATGAAAGCATTCATGACAACTTCTTACAAAGTATCCAAGGGGAAGACTTTCCTTCCTTTTCAATCTAAACTATACTATCAACTATCTAATTGCTTTCTATTCCTTCTCTGCTATCCTAACTCTGATCTAATTCTAATTTCTAATGAGATACAAATGAGGGGGACTCCCCTTTTATAGATGGCCAAGTCCAACAGACGGCTCAGATTACAATCGGTTGGATGGCCTAGATTGTGCCACCTCAGCCCTAAACAAGATTCGCCCTAAAAACCGCCACCAAGAGGAGTGGGGTAATAAATGAGCCACTAATGGCCACCACCCTTCTAGAAGATTCCAACTTTGAAATGCGTTCACACTGTTCTCGATCTTCTTCTTGACGTTGTTATACTAAGTCTCAACACTTAGCCATTTTTCACAACTTTTCTTCCTTCGAGGTTGAAATGTCATCCTGGATTATTTTCTTCATCTTCCTAAGTCATCATCGCTTGGTCTCGACGTTCCTCCTACAAAACAAGCAAGGAGAAGAGTATTAGAACACCTCATAATATAAGTTCAACTTACTTACCAGGATTTTCACGCTCTAACTTCCAAGCGTTCATCGTCTTCACTAGCCAGCATCGCATTCAAATTCTTCATGCCTTAGCCAAATTTCCAACCCATCTTGCATTCTGCCTGGACATACTTCACTCTGACATTTCATCTAACTCAGGCTCGAGAAAAATCCTTTCATCAGGAATTTGATCAAAATCATCTAGGCGATCACCTTCAAATTCATCCACCAAGGCAAATTTTTTCTTGAAAACACGTTTTATTCCTTGCCTTAGAAAATTTTAAAATTTCCCTTAGGAAATTCATTGACCTGGTGCCTGTTTAAAATCTTTACCTTGGAATCCTTGGCGAGCTGTGGAAGACCTTAAAATTCATTCCTCACCGATAATCTTCAATACCCAGAAGAAAATTTCTTTCAGAACTTGTCGAATTGATGGGTGTACAATGGACGGGTTCATTTAAAATTTTAAAATTTGAACCTTAGAAAAATATTTCCTTACGAAATTCAATTCCGTTCTTCATCTCTGTGAACATCCTGCGTAGCTCAGACTCGAAGAAATTTTTTATCAATCCTGTTATGCCAACATCTCCTGACTTCATCACTGGCAATTCATTCGGGCTTCAGGAAAATTCAACCACCTTCAAGGTCTAGGCATATTTTCTAAGGAAGAAAATACTTTGCCTTAGAAAAATTTTGAACCACTTTGAAAATTTTGCCTTGGGAAAATTTCAACTTCATTCATCTTCCTGTGGTGAGAAAATTCATCAACTTCTCTTAGAAAATATTTCTTGAAAGCACATCACACTTAACATATTTTATTTTTCACTTGGCAATTTCCAACGCCTAGGCACGTATTACTCATCCCTTGGCAATACTCTCCATTTGAATCTTAGGCGCATTTAGCTTATTAGCAAGGATTTAAATTCCCACGCCTTAGCAATCATCATCTCTCCCACCTTAGGCGCATATCACATTTCATGAGGAACATTTTGATTAAAAAAAATTCCAACGCCTAGGATATTATTTTATCACATGGCAATATTCTCCATTTAAATCTCCATCACCTTGCTTCCCTTTTACATCTTAGGCGCACTTCATGTGCCATGGAGAACATTCAACCCCCAACGCCTAGCTTATTTTACTCACACCACCCCAGGCGAACTTCACACTTGAAGAGGATATATTTTTTTTTTTTTTAAACTTCAACGCCTAGGCAACTTTATTTCACCACCTTCAATATTAATTCTCAAGTCTAGGCGCATTTCACACTTGCTAAAAGATGAAACCTTCAACGTGACTCTTGAACTTCCTTGTTTTGTCTTCACATGGCCCCATTTGGGCGCATTTTGCCATGCGAGAAGGATGAAACCTCCCACGCCTTGACCTCTTTGACCTTTTTCTAAGCTTGGCGCATTTCATATGTTCAAGAGGATTTTTAAATTTGTCTCTTACATGCTAAGTTGGGCGCATTTTACATGTCTAAGAGGATGAAAATCTGCAATGCCACCTTTTGGAATATTCCCTCCTTGTTTTGTCTTGACATGCCCTCATTTGGGCGCATTTTGCTATAGGAGAAGGATGAAGATGTTGACCTTTTGACTTTTCTTTTCTAGACATGGCACATTTCTTACTTGATGAAGGAGGAATCTTTTTTCAACGCCTTAGCTTTTGTCCTCACATGCCTTGATTTGGGCGCATTTTGCCCATGTAGGAGGATGAACTTTACACTTAGAAAATTTTCAAATCATCATGCTTTCAAGGTGGGCGCATTTAGCCTATGCTGAAGGATGAAAAACTTTGACTTGTTGACTTTCTTGGGCGCATTCTTGCCTTGATGAAGGATGGGCGCATTTGGAGGGTGGTGGAGGATATCCCATACTTAGAATTTTTTAGCACTTTGCTTGCATGTGAGAGGGCGCATTTCACCCCTTGAGCAGGACGAAACTTAACACTTAGAGAATTTTTAAACTTTCTCCTTGAGGGTGGGCGCATTTTGCCTAGGCAGGTGGATGAAGTTCTTGACTTAGAAATTTTCTCAGCCATTTGTGCTTGAGGGCGCATTTTGCTATGTGAGGTGGATGAACATCAACACTTAGCCATTTTTCCTTGTCCCTGCCAGTTTCTCCATGCCTTACTATAAATAGTAAGTCTCTTGATTCTTGCATCTTTGAAGCTCAGAATGGTTTGAAATTTTGAAAACTGCATCTTCACAACTTCATCAACCTGTTGACCCTGCCATTCTGAGCTGACCTGCTAAAAATAGCATATTTCTGAAGGTGGTTTACTATAAATAGTAACTGCTTGTTTCTAATACCTCCACAATTCCGTTTGTTTTGAAATTTGAATGACGCGATCCTCACCACATGACCTGCCTGTCGACATTGGTGCACGCTGCTGATTTGCTATTTTTAGCCTGCTTCCGAAATGACTTACTATAAATAGTAAGTGCTCTGTTTGACTTCAAATTTTACCAGCAGATAGCTTGAAGGATGCTGATCGCAGTGGTTTACACCGGTTTTCGAAAATTTTGACTTTTAACCCCTCTTTTTAGGCTCCGGAGCTAGAAACCCTAATTTGTTCTGCATGCATATCAAATGGTCTCCGTTTGTTCTCGTTTCTGATGCATTGCGATCAGCTTGTGATTCTCAAGTGCTGGGAGGCGCCTGCCGGGATGCACCTGCTAAAAATAGTAAGTTCCTTAATAAGCGATTATCTCCGTTTGCATGTCACACCACTGCGTAGGTCTTGAAAAACCCACAAAGAATCACCTGACATGCAAACCCTAAAAATAGCCTCCGAAGGTTGAACTCTGAAAGTTGTCGTCTCATTTTGCATGTTACACCGTCGCGAAGGTCTTCGAAAACCCAGAAGGAATATCTAGACATGCGTTGAAAAACTCTTCATATAACCCCTGAAATCTGCTTCGGAAGCTGGATTGCTAAAAATAGCAAGTTGTCCGTTTCAGCTCAAATTTTGCAGACGAGTTGCTTGATGTGTTCTGAATGCAGTGTGACTATCAGATTCACAAAAATGCTCAAAGATTGCCTGTAATTGCACACTTACTAAAAATAGTAAGTAGTCAGAATCTGATGAAAATTTGCTGAGAGCCTGTCAGAAGCATGCTGACATCAACGTTAATCTCAAATCTCAATTTATTCACCTCATTCGACCTCAAATTGACCAGGAAGTTCAAAACCCTAATTTTCAAACTTGGCCAAATTCACGTTTAAACTCAATGACGGACACGTCCCCCGAAAGGCAGAGAGAGAGAGAGAGAGAGAGAGAGACCAAAGCCAAAAAGACCAGAATGGAGCAAAAATTAGGGGTCCCCATCTTGAATGGGGTGATGTGTGAAAAGGTGCCATTGTCTATCAATGATTTCCCAAATGGGGCAATACTTGTCCTCAGCTCTTGCATAAATGGATCTAATGGCCTCCTTGGCCCATCAAAAACTTGTTGGAGAACCACTAAAGGCTCTGTGAACTACAATTATTGTGAAATATTAACATAAGTGTGAACAAAAATAAGCAAAGAAAATAAAAATATAATGTAGATTTACCTTTATGATTTCCGTGGTCGGTACCCAAAAGCTTTGCTCATCAAATATCCAATTAGCCACATCAACCCTGCATTGGTTTTAGCATATGATGAGGAAGTCTACTCCTCACTAACAAACATGCAACTCAAGGCTCCCTTTGCCTAAAGCAAGGATTGTAATGTGATAAAATTGGTTGCATACCGAGTTTTTCTAAGACGAGCCAACTCCTTGTGAAATGCCTCATTAGGTTGAGGACCCAAGTATGATTGTACATGTATTTACAAATATTTGTCTATCTCCACACATGTTTTGATCCATGGAATCTTGCCAAGATCCTCCAATATGAGGTCAAGGCAATGAGTAGCACAAGGAGTCCAGAATCATGATGGGTGCCTAGCTATGAGTAGTCTACCTGCAGCAACATAATTTTCTGCATTATTTGTAACTATTTGTATCACATTCTCCTCACCCACCTCAACCAAGATTCCCTCCAAAGCTTCACAAAGGAATTCAACTTTTTTTGTGTTTCCCGAAGTATCAATAAATTTTATGAACATTGTACCACTTGAGAAAGAAACAAAATCAATGATTCAATAAAGTATAAATAAAAAATATTTATCACTAAATCAATGCATTTCAGGAAGTACAATCTCCTGAGGAAGAAACAAGAAAATTTGGCAATGTTCTATGTCTTCTATCCATCCAACCATCAGTCATGATGGTGTAACCCATCTTCCTCCATATCTCTCGCTGCTCGTCAATTGTGGCTTTCACATTAACCACCTTTTGAGACAAATTGGGGCCCTTTATCTCCTCATCATTAGGGGCTTTGAACCTTGCCTTGCAAACAATAATGGCATCCACCATGTTTTGCCAATAAGGAGACCTTAAACAAATAAATAAAATAAAATAAAAATTGTAAAATTAAGAGTTTATTTTTGAATTTGACATACCTCGAAAATGAAAAATTCAAGAGACAAAGAATCAAACTATATATTTAAAAAAAATAAAAAAATTACCTGGTTGCATGAAATGGAATGGTGCAATAGAACCAAAAGTCTCCAATTGCACTTTTAGCTGCATCATGTTTATCTTTGTTCCAACCCATGCTCTCAAGTGACGGTTGAGAACCTAGAGTAGTGTGTGGCAAAATATATGAATCTAAGCAAGATGCATGAACTCTAGTTCCAATGCTAACATTGTCAATGCCACTACCACTACCACTACCCAAAGATGGATGAAATGGAGAAATGGAAGAAAAAGAATCTGTAGTTCCACCAATGGCTGCCATCTCTTTTCTTTGCCTTTCTTTTAATTCTTTTTATTGCTCAAAGGTTTCTAATTGAATTTGCACTTCATGCATAACTTCAACATGCATTTTTGGGCATGGTTTAGCATCTTAGCATGGTATATGTGCAAGATGGTATTTGTAATAACCCTAACCCGGTGGATCAAGATTATTAATGATTTTTCAGGTTTGACAATGTTATTTGTCAAAATTAAGGAAAGATCCTCAAATGCTTTGTTCAAAGATTATTCTCAAAAATATCATAGCCAACAATACAACGATATGAAATTGATATTAAGAATTCAGAAATTGTATGTTCAAGGAATATTTTAATTTTCAACTTCTATATTAGAGTAGATATCAATTTTCAAAGTTGCACATAAGTTTACTCTTCTAGACACCTATTAATATCTCAAAATATGAATATTATGTAATGTCCCCTTCTCAACAGTGATCAGTACAGATGGCTGTTAGCTTATCCCGAAGGCCCATAGGCTAGTCGGAAGCTGAAATTAGGGTTTCCTTTCATCTAGGAGGATGTTTCTGCATTTTTTGGAAGCTTGCACATGGAGTTTTGGATTTTGGATTTTGGATTCTTTTTGGGTTTTTGGAGAGCTTCACAATGATATGACTTACAAGGCATTTGGGCAACTTTTCAGAATTTACTATTTTTAGTAAATTCTATTTTTAGCAGTGTCTCAGTTGGCAGCAACACAGAGAGCTTTCCTCTTCAGGCAGTGCAGTGAGTATTTTTTGGTTTTTTGGCCTTGAGGTGCAATTGTGGGAGAAATTAATTATTTAAAGTTATAAAGGTTATATTTTCACTTTATAACCCCTTGGCCCAGTGTTATAACTTCATGTTGTTTTAAAAAAGGGGACTTGAGGGTGGACGCCTCATCTGGAGGCTATTTTAATATTTCTAAAGTAAAAATTTGCTCAAGAGGAGTTGGACGCCACTTTTGAGGAAGATAATATTTTATTATAAAATCTTATGTCTCCTTGAGATGGACGCCTACTTGAAGGAGGGAAAAAGTTAATTTAAAATTTAAATGTCTCAATGGGATTTGGGCGCACTTTCTAGAAGCTTCTGGAGAATCATCTCAAAGTCTATAAAAGGAGGCACTTGCTCTTTCATTTCTCATCCATGAAGAAACTATATTGATATGCTGCCGAAACGGTGAGTGGTTTGCTTGGAGGAATGCATACCTCCTAGCTTGGACTTGGTTTCTTGCTTGAAAGATGCAACTAGCTGAGTTGGAGGCTGTTCTTTATACTGAAGAGCAGATTGAGCTTATGGTAATGGAGTCTTTTGATGTTTTCTAATGTCTTTTGGTGTGTTTTGTCAGTTTACAGGTTGTTGGTTTGGGTGTGGCTAAAGTAGGTTTTTACTCATAGCTCTCTCTTGGCGAATTTTGTTTGGTTCTGGGTAGTTGATATATCTCTTCCTTGGCTCTGGGTGCCCCTTTGTGCAAGTTTTGGGAATTTATTGTCGAGTCTTTGATTTTATCTTGTAGGTCGACCCTCTCTCCAGGCTGCACTTTGCTTGGGAAGTCTTGGAAAGTTTTAGAAAAATAAATATCATTAGTTTGCAATTGTTACTTAGTCCTATCTTGGTCGCCATCTCTCTAGGGGTCATATGCATTTCGTTTCAAGTCATTTGGAGTAGTTTTGAGTGAGTTGTGAGCATTTTAGTGAGTCTATTAGTTGTTGGTGTGTAGTTTTTAGTTTGATGGCCTGATATTTCAGTTTGTAGAAGTTAGAGTTTTTGGGGTGTTTTCATATTTAGTGAGTCTTTGAAGGTTGGAGATCAAATAATAATATTGCAGCTTCTTGGACAGCTTAACCATTGGCTTCTTGCAGGATTGATTCTAATTGTAACGCTGTTTTAGTAGCACTGATCAACTCATATTTACATTCTGCTAATTTCTATTGTATTCCCATTTTTAGTGGAAGAGGCTGGCCTCGCCGCCTTGTTTACTTTTGTTTAAGCATTATCATTCCTGCCATTGGTGGAAGAGACAAGCCTCACTGTCTTGCATATTGTACTGGGGTTTGCTTGCCACCCTTTACTTTTAGTATTCATATTGTTGATCGGCTGAGCCGTCTATTTACTTTCTGTACTTGCATTCATATTGTTGATTGACTGTGCTGTCAAATCACTCCCGTTGAAATACGCGGTCGAGTTGCATAAACTTTATTTTCCAGCATTGTACTTCATTCAGTTTGGAGACTAACGATCCCTGATGCCATATGTTCACACCTTGCCCAACATTGGGATCTTGGTGTACATTCTTGCCATAGGGTTACTTTCAGCAGTTGATTTGATTTTGGTTGACGCTGATAGGTGCCATTGTTGAAGTGTTGTTGCAAAAATTTGAAAAATTATAAGGGGGTCAATTCAGTGGTATCAGAGCCATGATCCTGCCACCCTGTGACCAATAGAACTCAGTTGTCAGATGAGTGATAGAGCCCATAGATGCTACACCAAAAGTCAGGCAAGAAATTAGCCATCGTTTCCATCAGTTCCAGAGGCAGATACATTTTCAGAGGCTTTGAGAGAGACGGGTAAAGCAGTTGACACTGGTAAAGCAGTTGAAAACATGTCAGAAAATATTAGGCAGACCATGGATGAAAGAGATGCTAGAATTGAAAAGAAATTTGATGGCATGATAGATATGATGTCGTGGTTGCTTGCAAGAATGGATCAAAAATCTACTCAGAATCAGCCCCAAAATCAAAACAATACTGTTGGAGAGAACAGTGGAGTCAATGGCATCAATGGCAATGGGAGAGATAGTTATTGGCCAACATGAGGCCACCTCTAGAGGATCTGCCTCTAGACCGCTTTTCCCTACATTCACTCAGAGGGAAGAAGAACAAGTGGAGGCCATAGTACCTTTTGTAGATGATGCAAGACAAGCTTACACGGAGTACGTCATCTTACCTCCTGATCTTAGAGACCAATGGTCCTTTGATCAGTTCATTAATCAAAGAAGCAGAAGGAATGGTGAAAGAGTTGAAAATCGTGCTCCTGTGGTTCCTAGAACAGATTATCAGCAAGCCCTCGGGAAGTTGACTTTGGCTCACTTTGATGGAAGTGATGATAAATCTACAGCAAGGTCGTGGGTTCAGAAGTTTGATACCTACCTCTCACTAAGACCTATGCCTGAAGAAGACGCCATTAAGTTTGCAACCTTGCACTTGGAAGGAGATACCCATGAGTGGTGGTACCATAGTTTGGTCACACTTGGCCACTACCTTATTCTAACATATGATGAGTTCACCAACAAGCTGATTGAGAGGTTTGACACTAAGGATCCTAAAGTGAGGTTTCGCGAGCTTGTGCAGTTGAAGCAGCATGGCTCGTTGGATGCATACATAGCTGATTTCCAAAGGCTTTTTGTGATGGTGCGCAACATCACAGAAAGAAGACTAGTTGTGTTGTTTTCTGAAGGTTTAATGCATAGTTACAAGACTCGGACTCGGCAAGCCAATTTTTGACTCGGACTCGGCAAGCCAATTTTTGACTCGGACTCGGACTCGGAGCCCAGACTCGGCAAATAGAAAAATCTAAGAAATTCAGAGATTTTTAAGGATTTAAAACTTGTTTCATGCACCCTCTAATAAATAAACCTTAAAGACACAATAACATCATCAAATAGAAATTACTATGATCCCATACACAAACATACATCGATCACATAAGTATAAACGCAAATTTTAGCTGAAGGAAATAACACATTCAGATATATAAATATTGTCAAATGTACACAAAACTCATGGAATATGAAATCCATGGCATCAAAACAAATATCAAAACTAAAAATATAAGTCTATGGCTCAAAATAGCTTGCATTACTCATCCCAACATCACGACAAGTCATGCGCTAGTGTCTAAGATAGGTCATAGATGATGATGTAGTCATGATATTTGCTTGCATCTCAATGATTGGTGTGTATATTCAATTGAGGAATTTATGATTAAAATTTTATTTTAGCCTTCAAGACTGTATGCTTTGTTGTCTAATGTATGGAACAAGATAATCCTTGATTATGGCTTTGACTGCAAAAGATGCAAAGATTTGCAACAGGGGATATGTATTTTGTAGGTTTAATGATCATGATTCATCATTGGGCTATAACATGCTTAGACCTATAGTTTGATGAGGGTTTGGGGGAAACACCCCAACAGGATCGAGGGGCAGCGCCCCTAGCGGGGTCAAGGGGCAGCGCCCTGGGTGCGCTCCTTGTCGCGATACAGGGCGGGGTTGAGGGGCGGAGCCCCCGCCACCAAGCCCAAATGAAGACCTTCGAAACCACACAAACCTTCATTGCACACACCATTTAATTAAAAAAATTGTAAATGAAAGATTGCAAATTTTTTAAAATTTTTTAATTAAAATGGCCGAGTCTGAGGCACAAAACTCGGCGAGTCTACCAAGTCTGCCAAGTCCAGCGAGTCCGGCGAGTCTCGATGAGTACTCGGCAGTCGAGTCTCTAGGACTCGTTTAGGGTCACTCGCCTCGGGACTTGCGAGTAGTTGCCAAGTTTGGGCGAGTCTTGTAACTATGGTTTAATGGAACCATTGAAAGGGTGGGTTAAGGCATTCGATCCACCAAGTCTTGAAGAAGCCATCAAGAAAGCTAGAAGTATGGAGTTGTCGGCCCCTAGGCCAAAATTTCCGCCCAAGTCTTTTGCTCACAAGAGAGATAAGAAGCACTCTTCAAATCAGCAAAAGAAGTTCCCATAGAAGATGTTAGAAGAGCTCTGAGAATAGCTAAGAAAAGATGGTGTTTGCTACACTTGTCTTGAGCCTTGGTCAAAGGGTCACCGATGCTATGGAAGGGACAAAGCGCAACATATGGAGGCTTATTTTGTTTATGGATCAGAATCTGATTGCTCAGAACAACAGTCTTATTTTGGGGACAGCGAGGAAGAAGAAGCTCCAAAAGAGTCCAAACATGAGCAAGGAGTTGGGGGCCCCATTGCCCAACTCTCTAGTTTCCAAAAGAATGAATCTTTCAAGGTTCGTGGGATGATTGGAGGGCATCGAATTGTTGCTTTGATTGACACTGGAGCAACACATAATTTCATAGATGGAGTGGTTGCAAAGAGAGGGTTAAAAACTGAAGAATTTGAAGGCTTCAAAGTCATGGTAGCAGATGGGTTCCTAATCTCTTGCAATCGAAAGGTTGCCAACATGTCTTTGCAATTGGGAAACCATGAGGTCAAAGACGACTTCTTTGTTGTAAGCATTGGAGATACAGATGCTATTCTTGGCATTCAATGCCTGCGTTCTCTTGGAGAAATCTCTCTAAATCTGCAAACAATGGAGCTCAAGTTTCAATCCAATGGAAAAAGGGTGGTGCTAAGAGGAATGTCAAACAAAGGCCCACGGATTGTATCTTTCAAAAGAACGGAGAGGCTGATTCAACATGATCAAGTTGAGTGGGCAGCTGAGAGTATGGTTCTACCAATTGATTCAGTGGAGACAAAGAGGCACTATCCACTTGATATTCAGTTATTGCTCACTAGGAAGAGTAAGGTCTTTGTTGACCTACCTCCTGGGCCACCTCTTGAAAGGGGGACCTAGCACGTCATCGAACTCAAAGATGGGGCAAGCTAGTTATCACAACCCCATACAGATAACCTAAGAAGCAAAAAGATGAGATTGAGAAGAACATAAGGGAAATCTCGGAGATGGGTTTCATTCACCCAAGTAAGAGTCCTTTTGCTTCAGCTATTGTGCTTGTGAAGAAAAAAGATGGCACCATCTGCATGTGCATGGACTACCATGCATTGAATCAAAGCATGATCAAGACCCGGTATCCCATTCCCAAGATAGATGAGCTCATTGATGAGCTACATGGAGCCAAGCTCTTTTCGAAAATTGATCTAAGATCGAGGTATTTTCAGATTTGGATGAGGGGATCAGATGTTGAGAAGTCGACATTCCGGTGCCATTATTGTAACAACTATTATCTTACAGTTATAGGAGAAGCAGTTATATTGCCAACTTTAGCTGAAAGGCAACTAAATAACTAACTGAAGTGTCCCACTCCAAAATGGATATTTAATTTTCATTTTTGACTGATATTTTCAGTTTGTTTGATGTTCCTCTTTATCATAGTTAGAGCATTGACATAGTAGATAAAATGGTTCACAATAAGCAATCATATACAACATTTGGATACATCATTTGTTTTTGCAATATAAAGATCAACAGTACCAAAATGATTTATAACTGAAGATACAGTGATTGGAACAGACTTGTAACATCTTTCTCCAAACCACACACACTTCATAGCAGGGCCTTACATTACATAGCAACATCAATGTGACTGCAACAGCAGATAATAAACTAATTTCTGAGCATTGGTAAGACTGGTTACAAGGTATAACGTCTCAGATTTTGAACAATAGTTCTGAGACTCAGGCTTATGCAACCCTTACACACAGTTAAGCTAGAGATATGCTCAGATTACACACAACACTACGCCCTATTCTAACTTTTGATTACACCCAAAACTGTAGCTGATACAATACAATTTCTGAGTGTTAATGATATGAGAGATCACAAAAATAAAGTTTCTCAGACCTGGAATATTGACGCCAAAGCAAGGAAGGACTCAGTAATCTCTAGATGATTGAGGGCTCTCCAAGAACCATGCGCCTACCTCCTAGACTGTGAGCACGTCCTTTTCTAACAGCAGGCTCCTCCCAGATTAATATGCAGGTCCAGAATGACCAGCCACTTGAGCATATCGATGAAAGATGGTCATGGATTGCTATGCACTAGTCAAGACAACTTCAATATCTCCGCCCTCACAATATGCTTCTTTCATTGTTTCCAAGCTTTAATACCCAATCGTTACAACATTAAGGCTTAGCCAATAATGTTCAGAGGAAATCAGATGTGTAGCAAAATCTTCTACTCCAACCCTTCTGAAATACTTCACCAATTTGCTTAATCATGACTACTGGATGTAGCCACCTCACAAAGCAACCTTCAGATGTTCTGCACACCTTCAAGTAGCTGAGATCAATGAGAGGCTCCGTTCCCAAAGATCAAATTTGCAGAAGAAACCACAGGTTCTCCTCCAACAGCAAAAGCCAAGTGTGAATAACCTTTTATTTCTTCAATGCTAAACTCTATAATTAAGTTCAATATTGATCTGTGAATGAGACCAATCAAGTAGGATCCTTGGACGATCTTCCATGCCTGTAGAACCTGTTCTAATCAAGGGAATTCATCCTCAATCAGCCTATTTCAACCTGCAGCAGCAGCTCCAAAATTATAATAATATTCTCTCTATCTCAAATGAAGCTCTCTCTCTTGCTTTTATGCAGACCCACGCCCAAATTAGATTTTGCTCTATGAGTTGTCAATCTTATCTTGAGATGTCATCCTTATCCTCTGTGGATAAGATATTTTGCAATCTTTATCCTGAGTTGTCATCCTTATCCTTTGTGGATAAGATATTTTGCAATCTTTATCCTGAGTTGTCATCCTTATCCTCTGTGGATAAGATATTTTGCAATCCTTACCCCCTGACTTTGACCTTGACTTCCTTTGACTTTGACTTTCTTCCCTTGCCTTTGACTATGACTTTGACTTTTGTAGAAAATATTTTTTCTTTTCTTTTTAGCAAGGAACTGCAAAATGTGTCATTATTGACCTTGATGTTACTTACTAAAAATAGTAAGTGGCAAGGAACAAGTCCTGAAACACCTTAGAACGATCCCCTAATTATCTTGTTCATAGATGCAAGACTCGCCAAAAACTCGCCGAGTTTTTGAAAACTCGCGAGTTTTTTGGCCTGGCGAGTTTTCCAGGCAATTGTACGCCTGGAAAACTCGCCGTACATTCTAGAAAAACTTGCCGTACTTTTGGCAAGTTTTTCCAGAATGTACGGCGAGTTTTTGAAAAAGACCCGCGCGACCATTCACACGCCCAGGCAGCCGCTAAAAAGCGATTTCAAGTTTATTTTTTTCATTCATTCTCATTCCACACTCAACAAAAAACATCTCCAAGGCATTGTGCACTCATTTGCAGCAATTTTACATCCAAAAGACAAGATTTGAAGGGCATTTACATTGAATTTAGAAGGCAAATCTGATTTCCAGGTAGAGTTTCTCATTTTTTTTTTTCTTTCTTTTTTTAAAAAAATTTCTTCACTCTTGTTGGTTCTATTTTTAATAATCATCTGAGTGTAGTGTGAAAATGATTTAAATGCATTTAGATTCATGAAAACAAAACTTAGATTCATGAAAACAAGATTTTTTTATGAATTTTTCTGATTTTTTAACATATTTTGCTGATTTTTTCATTTTTATTAAATTTTCTTAAAACCCTAGTTATTTTTTTTGTTTTGAATCCTCTTTTTTGTTGAATAACATACTTGCAATCTTTTAGATTAGCTTAATTTTTTACTAGTTTGAAGTAATTTTCAGACTTTTACATTTTTTCACATTTTTTTGAAACCCTACTTATTATTTTTTTTTAAAAATTCAATTTTTTTGTTATAAAAATGTTTAGAATCTAGTGATAGATTTTTAGTAATTTAAACTTAAAGTAATCTCTTTTGATTTAATCTAATTTAGCTTGTTTTTAAATTTTCTATCAAAAACTAACAAGTTGTGCTTTGACTTTCACTTTGTGTAGGTTACTAATTAATTGATAATGGCTTCTGAACCTGCTTCTGCCTCAGGCTCTGTCTCATCCATGCCTGTAGGATTTGTAGGAAAATGTCCTCCAGAAGCTAGAGATCCTGCCTAGAAGTATGCTTATCTAGGACCCATACCTGGCACAGTATATTGCATTCCATGTAAAAAAGTATATCGTGGAGGCATCAATCGCCTCAAGTACCACCTTGCAGGCATCCCTCAACGTGATGCTAAGGAATGTCCTCAAACCACAAAAGAAATAAAAAGACATATGAATGCCATACTTTCAGTTGCAGAAGAAAAAAAAGTGCAAAGAGAGAAAGCAAGAGCAGCAATGCAAGCAGCCATTGCCTCTTCTCAAGGTGCTCCAATTGAGTCGGATGATGATTATGATGTTACTCAGGAGATATTGGGTTTTCTTCGTGGCCCACGTGTGCGAAGTTCAAGGCAATCTGTCAACACCTCGACCTCCATCCCGTCATCTTCCTCTAGTAGAGCACCAAGGGTAGGGGCAAGTGTAGGACCTACACGGTTGGATAGTTATTTTGTGCCTAGAAACACACTTGGTGCACAACCTTCCTTAGAGGCGACTGGATGGAATAGGGAGGTGCATGAGCAAGCAGACATTGCTTGTGCAGATTTTTGGTATTTTAACAATATCCCTTTCAATGTGGTGAGTTCTCCTTACTAGCAGAATTTGGTCACCGCATTGATAGTTGCAAGAAAAGGCTACAAGGCGCCTTCTCGCATGGACTTGAGTGGGAGGTTAGTTTATCATTTATGTTCTTTAATTTATGTTTTTTAAGTTTAATTTATAATTTTATGATGAATTTAAGCCATTTTTTTTGTTTACAAATTAAAATTGTGTACTTAATTTCACTTTGTACTTGTAGGTTGCTTGCTAATGCAACTGAAAGGGCAAGGGCAGCAGTAGAGGAGCAAAAAGGAAAATGGCAAAAATATGGCTGCTCTATTCTTTCTTATGGGTGGACGGTTGGAAAAAACCGTACCATCATTAAGTTCTTGGTTGCATGCAAAGAAGAGGTGGTGTTCTTAAAATCAATTGATGCCTCCCACATTGTAAAAAGTGTAGAAAATTTGGCTAAGATGTTGGAGGAAGTTTGCATGGAGGTGGGGATTGCAAATTTTGTGCAAATCATAACTGATAATGCAACAACATATGTGGCAGCAGGAAGACTCCTCCAAGATAGACACCCCTCAATTTTTTGGACACCATGTGCAGCCCATGTCCTTGACCTTCTTTTGGAGGACATAGGAAAACTAGATTGGGTCACACCAGTTGTAGAGGACGCGAGGAGGATCACTAAATATATCTACAATCACCCTTGGGCTCTTCGCTTGATGAGGGAGCACACCCATGGGAAAGAATTGGTGGCTAGGTGTCACAAGGTTTGCAACGATTTTCTTAACGTTGCAAAGCATTCTTAGTTCTTTGACTTCTTTAAAACAAATGTTTGTGAGTGAACCATGGATGGACTCAACCTATTCGAAGAAGCCTGAAGGAGATAAGGTGTCAAAACTTGTGTTTGATACCCAATTTGCACAAAGGGCAGCAGAGATTGTGAAGGTAACTTCAATTTCAAAACTTTGAATTTGAATTCAAATTGAATAAAATTTTTAATGTCTTTCATTGTAAATTTGAAACTCTAATCTTTTTGCATTTTTATATTTTAATTTGTAGGTGTTAGAGCCCTTGGTTAGAGTACTCCGCTTGGTAGATGGGGATAAAATCCCAATGGGATATCCTTATGAGGCCATGGATAGGGCCAAGGAGGCTATAAGAAATTATTATAAAGGGGACAGCCTCAAATTTGATCCCATTTGGGAGATTATTGACAGGAGGTGGAACCATCAACTCCACCAACCCCTCCATGCAGCAGGGTACTTCTTGAACCGTCATTTCTTCCATTCAAGCACCTACTTAGATCCTTCTGGAGAGGTTATGGAGGGCCTCATGAAGTGTATTCAAAGGATGTCACCTGACCTTGATGCAAGAGACCTAATGAAATCCAAAGTTATAGAGAAAAAAAGGGTGCACTCTTCTCTTTAGAGCTAGAAAAGAGAGCAATACACAATCAGCCACCAGGTATAAAATTTGAAATTTACAAGTTACAAATATTGATAATTTGATAAAATATGTTTTCAACTTTTGAGTTTTGACTTTCTTTCTAAGTTGCTAAGTTCTCTTGTAACTCTTAATTTGTTTTTTGTTGATGTTTGGTGGTCAAATTGGGGTGGAAATACCCCACATCTCCAACAATTTTCCCTCCGTGTCTTATCACAGCCTTGTAGTTCGTCCAATTGTGAGCGTAATTGGAGTTTGTTTGAGGCCATCCATACAAAGAAAAGGAACAAACTAGCTCAAAAACGCTTCAATGACCTTGTATATGTGCAATATAATCTTCAGTTGCGCACAAAACAGGTTAAGGAAATATCAGATGATCCAATTGATTTGGATGAGATAGATCCATACAATAATTGGACAGGGCAAGATGATCGACCTTCATTGTTTTCCGAGGATGAGATCTATGACTTTGAGCGATAGGCAATGGAGGAGGGGGGTGGATTTGGATTCTCATTGGATGACATTGAGGATGATCCTAAGGAGGAGTCATTGGCAGTGCCAGAGCCACCAGCAGTAGCCTCTACACCCAGGATGGAGGTTGAGCAGCCACAGCAGATGCCTACGACTACACCCTCTCCCGTAGTGAGAAGTACTAGACATGGGAAGAGGAAGATGTGAATTTGTAAAAGCTGAAATATATTAATGTTGTATTTACTTTCAGTTTTACAAAAACTATTTGCTATTTTCATTTTGTTTCAAACTATCAGTATCAGCGTATTGAGCATTCCACATGGGGATGCGATTTTGTATCTAATTTTCTTTCAAATCAATCAAATATAACTAGATTCAGCTTGTTTCTTCTATTTACTCATTCTATTGACTCATTGGATGCATCTTATCTTTGAATTTTGCAAAAAAAATGTGTTTTTAATGAAGTTTAAGCAATTTTTTAAGTTGCCGAGTTTTTTCCCAACTTTTGCCTAGTTTTTTCCGTACCGTTTTTTCCGGGCTTGGTGAGTTTTTCAACTATGATCCTGTTAGCCTATGGGAACCGTAGTAATAGGCTAACCCTGTCCCTCGAACCACTGGCTAGAAAGGGGACATTACACTAACAAACTAAGGTTGGTCCGATATGCCCACCAACCAATCCTTTGTGTGCTTCCTTAAGTACTCCTGGGATTTCTTCTTCCATGACACACCGCTAAAGTTCTTTGTATGATCCTATCTTATATAACAGCCCATTGATGAGCTGGAATGTTTTACTCTTTAGTACTAATTTCTTCATTCCCTCGGTGGAATCTCCTTTGGAAATGTGGAGGTAGACAAGTACTCTTCGATGCTCTCGTACCATGGGGGTAGGGCTGCAATTTGAAATAAGTGTGCATTTGGGAAGTCTTCATTTACTCCTTTTGGAGGTTCACCTAATCTTATTCTAGAGAGTTGATTGGCGATGACATGGCTCTTTCCTAGCCGAACGATGATAGTGAATGTGAGCTCTTGTAATAGGAGGAGCCATCGACTTATCTTCCCTGGATGATCAACTTGTTTACTAGGTACATGAGGGCTTGATGGTCCACGTAGAACATGAAAGGTGTAGCCAACAAGTAGTGGCTGAAATTTTGTACAACGTAGACCATCTTGAGGGCTTCCCTCTCCGTATTGTAGTTCTTCTCTACCTTCGACAACAACCTGCTTACAAAGAATACCGGGTGGTCTAACCCTTGCACTCCTACTTGTGCTAGTGTTGCTCTGATCGCATAATTTGAGGCATCAACATGCACATGGGACTTTTTACTCCAATTTGGATCCGCCAAGATTGATGAACTAATTAGTTGTACTTTTAGCTCGTTGAAGCCTTTTTCCTGATCTTCTGTCCATGCAAATGGTTGTCCCTTTCTGGTGAGTACATCTAGTGTATAGGAAATCTAGGTGAAATTTTTGATGAACCTTTTGTAGTACCTGACATGATCAAGAAATGACTTCATGCCAGTGATGTTCTACGGGGCTTCCATCTGTACAATTACCCTTATCTTGTCAGGGTTTGTCTTGAGTCCTGCTCTGCAGACGATGTGGCCAAACAACTTGTTGTGTGGTACCATGAATCGACACTTTTTCGGATTTAATGCCAATCTTGGTGCTTTGCATCGTTCCATACATTTTTTGAGTGCCTTCAAATGCTTCTCTTGGTCATTGTAGATTGACCAATCGTCGAGGAATGCCTTGAAATTCCCAACAAACATTTTATCAAAAATATGTAGGATGATTCTCTGGAAGGTTGCTGGAGCGTTGCATAACCTAAATGACATCCTAGTTGTATGCATATACTCCATCCTCAACCACAAATGTTGTCTTTAGTTTATCGTCCTCGACTATGCTTGTCTGATTATAGCTCGAGAATCTATCCATGAACGAGTACATTTCATGACCAACCACTTCATTGAGGATTGTGTCACTGTACGGGATTGGAAATGGATCCTTGATAGCCACCGCATTTAGGCTTCTGAAGTCTATGCATATCCAAATTTGTTCGGATTCTTTCTTTAGTGATATGACGATTGTGAAACCCAGTTATTGACTTCAACTTTGAAGATAATTCCTGCTTCTAACATTTTCTCAATTTCTTCTTGTACCTTAGTAGCATAGTTTTTGTTCATTCAGTACAGTCTCTTTTGTACGGGTTGTGCTCTTGGTACAAGGGGGATCTTGTGTACGCACAATTCTGACGGTATAGCTTTGAGATCTTTATATGTCCAGGCGAATGCATCTTTGTATTCCATGAATATCTTGAATGTTGCCACTTTCAGTACTGGGTCCCAATCATCCCCAACCAAGATTGTCTTTGGTTTGCCTTCATCCCCCAGGTTCACTTTTTCCATCCTTGCTTCCTTGTACTTGATTACTTTATCTCGTTCGAACTTGTGGGCTGGCGTGTCATCCAATTTTGCTATTCCCTCATATTCTCTGTACTCAACATAAAATTTATGGCTAGTCGTGGCTTTGTCTTCTTCCTCGATCTCCTTGATTTGTAGCATGATGCACTTGGGGTGGAACACTTCATAGTCTTCCATCTGCCAATGGAATAGATTGTTGAGAGAACTCGTCTTGTCCTCAAAGCAACTCTCGAGGTCAAGTACCCCTTCATCTTTAGGTTCCATGAATTTTCTTCCTTCATCTGTCTCTGACTCTCCTTTGTCAAACTTTGACTCGAAGGACGCCAATTCTTGGCTCACAACATGATTCGTTAGGTCAATGACTTACTTCCTCCTTTTGCCCTTGATGGAGAGTGTGTTTCGTTTCCAATTGTGGTCCGCCTTGGCTCCTATCAGCCACCCTCTCCCGAGTAGTGCATTGTATGCCTTCTGCAATGGGATGATGACAAAGTTCAACATAAATTGTTGTGTGTCAATGGTCACCTTCTGTGCCATGAGTGTACCTGGTGGTTTGATACCATGCTGATTGGTGCCTTCCAAGTGAAATGTTTGTGGCTAGAGAGTTGGTTTCCCGAGACACTTCCAGGTCTCCTTCGACAGTACATTCACTCTTGAACCTCCATCAATGATGGTGTTTGTAAGTTTCCTTCCCATGATTTCCATCTGTATGATGGTTGGCTTCCTCTCGATGTTCACTGTGAGTAACATTGGGTTGGGGGTTTGTTCACCTTCTAGTAGTGGTACTGCTACATCCTTGCTTAGACTTCCTTGTCGAATTTGGCTGTCACCAAGTATGTTAATAATTGCCACTCTAAGTTGTGGCATTGTCTATAGAAGATCTGTTACCTTGATAGGTATAGTTGTTTGCAACATCTGCCTTACGATCTTCTTTTCTGACTTTGACCACAATGATGTACTTGCTACGCCATTGGAGGTTCTCCTTTCCTTGGCCATTGCTTGTTCTACTTCCACTTTGGCCTCTCGAAGTCTTTTCTTCTCTATATGAGGGTCTGGTTACATGGCCTTCTTCATTTGTGCTCTAGTAATTGCTAGAACCTCCTTGTCCTCCACTTCTAGCATGTTTATACCTTTCTGTTTCGGGTAGTCGGTGTCTTCGTGATTGTCCGGTCCACACCACTTACATAACATTCCTCCTTTGCCTTGATTGTTTTGACATTCTTTGGCGAAATGACCCCATTCATTACACTTTCGACACTGGATCATGGGTCTTCCTTTAGAATCGTACTAGATTCGGCTTCTCGACCCACTCTTATTGTACCGATCATTATTTCCTCTTCTATTGCAGTACCTACCAGGAGATGCTTTATTGTTATTATTTTGTGGTTTAAGAGATGTGGTCGGAGGGGTTGATTGTTCCCCTTGGGTGAAGAGTACTTGTGTACTTCTTGTTTTTAAATTGTATGGGAATTCCTTGATGGAATGTCCTAGTACTTGATAGATGTCATAGAATGATTATTTTATACAATTATTTTTTGTGTGACCTATTTTACAGTCGGTGCACCGTAATTCTTTGGTTTCTTTTGGGTTTTCTTTGTCTGCCTTCAATTCTTTCATCACGCGCATCATATCTCATTGGAGGGCTTGAACAGTTTTAGATTTTTTGTCACTACTGTCATTTGTACTCTCATCGTCATCCATCTTTTGTTTTGTTCGAGAGGATGTTTTGTTTTCACTCTCGATGTCCATCGCCCAATTGTAAGCCTCGACTATAATGTTGGAGGTACTACCTTCATTTTCTTGCGCAATGTAATGTCCCCTGTCCTAATTTTCCCTTGAATTCGCTTAGGGATCACAAATGTCAACAAATTAGGGTTAGGATTTCATTTTAATAAACAAATCTCTCTTTTAACGATGTAATCCTAGATTGGGATCCTGCATTCACCACATAAACAATATTCCCAAATATGCATAAATACATTTGTTAGCATCAACCAATGGCCACACATTTATAGATTATCAATAATGCAACCTATTGTGAACTAGGAGGAGTAACATGGATGGGTCTGTCCAAAGCCATTGGCCAAGCCTAAGAGGTTGTATACCACAACTCTCTCTGCTGGTGACTTGTACTTGCTCTCCCCAACCACATCACAACCTCACAAGATACTTTTCCTACTGGTGGAAGCCAACGAAACTCACAAGTGGTCTAGGTCTACCACCCCTCCATGGCCCATCCCTTTCTTGGTCCGGGTGGACTTGAGTCGGACCTCCACCCATCCATGGCCCATCCTTGCCTTTGGACTGGGCGGATCTTAAATGGAATTTCCACTCATCCATGGCCCATCCTTGCCTTAGGATTGGGTGGATCTTAAGTGGGGTCTTCTAGGCACGCACCACTTTCTTAGGCCCTTCCCCCAAGCAGGTTTTCAAATAGATTCAAACACTTAGATCTATTCTTATTTATTGACATTAAGATGCAACAGTAGCTATAAATCTTATGGCTTCCTAATCATGCATAAAGAACAACATTTATAGATCCATGCCTAAAGTGTCAGATAATAATGCATATAGAATCATATTGATGCTTGGAGTAACCATTAGTCCATACATATAAGAGCAGGTCGATGCTTATGGAGAACACTTAATCAAGTGCATACGAATTCAGATTGTTGTTGTGAAGAATCCTTAATCCATCTGTTCATACTCAGAAGATATCATTAGTGTGAGACAACAAATGAGAATCCATCATATTATGGTATCATTACTTATAAGGTTCAATAATTGTTACAAGCATCATTTATTGCATACTCAATATACATATGCACATATTTCATATAAATATATATGATTGCATGCAATAGTTATGATAAAGCATACTACAGGAATGATTAATATAGATCATAGAATATATATATAAGTGCAGACCATAGTTATGTTAGATTCTATTACAAAAATAGCAATTATAAATAATAAACATACAATAACATACAATAGTTATAATGAAGCTTACCACAGTGTTGACGTGGTTTTTGCGACCGCACCAACACAGAATAAAGTTTCCCAATGGATATTCTATCCTCTCTTGAACAAAGTTTCTTGCATGCTAAGATTGCGAGATAGATCATACATTCAACTCCAAGGTTCCGAAATACTTGGAACACCCTCAGTTGGTTTGATGTGAATTGCTGTGTTCTTACGAGGGGACTTACATAATTGTTTAGGATACTTGCAGTAAACAACAGATATATGCTTTAAAGGGGATTTTCGTGCAAATGATTTGGCCTTGAAGAGCGAGTTTCCTAAAGTTAACCAGAAATATGCGGAAAGTAAATGAGTGTAGGGCCTAAGAAACTTATATTCTATTCTAAATGCAAAATATGTGGAGCTCGATTTCAGTAGACTTCAACTGAATTTCACCTAGCCTCACATCAGACAGCTTCAGTAAAATTGGTGCAATCTTCAAAGGGATAGCATGAGATATTCAGGTTACAGTTTAGCATACGTGTACCATCAAGACGACGCATACAAGCATACAAATCGCAATCGAAGTTAAATTCAAGATGATTTCCAGTCGACCACGCAAGATGAGCTTGCCATCAACAAGTTGCTAGTGGTATGGAATGAAATGAAGCTACTTCAATAAAACGCCACACATCCAAAGTAAACTACTTGCATGAAATAAAAACTATGCTACTTTATGCTACTTGGATCCGAAAGGATGAAGAGACCTTGCTAGCTATCCATGACAAAGACGAATTCCACCATCAATGAAAAGATCTATTATCATGAAAGTTTTACACAACAATCTCAACGAAAGTTTTCAAAGGGAAAACTTTCCTTCTTCTCCACACTATGCTAACAAAATGCCTACTCTCTACTATCTCTCCAAATCTCTAGTCTCTACTTATAATTCTAATGTCTAATCTCTAATTGATGTACAAATGAGGGGGATTCCCCCTTTTATAGGTAGCCTAGTCCAATGGACGGCTAAGATTACAATCAAAAGAGTGGCTAAGATTAAGCCACCTCAGCCCTAACCCTAAAAACTGCCAGAATGGGGAGTGGTGTAATAAATGAGCAAAGATTCCCACTCACTCCCAAAAATAGTAAAGGCAATCAATGCCCACAATCAGTCTTCTAGAAGATCCTCGTCCAGTAGTGCATTCCCATTCTCCTTCTCTCTGGCTGCAAACTCAATGAACCTGCCAAGCACAACCTCAAATTCCTGAACTGAAATGGGTGGAACGCAATCAAGCTGGAACTCTAACACCGTGACTGATGGTTCATGCCGTGCACAAGATTTTCTCCAAGCAACTAAGGAATCCCGCGTGCTCTGAATCAAACTGGAGAAAGTGGAGGTGTTCTCAAAGTCGTCCTGTACGAAGGTCTTCACCTCTGAAAAGAAAGGCACCAGCCTACCCCTCAAATTATCAGCAGTCACCTCATTTGGATTCAACTGCCTAGCAAATATGGCCTCGAAGGTATTATGAACTCCACCAATGATATTGGCCATTGCCTTCCGTACCCTAGTTGAATCCGCCTATGCTGCATCGAAGAAACCACGTCCCGTGATTGCTGAAGAATACCATCTAGAAAAGTCGTACCTGTCATTCTCCTGAATGACCCCTCCATCAATCAGCAATCGCAAAGGGACATGCCTCGCTGAATTACTTTGCTTTGATAAACAAAAGCATCTCCCTAGGCCTAATCAACTGCCTCCATCCGTGTCAAAATACTAGAGGCCTGCTGAAAAGCATGAGCAAGGTCCTCCATAAACTTCTCTGTCTCAACATGAACTCCTGTGACCCACTTACCTGCCTCCTGTGCCATCTTTCCCAACTCCAACAAGCCACTGATTGACTCTCTAGGTATCTCTGGTGGAAGCTCTATCACTTGAATCTCCTGCCCACGAGGACGAGACAACTGCTGTACATATCCAATCAGAGCTTTATGCTCTCTTTTCAACTTTTTATACTTTCCTTCCTTTTTGAATAATCTGTCCTTGAGGGCGAGGTAGGAGTTATCACACTCCTCTACAATCTGTGCACCTGTGGGGCGTCCTAACTCCAATGTTGTGACCACATAATTCTCGGGTACTGCTTCATCTCGGTCACAATCAACCTGAGGCACTGCCACGTGAAGAGTGCGAGAGCCAACCTCATCAGTTGATATCTTTGAAAACTTCCGTGCTCTCTTCTTTTGTGGAGGCGCGTTGATCCTATTCAGAAACTCTTCCATTTCAACTGCTGGATCAATCTCCTCGCTGGGGCTTCTTCTCATCCTATCCCTGAGCCAATCAGGAACTGTATACTGTATATCAAATGGCTGCTGTCCCTGTGCCTCTACTTCTCGAACTTGTTCCACCTCTACATCATTCTGGTGAGGTTCATCATCCTCAAGTGGTTGAGTATCTCTTGAAACTATATCATCATCATCCTCCAAAGCCGTCTCTAACTCCTGCTGAAACTGAGGGTCAGTAGCAGTCCCCTCATCAGTCTGCTGATCAACTCTACTAGGTGCGTTGACGCTCTGGCCAACTGACTCTCTCCGTGGAGGCGGATCATTTTCCTGTACCACTTGCACCTAATTCAATGCATTTCTTTGATCAGCAAACAAGGAAACCTCTTGTACGCTTGGAGAACGTGTCTCCAGTGGCGTGGGCGACTCAACTGCAACTCGCAGAGGCTCCGGCTGAATAGGCTCCTGCCGAACTGGCTCTTTCCGTCTAGATTCTGGACCTCGTGTGATTTGTTTCTTCCTGCCAGTAGTGGGTGTCCTGTGATCTCCCATCAAATTGTAAGTCAAAGCAATTGACCTACTCTTCAATCTGCTCACACGCCTATCAACCCATGCTCTGGTAAATGTCAGGACCGGAATAGAAAGCGTGTCCAAGTTAGCAACCTCTGGTTCTGACCAATCCGGGGGTGGAAGTGGAGTATCTCTTACTGCTGCATAATCTGGATGGACCACGTCCATGTCCTCATTCACCTGGTCTGGAACCGGAACAACTTCACACTCCCTAATCATGTTAATTGGCAACCGAGAGAACATTCTTTTCCGGACTTCAACCTCATCTGATGCATCAGCCCAATAATCCTCAATATTTGCCTTGTGTTTAAATTCCTCTGACAGTACCCATTTGATGTTGTTATGCGGATCATAGTGCTGTCGGCTGGTGTGATATGAAAAGTGATAAAATTGAAGCTCACTCTCGGCTTCTCTAGTTCCTGTAATGAAGGACATACTTCATCGGAGTTGCCCATAACAATTGGGAAGTCAACACCTCCCTTCTTTTTTTTCTGGATTTTATCGTAGGCAACCAATTGCCTAGATATCTCTAACATCAATATTTTATTGGTTGGGTACTTAGGCAGTCTATATGGATATGACGAAAATCCTTGCAGCCTTATGTAAGAAAACTTCGGAAACTGAATAAACCAGCACCCATACCTTTCAATCAATTCCTGGGCTTCTCTCAAGATCCTGTGATGCATCCGCTCCTGAAGTGTTCTTGTGATGTGCATGGTGAAAGCGTCATTTGCACGCTTGTAGTGAGTAGTACTAGTCAAATGCAATTGCGGACAAGCCTCATGAATTTTAAACTGGTGAGAGCCACAACCAACAGGTTCCTTGTATGAAAATCCCCGATACTTCGTCATACGAGCCAGCATGTAAATGATGTAAGAGGTCATATAAAATGTCTTCGTTCTTCTTAAGCTCAGGAGCTGCTCGTGCAAGTGGTCACTGATCATTGCAACCCAATTGACGTAATCTTTTCCTTCTAGCATGAGGTTGATGTAGTAGAACATCCATGGCTCGAAAATAAATGACTGCGGGCAACCTTCAACTCTGCTCAGCATCATAATGAGATCACAGTACTCCTGTTTCAAGTCATCAGCTATGATTTGCTTTGGCAACTTCGTCCGAGAGGGCTTAGGGTTGCTTATCCACTGAGTATTGATTGTCCCTGTACATCTCTCGAATGCTGAAGCATACATTCGTTCAGCTCGTTCTGTGGACTTGTAAATCATGTTTTTATGCACTGGGATTCCAAAAGCTTCGCCAATAGCTAATGGAGTGAGGTTGGCGAGCACTTGTCCATCTGGTGACATGATTGATCTGTGATCTTTTTCATAACAGTTGGCGCACTCCATCATCAGTTATGAACACTGAATGGCTGGTGGAAAACTAGCAGCTGTGTATAACCCACTTCGAATGATGTTGTGTGAAGTGTTCGAAGGTTGATGACCACCAAATCCCAGCATTCTTTTTCTGAAAGTTTCCAAGTTGACAGAGCCTAAATTTGTATCTGTCAGCTTGCCCAACTTTGAAGTGAACTTTGATTCTGGGATGAATGTCTTGCTCAGTTTCTTTATAACAGCTTGCCTGGATGCACCGTTGTTGTCCTTGCCAGTTGTCCTTGCTTCAGCCATCTGCAAAATAATAGACATCCATCAGCAAATTAATTCATAAAATAAATACAACATTGTGCAGGAGTTGCCAGTCGACTTTGAGAAGCTGCAATAACATTTCTTATTCGCAAACCTCAGCTTCTTCTCTAACAGGTTTCGAACTTCAATCACTTAGAAACAAGTTCCCAAGCAAGCTTCAGTGACTTCACTACTTTCAGCAACTTCAATCAGCAATCTGAACTTTTGTAAATTCGTACTTCACACTCAGCAAGTGCGTACTTCACACTCAGCAAGTGCGTACTTCACAAGCTTCAGCAACTTCGCTCTTTGAATTCACACTTCTTCAATTTCAAATCAGCAAGTTCGCACTTTTTAAACTCTCAGCAATATCCTCTTTAAATCGAAATTCCTTCACTTCAAGGCGTCCTTCTCAGCCTCAACAATATGATTTTCTTCAAGCCTCAGCAAATTCGAACTTTAGCAATCCAGAACTTCCAACGCCTTTCACTCAGCAACTCCCAGACTTAGCAAAATTTCGAACTTCTCAAGCTTCAGCAATCCAGTCCTCAGCAACTCACTGCAATATTGAACTTAGAGCAAATCGAATTCTCCTCAACTGTGAAAAAGAAGTGAGAAACTTCTCAATTTTATAGCAAAAATCGAATTCTAGAAGGAGCTAAGTTTAGGTAGTGCATTAAATTTCCACTACTCCACTTCAAGAATTCAAATTTTCCCTCTCTGGTATTTCTGACACTTGTCCGAGAATCTCATCCTTCTAGAAGTTCAACTTTGACTGGCATCTTTTGAATTCACTTTGAAAATATTTAATTTAAACTCATCATTCAACAATTTTACCAGCCGGAGCTCTGTCACTTGAATTCAAATTTTACTTCTCTTCAACTCTGGAAAACTCATCTGTGAAGGACTGGATTAAAATCATCTAGGCGACTCATTTCGAATTCATCGTTCAAAACATTTTATTTCAAAAACCATTTTATTCAAATTTGGCTTAGAAATTTTAAAATTTTCCTTAGGAAAATTTCACAATTCAAGTGCCGATTAAATTCTTCATCCAAAAAGCGTTGGTGAAGTGCAGAAGACATGGAAATCCCTTTCTCATCGAAGATCATCAGTACCCAGAAGAAAATTTTCTACGGAATGCGTCGAATCCATGGGTACCCAACGAACGGGTTCATTTAAATTTTTTAAATTTTGAACCTTAGAAAAATATTTGTTTAACCAATTTAAATCCGTTCTTCACATCTGTGAATATCTTGAGTTGCTCTGACTTGAGAAATTTTTTAATCTGTCTTGCAATGCCAATATCTCTGACTTCATCTATGGAAAATTTGCTCGAGCTTCAGGAAGAATTTTATCTCCTCCAGAGTCTAGGCGTATTTTCTAAGGAAGAAAATACTTTGCCTTAGAAAAATTTTAAATCATCTTGAAAATTTTGACTTAGAAAAAAAATTTGCCTTGAAAAATTTTTATATCCAACTTTGATCACTTTGCCTGTGAGAGAAATTTATTTCACTTAGAAGATCCTCCTGCAAGCACATCATATTTTACTTTCATCATCTTCAACGCCTTAGGAAAATTTTTATTATTTTGCAACTCCAGCGTCTTAGCAATATTCATCAACACCATCTTGTATTTTATTTCACCACCCTAGGCGCATAGCATACTTGAAGAAGATTAAAACCACGCCTTGCACTTTATTCACCCTTGGCAATATTTTCTAACACCTTGGCACTTACCACCTTGGGTGCATTTAACACTTGAAGAAGAATATTGCCCACGCCTAGCATTTATCTTGTCTTTACCACGCCTTGGAGTATTTTATTCACCTTTTACCTCATTTGCCACCCTACATTCACTTTTACTATCCTCAACTTGGGCGCATTTTGGCTTGCATGAAGGATGACTCTTCAACTTCTCCGTTTTTGTCTTCACTTGACCTCATTTGGGCGCATTTCCTCATAGGTGAAGGATGAAAATTGTTAACTTGTTGACTTCTTTGGACTTGGGCGCATATAGATGGGTGAGGAGGACGAATTTCTTTGACTCCTTTGACTTGCCATCCTTCTTGGGCGCATTTGAGCATATGTGGTGGATGAAACTTCCCACGCCTAGCATGTGACCCTTCACCTTCTTTGTTTTTGTCTTTACATGCCTTGTTTTGGGCGCATTTTGCTATGGGAGAAGGATAAAACATGTTGACCACTTTGACTTCTTTTTGGGTGCATTTCCACCTAGCTGCAGGATGGGCGCATTTAGGGGGTGGTGGAGGACGAGTTCTACACTTAGAAAATTTTCTTGCTATCAACTCTCAAGGTGGGCGCATTTTGCTATATGTGCAGGACGAACTTCATACTTAGAATTTTTTTAGCATTGAAGCTTGCATGTGAGAGGGCGCATTTTACCCCTTGAGCAGGACGAAATTTAATACTTAGAAAATTTTCATGCTTCTTCATCAACTTGGGCGCTTTTCAGGTAGCTGCAGGATGAAGTTCCAGACTTAGCCACTTTTCCTTGTCTTCGCCAGTTTATCCATGCCCTGCTATTTATAGTAAGTCCCTCGATTTTTACACCTCTGAAGCTCAGAATGATTTGAAATTTCAAACACTGCATCCTCACGACCTTGTTACCCTGTTGACACTGCTATTTTTAGTCGACTTGCTATTTTTAGCCCATTTCTGAAGGTGATTTACTATAAATAGTAACTGCTTGTTTCTGACATCTTCACAGCTCCGATTGACTTGAAATTTGAATGACGCGCTCCTCACCACGTGACCTTCCCACTGACATCAGCGCATGCAGTTGATTTGCTATTTTTAGCCTGTTTCCAAAACGACTTACTATAAATAGTAAGTGCTCCGTTTGTCTTCAAATTTTACCAGCAGATAGCCTGAAGGATGCTGATCGCGGTGGTATACCTCGGTTTTCAAAATTTTTGACCTTTTTATGCCTTTTTTTGGGTCCCGAAGCTAGAAACCCTAATTTGCTCTGCATGCATATCAAATGATCTCTGTTTGTCCTTGTTTCTGATGCATGGTGATCAACTCGTGATTTTGAAGTGCTGGGAAGCGGCTGCCGGGACGTACCTGCTAAAAGTAGTAAGTTCCTTACTGAGTGATTATCTCTGTTTGCATGTCACATCATTGCGAAACTCTCGAAAAACCCATAAGGAATCATCCGACATGCAAAGAAACCCTGACATGCAAACCCTAAAAATAGCCTCGGAAGGCTGAACTCTAAAAGTTGTCGTCTCATTTTGCATGTTACATTGTCGCGAAGGTCTCTGAAAACCCAGAAGGAATATGCAGACATGCGTTGAAAAACTCTGCATCCAAGCCCTGAAACCTGCTCCGGAAGCTGAACTGCTAAAAATAGAAAGTTGTCTGTTTCGGCTCAAATTTTGCACACGAGCAGCTTGATGTGTTCTGAATGCAGTGTGACTATCGGAATTTCAAAAATGTTGAAGGATTGCCTGTAATCGCACGCTTACTAAAAATAGTTAAGTACTCAGAATTTGATGAAAATTCAGTGGAAGCTTGCTGGAAGCACTCTGATACCAATGTTAGTCTCTGTTTTCAATTTATTCACCTTATTCGACCTCAAATTGACCAGGAAGTTCAAAACCCTAATTTTATGGATTTGGCCAAATTCACATTTAAGCTCACAAACGGGAAGGTCCCCGGAAAGGCAGACCACAAAAAAGAGATAGACAAAGAGAGAGAGACAAGAACCAAAGCCAAAAAGACCAGAATGGAGCAAAAATTAGGGGGTCCCCATTTTGAATGGGGCGATGTGTGAAAAGGTCACAACACACAGTTTGCTGTTCTCTTTTTGTGATCAGATTTTCAGAGAATATTATTTTCTGCCAGTATATATTCTTTTTCTATTCCATGCCCCTCTCCATTCCTAACCTCATTTTATATCCTCTACGCTGGAGAAAGAGATGCGGTTTCATAAGGGTGGTGCCTTTTTGTTTGGGAGGGACGTGATTCTTGTTTTGATCACTGCCTTCCAAACAGCTATTACCCTTTTGATGAGTCACTGCCTATGCTTGCAGCATTTAGTAAACTTTGAATGTTTCTTGTTTTAATATATTTTAATTATTATTATTTATATTGGTTTTGTGTGTTATATATTTATATTTATTTTTACAATATTATCTTTTTATAATATTTAATATCTATATTTTGGTATTCACAATATTATATTTATATTTATAATTTTGATAATAGTCAATGTTTTAATATGTATTTTGTTTATCTTCTTTCCGATGTTTTTTATCTCAATGCTACAATTTCGGGAAGATGACACACAACAAGGGAATTAGTCTTTTGATGAACTACCGCTTCTTTAGTCCATCGGTCACTGAGTTCTCTAACTTTACCGACAATTCTTTGAGCCTCCGATTGTAAACTCGTACATTTTCATGTTTTCCTTGTTTTGTGCTAGAGATCTCGGTGACGATCTCATTGTCATCCCGTAATAGTTTGAACTTTGCCTCATGCTTTTCTCTGTGTCCTATGAGGCCGTCTTTTGCTGCCAATTCGGTGAACGAATTGATTGCTATGCCTCGTCTAGGAATGCTCTCAACCAATAATCTTTATCTTCTTGATTGCTCGTTATCCATATGGTCTCACAAGTTTTGCAATGTCTCACTCGATCCTTTGACCCATTCCCCATAAATTTTGGCAATTTTTGCCTTTCCACACTTGAACTGGCTGGCGGAGTCACCATTTTCCTTCCTTGATAGTCTCCCCATCTATTGGACCTGTTTGGACTGTTTCGCTTGGTATGTTCCAGTGTCTGTACTGCACTCACGGCCACGTACGAGTCCGCCACTCATCCACCTTCAATGTCCTTTGCACTTTGAGTATCCTGGGGGTTGTTCTTACACTACCTCTATCCGAGGGTCTTCAGTTCGGATCCTCCAATTCTTGATTCTTTTCCCAATATGGATAGTTCTCAGATATGACGTATACTATTTTCAATTTCTCTGGTTAATTCATTTTCAGAGTCTCTTTCTTCTTCGTCGTCCGATACTATTTCTACGGACGGTTGTCTTGGTTGGTTGGCAAGGTTTTGGTTTGTTTCTTTGGCATGGTCTTGGTTTGTTTCTTTGACGATTCTTCTTAATTGTCTTTGTTGTTCCTCTTGTTCTTTTACTCTCAGGGATCTTTGTTGTTACATCCCGATTTTATAGCTACTATTGAATAGGGCAATTGATTGTAATGTTTGAATCTTGATGATGAATAAAACATGGTTGATCTCGTTATTAAATGAATGAGTTATGTTTAAATGATGATTTCATTTGATTGTTACTTCTAAATGATTAGTCTTGATTAAATGTTGCAAACAATTATGGAATAATAGTATTCTAACTTGTCAGATGTTTTTATCTTGTTATGAGCATATGATTGCCGGTGTCATGTCATGATGTGCAGGTACGAAGACTGTTCCTTCGGACAGAGGAGAGACATCATTCGGGGAGGAACTTGGTCGGGTAAACAGTGACAATTACCAAATTGGGCATACACACACATACTATAGAATGAGTAAGCCAAGTCTGTTTGTCGAGACAACGGTAAGTCATCCATAGGCTTAGGGAATCTGGTTACTTCTTTGTGCTATCTAAATGATGATTACTTATGTCTGACTTGTTGTGTTTTAATCATGTGTGAGAATATGAATGGATAGGTCAGGCAAGTACGTGTATACATGTATGTCATGTACACATATCCATATGTATATACATATCGATACATACGAATGCTTGGCAGATGGATATGCCATACGTATGTATCGACATGGTATACAAACACATATGCATACAGGATATACATGTATATACCTACTCACGTTACCTATCGCCTGTGTATAACGATGCTATTATTATTATATTTGCTTGGGATTTACATATTTACATATTTACACAATGACGTAAAATGTATACTGAAAGTACGCTGACTGGCTCGCAATATACATGTTTAACGTTTAGTACGTATAAGTGTAAATATTTAAATATGTAAATATTTATATATTTAATCGTATATTAATATATATTTATATTATAATATTACTAAATATATATGTATGTATATATAATCTAATATATTTAAATATAAATATTTAAATATTTATATACACATACATATGTATTAAAGTAAATATTTTTATAACGGAAATATATATTTATATATTAAATATATAAATCAAAGGATTTGGAAATTAAGTAAATAATACCTTGGTAAATTTATAAAACGATTTTTACTTTTAGTTATAAATTATTACTTTAAAAATATTTACATAAATTAAATGTGAAGGAAGTATCAAATACTTGATGTTTTTATTGATACGCATCAAAACTCGTGAATTTCACAATGAAAATATTTGATTTTGATTCAAATAGGAAATCGAAACATTTAAAGTTAAATATTTGAAATATTTAAACACTTTATATAGTGAGAAGTCGAATTGTTTTTGAATGAACATTTGAAAGGGAGATTAAAACGTTTTATTTGTAAACCTCATGAAAAAGCCACGCGCAGGAAGAAGAACGCAGAAAAACGAACTGGAAAACGCGCGTCTGGTAAAAACGCGCCAGAAAACGCGTCTAAATCGCGACTTTGACTGCGACCTAGTTTGCAAAATGTTTGAATGTTCTTTAGGCGAGTTAAATGGCGACGTGGTGAGTTGCTATATTGACGTTTCATCTGGAACGGATCTTTTGCCTCATTAAAACCCAAAAAAAACTGAAAACGCCTTGTGTTGTCAAAAATCCGCCATGAAAGTTGAAAAATTCTTCTCTTGCTGGCTCTAAAAAGGTCGAATCACCTTCAATTGATGACTTAGGGTTAAATAATCCGCCAAATGTCTTTTGACTGTTTCTAAGCACTGTGTTGTCAATTGGCATGCCTCCTTTAGTGGAATCCGTTGCAATTCGGGCCCTATATAATGACGCCCTTCCATTCATTGTGAACTCACCTTTTGAGAGCAATCTGAGTTTAGTGTTTTCATTCCATATCCATTTTATAATACTGCCTGAGTTTTCCTGTATTGCTGAGTTTGATAAGCACAGTAAATTATTTCCAGCATTTACCAGTCACAGTGAATTAAAGTCAATTTTGAGTTTAAAGTGAGGAATTTGTATTGCTGAGTAGGAATTGAGTGGTGAAAACACGTCTGAGAGAAGAGTTATAGGAGTTCACTATAGAGTGAAATACTATCATAAAAGAAGCCATATTTAGCTGAAACTCCGGAAGCTTATTTCAAGGAGGAATTTTGAAAGAGCAAGTCTGGAACGAGAAACTCTAAAATCAGGCAAGAGTCTTCCTATTATATAACTTTTGTTTAAGTATTGTTTATTTTGCGTCTTGTGTTCATTGCTTTCAATTAGCTTAATAGGAAAGAACCAATTCGATGAATAAAGCAATGCATTAAAGGAGAAAATGTGTAAAGGATTCAATGATTAAGGGGAAAATTGTGAATAAGGGATTATTTGGGTTAAAAGTTTAAGGGATTAGAATGTTTCTCTTGCATTAGAACGAAATAATGGAAAAGATAAAAGAGAAGGATTTGTTTGCATTTTAAATGGTTTTTGCATGTTGTGTATGATCTCTATATGTGGGAATACGTAGACATACTTATTAGCTACTAGGATCGAGATGATGGCAGAATCAAGTGAAGTCTTTTAGCTTAAGTTATAGGGATAACTGAGACAATTTAAGTACTCCTAGGATAAAGAATTCCTAGTTAGGAGGAATTGATACAAGACTCTTGAATACTGTTTTCATTTCTAGTAGGTTCGTATGATTGTAGGATGTCTGGGATGATGAATTCACCCATTGAAGGACAAACCTATGCGTAGAATAAGGAAGCCTTAAGTCAAATCGGCCCTGAGTAGTGTTTATGATAGATGACCTTCATTCGAAGTACTGAATGAGAATACTTTGGCCAAAGTAGTGAAAGGTACGACATCCACCTAGATGTGAGATAGTTGAGACTACACTGTCAGTTCATTGTGATCCGAGTACTAGATCGAGATTGTGAAATAGCAAGGTTCTAGTTGTGTAGGACACAGCACTATGCTCATTGGTAATCGTTAAAGGATACCTTACCAATCTCTTCTTCGAAGGGAGGGCCGTTCATTGCAAAATGATCGATGGGGACCGCATTATAAGTCCGTGGTTGGCGGAAGCGAGTGATGTTTCTCCTCCACGCCCGGCGATGTACCAAGATTTGAAAGGACGGATCCTGGACCTTCTTACTTCTATTTGTGCAAAAGCTTACGAGCTATGTATGTAATGTATTCCTTTTTAACTCTGATTTATATTTGCAATGAAAATGAAATTCATGAGGAAACATATTGTAACTTGTACATGTTTATCAATAAAGAAAGGAAGAAATTTATTGTAATATCTTTGTTATATGTTACTTTTACATGTTTTAAGTGAAAATTGGAAAGTTTTTAATTTACGCAGAATTGGGTCTTAACATTTGTACCCATTCTTCTGATGATTCCTGACTTCTTGGAATTCAGTTCCTGTCTTTACTTGGTTGTACAAGTATTAATTTCCAAGAGTACACCTATGACTAGTGTCACGCTCTTCCTCCTCCCATTTGTTTCACTCTTCATATTGTTGTAGTATTTGTTGTCTTCTTTGTTCTCTGTCCTTGTCTGCCCGAAGATCTTGGAGTATGATGTAGTGACGTACGATCAATCTTGATAGTCTATCAAGAAGGTGGTTGACTTTTAGGATAACAGTTAGATTGTCCCAGATGGTTGCCTGATGGATCTCACCTGAGATCTTCCCTTTGCACATGTTTCTTCTGTAAGATATCCCATAGGTTTATGAGGTCTTCTGTTAATTTGTCTTCTCTTTCTTTGGTTGCTTGCACTAGCTCTTCTATTGGCTAACCCATTACGACGCCATGATTCTTGTCTATGTGTTGTGTATGAGATTTTATATCGGCAACAACACGAAATGTTTACTCGCTTATTCTACTTGAAGGATTTACAGAGTAAATGAAAATATTAGACTTACAAAACATAAATTAATAACAACCATGTTTCCGAAGATATAGCTTTATTCTCATTCATTCACGAATATGTAATAAGTAAATGAACATCATAACAACAGTCCCTGACTATGAACAACAAGTACATATAAATAGTAGACCAATGTTGGTTAAGACTACCAACTCTCAGTAACTACCAACCGACTATAACAACCATTGGGGACTAATATGTAAATACAAAACATAACTATTTATTACTTAGCCGACTAAAACATATTCAATTACTTTCAGCCAACTACAGTGATGGATATGAGAGCAAATGGAGGTACTATTGGTGAGGTAGGAAGAGGAAAAATCAAGGGATGTGATATAGATTTAGTCCCCAAGGTTACAAAATTCAAGTTGGTGACAAGAAAAAGCATAAAGTCTCCTTTCCTCTAATTGAATCCTAGAACTCAGTTTACTTCTATTCTCACTTCTCCTTCTCTTGCTTCTCATACTTCTCCCATTCCTCCTCCTCCAAGGTTCCATCAAGTCACTTGTTTTTCATTCTCCACCTTTTGTACCTCAGAATGTTGCCTTAGCATCCGCATCCAAAACCCTTTCTATTCTGTCTCTTACTCCTTAACATCCTTTTCAAAATTTACTATCTTCCATTCCTTCTACCATTCATCCTCCCAAATCCCAATCACAACCATTCTTTTTTCCATGGGAAGTCCTCCTAAGAGACAAGAAAATGAAAGAGAAAAGTTTGAATTGGTGAGATTTAAGGTTATAAAAAAGAGGAAGGTTATTCCTTCATACCAAAACTTTTTTAGCACTCACATCTATTCCTATGGATTCAACCCCATAAGGAATGAAAAAGCAAATGAGGCTGAAACATGATATAGAAGCTCACTTGATTATGTTGACAATTATTCCTTCTAGGGGAAAAACAATACATGATATTGAGATCATAGATTTTCAGGTTGTAGAGACTGATTTAGGGTCAAATTTATGGTGAGGGGATATAAATTTATATGAGATTGCCTGTAAGAACCTCAAAACAAGGGTTCACAAAGATGGTGAGGACAAGGCAGCCCTCAAGGCCAAAAACAAACTACTTCGGGAATTTATTGCTCACCTTCTACAACCCATTCCAAACCCTACAGGATTTGAACCACAGGTTTTGTACTCTAGTTAGTAATAGAGACTACTAGATCAGATAGTTGCACTCAGAAAGAACATAAAAAAGTGGATTGACAAAAAATTTCAACAGGGGACAAAGATGTTAGAGAGACTTTATGCTTTATTGGCTAAAGCAAAGATAGTGAAACATAAGATTTTTGAAGTGGAGTGTAGCATGGTGGGTAAGGTCTTTGCTTATGAGCATTTCAAAGGAAAGCTCAAACATGTCAACACTCCTAGATTAGTAAAGCTAATGAAAATGGGTGTTTTGATAAATGTGAAGGAAGATTATGGTTTTACTTGGATAAGACAATGCAAAATTTTTATTTGACTTCTTGGTGAAGCTTTTACCACATTAGGAGGTCAAAAAAGTTAAGTGAGGTGGTGGAAAAGCACATTTCCACTTTTATTACTACCATTGCATGTGTATTTGCTGACAAGAATGGTATGGAAATTGAACTTGATGAGGTGCAAACTTAGTTTTCAGCGATTGGTAAAGAACATTCTTGGAGGGGCACACCACATAGAAAACATGGATATGCTAGCCACTATTGCTATATATGTTCAGGAGGGTGAGGAAGAGTTGGCTGAGATAGATGTGTTATTGATAGAGGTTGGTTGTGTTAGATATATAGGTGCTTTAGATGGATTCTGTGACAATGCCTAGGGTTCAGAGGTTTTTGGGCAAATTTTAGAGAGTTATGGATGCTGCTGCTTTGCGAGGCTGTAATCTCCCCTATTTGGGATTACCCTAAATCTGCCTTGATTTGTGGAAGATATCCTTTTATGATGGTCTAGTGTTCATATTGCATTCTTTTTCTCCTTTTCCTGATCAATCATAGGATAAAGACATTCATAAATTTATTCATTTTTCTATCAAATAATCAGAATTACCTATAAGGCTCAATAATTGCTACAAGTATCTTTATTGTATAATCGTATTATATATATACAATAATGTCAATGGAGCATATCATATCCGCAGTGTTATAAGATAACTAGTAGCATGCATGATTTATTATTCCCCATGCAATCAATAAAAAAAAAAAGATAACATTAAATAAATAGCATCATGTATGAATTACTATTAATTAGACTTGTTGTGACCTTTTCACATCGCCCCATTCAAATGGGGACCCCTAATTTTGCTTCATTCTGGTCTTTTGGCTTGGGTTTTCTCTCGTCTGCATCTGCGATATAATACTACGGTATATGCGCGCTTTAGAAAAGTTACTTAGCTATCAGCGAGCTTAAGCGTAAAATTGACTAAGTCTGAAAATTAGGGTTTCATCTTTCCTGGTCAGTCTGAGGTCGAATAGGGTGAGTAAATTGAAAATTGAACTTAACATTGATGTTATGCTTCAATGAGGAGCTCGGTAAATTTCATCAAATTAGAGTACTTACTATTTTAGTAAATTATGCAATTGAGCAATCTGTCGATATTTTTTGAGATTAAACTGATCCTGCTTGCATTGAACTTGTCGAGGTACGCTCATGCGCAAAATTAGAGGCTGAAGCAGGAGACAACTTTCTATTTTTTAGCAGTCATGCTTTGACAAATTCGGGGCTTAGATGCGGTTTTTCTTTTGCATGTCACGGATATTATTCATACGGGTTTTTGAGACCTTGGCGATGGTATAACATGCAAAGCGAGATGACAACTTTTAGAATTCAGTCTTCCGAGGCTATTTTTAGGGTTTGCATGTCAGGGTTTCTTTTGCATGTCGGATGATTCCTGATGGGTTTTTTGAGACCTACGCAGTGGTATGACATGCAAATGGAGATAATCACTCAGTAAGGAACTTGCTATTTTTAGCAGGTGCGTCCCGGCAGCCGCTTCCCAGCAGTTCAGAATCACAAACTGATCGCAGTGCCACAGAAACGAAGACAAACAGAGATCATTTGATGCGCATGCAGAGAAAATTAGGGTTTCCAACTTCGGAGCCTGAAAAGAGGAGTCAAAAGTCAGAATTTTCGAAAACCGGTGTAAACCATCGGGATCGGCATCCTTCAGGCTATCTGCTGGTAAAATTTGAAGTCAAACCGGTACTTACTATTTATAGTAAGTCTTTGAAGCAATTAAAATAGCAAAATCGGTGCATCTTGCGATGTCGGCAATAAGGTCGCGTGGTGAGGAAGCCTCATTCAAATTTCAAGTCAATGAATTTGTGGAGATGTCGAGAATAGCGGAGTTACTATTTATAGTAAATCGCAGCCGAAGGGGCTAAAATAGCGGTAGACTAAAAATAGCGGTGTCAGAGGGTGACAAGATGCGTGAGGATCCGGTGTTTGAAATTTCAAGTCATTGAGCTTGAGATGCAAAAATGAGAGGGGCTTACTATAAATATGGCGGGGCATGGATAAAGCGGCGAGAATGAGTAAAAAATTTTCTAAGTGTTGAAGATATCCTCCACCACCCTCAAATCGCCCATCCGCTCACGGATGAAATCTTTAAAGTTGAGAGGAAAGTCAAAGAAAGTCAACATTTCTCATCCTCTGCCTAGCTCAAATCGCCCAAGTTGATGAAGACACATTGATGTGTTTTCGTGACAGCACCAGCGAGTCGTTGCCAGCGGCTTCCCTATTCTCTCTTGATCAAAGTATTCCGCATGCTAAGATTGCAAGAAAGTTCATCGCGTTCAACTCCAAGGTTCCTTTAATGCGAATAGGCTCGGTTGGCTCGATGTGATTTGCTGGTATTTCAAGGGGACTTACAGAATTGTTCGGCAGTGGAGAAAGGGATTCAAATGCTCGAAAGATTTATCTATGAAGTGCGGGTTTCCTATTCTAACCAGAAAGTACTGAATTGAAAAGGGTGTAGGGCCTAAGAAGTTTATATTCTATTCTAAATGCAAGGTATGTGGGGCTTCGTCTCAATAAACTTCAACCGGATTTCACCTAGCCTCCGTCGGACAGCCTCAGCAAAATCGGTGCAATCTTCAAAGGGGATAGCGAAAGGTGTTCAAGTTATAGTTTAACATACGTACACCATCAGAACAACGCATATAAGTATGTAAGCCATAACCGAAGTTAAACACAAGATAATGTCCAGTTGACCACGCAAGGAAGACTTATCATCAACAAGCCGCTAGTGGTATGGAATAAAGTGAAGCTATCTCAATAAAACACCACATACCAAAGTAAGCTACTTGCATGAACTAAGCTACTTGGATACGAAAGGAAGAAGAAACCTTGCTAGCATTTCATGACAAGACGAATTCCATCATCAATGAAAAGATCTATTATCATAAAATGTGTTACACAACAATCTCTTCAAAAGTTTTCAAAGGGAAAACTTTCTCTCTTCTCCAAATTATGCAAAATGCTCTACAATACTAAGCTACTTCTAAGTTGTCCCTCTACTCTATGTTTATTCTAATCTTCTCTACTGTCTACTTTCTACTGAATTACAAATGAGGGGGACTCCCCCTTTATATAGCTAGCCAAGTCCCAAAAGACGGCTAGGGTTACAATCAATAGAGTGGCCAGAATTGTGCCACCTCAGCCCTAAATAATATTGCCCTAAAAACCGCCACAGAGGAGAGTGGGGTAATAAATGCGCCATAATGTCCACCATCATCCTTCTAGAAGATTCCATTTGTAGACGCGTTCACACTGTTCTCGATCTTCTTTCTTGGCGTTGCTCTTTGATTCTTCCACTTGAGGGTCTTCATTCTTCTTTTCATCTTGAGCCTTGAAAATGTTTCTTCAACACTTAGCCATTTTCTTGCAAATTTTCCTCCTTCGAGATTGAAACTCATCTTCATCGTGCTTCCACTTCAAGTCATCGTGCTCTGGCCTCAACATTTCTCCTGCAAAACAAGCAAGGAGAGGGGTATTAGAATACTTCATGATATAAACTTAACTCACTCACCTGATCCTCACGCTCCAACTTTCAAGCGTTCATCGCCAACTTTGCGTTCAAGTTCATGCCTTAGACAAACTTCATCTTTGAGAAATTCATTTCACCTGCTGGAGCCTCTGATAACCTCGATTTTATTCATTTCTGGCTCAAGTAAACTATCTTCACGAAGGATTGAAGCAAATTCACCTAGGCAGTTTCTTTCAAATTCATCGTGCTGGAGAATTTCACCTTGAAAACACATTTTTCTTCATTTTTGCCTTAGAAAATTTTCAAATTTCCCTTAGGAAATACATCAACCACAGTGCCCACCAAAATCTTCATCCCAAAATTCTCACAAGCTCTGGAAGACCTTAAAATCAACTCCTCATCGATAATCTTCGATACCCAGAAGAAAATTTTCTCCAGAACGCATCGAACCCATGGGTGCCAACGAAGGGGTTCATTTAATTTTCTTGAATTTTGAACCTTAGAAAATTATTCTTTCAACAATTTTGTCCTCGTTCTTCGATCCCCTCTGAGAATTTTGCTCTGACTTGGAAAATTTTTATCGACCCTGCGGAGCTGGCATTCACCGACTTCACCACTGGCAAATTTGCTCGTGCCTCAGGAAAATTCCATCACCTCTCCAGACTAGGCATTTTTCTAAGGGAGAAAAATATTTTGTGCCTTAGAAAATTTTTGAATCATTTGGAAAATTTTGCCTTAGAAAATTTTATATCCAAAAAAAAATTGATCAACTTTGCCTGTGAAAATACCAACTTCACTTAGAAAATTTTTATGAAGACGCCTGGCACATTTTATTTTTCACTCACCATCTTGGATTTTATTTCACACTTGGAAAAAATATTCATTTGAAGTCCCAACGCCTTAGAGAAATATTTCATCACCTTTCTTTGTTTCACTTTGCCATCCTTGGCGCATAGCATGCTGAGAAAAGAAAACCACGCCTTAGCAATTTATTTCCACCCTTTTGCAATATTTTCTAACACCTATATCACTCATCACCCTCAACGCCTTTGAAAAATTCTCTAACACCTTGTAACTTTTAGGCGCCTAGCACACACATGAGGGAAAATCACGCCTTAGACACTTTCACCACCTCACACGCCCTTTAAAAAAAATCTCTAATACCTTGAGCGCCTAACACTTGAGGAGGGATAACCACGCCTTTGAAGTATTCACTCACTTTTTACTTCCTTTACCACCTCCATTTACTTATTACAATCCAAACATGGGCGCATTTGAGGCATAGAGGAGGATGAGTTTTGTTGACTTGTTGACTCCTTAGCTGCATGGGCGCATTTCTTATGTGGAGGAGGATAAAAAAAAGGTTGACTTTGCTTTGACCCTCTCTCCTTTGGGCGCATTTCATACCCCCTGCTGGATGAAACTTATACTTAGAAATTTTTTTTAGCAACTTGCTTATGAGGTGGGCGCATTTCAGCATGTGTGAAGGACGAGACTCATACTTAGAAAAAATTTCAAATATCTTGCACCAACTCTTCCTTGGGCGCATTTTGGCATGGGAGGAGGATAAAACCCTTTGACCTCTTTGACCTTTCTCTCCTTTGGGCGCATTTTGCCAGTGGAGGTGGATATTCGTTTGCCTTAGAAACTTTTTCAACTTTCCTGAGCTCTCTTCAAGTTGGGCGCATTTGAGGCCTCTAGGAGGATGAACAGTGACCTGGAATATTTTTCTTGATGCCTCTTTGAGCTGGGCGCATTTTGCCATAGCAACTGGATGAAGTTCCAGACTTAGCCATTTTTCTCGTCCTTGCCAGCTTCTCATACCCTGCTATTTATAGTAAACCTTCTCATTTTTGCACTTTTGAAGATTGGTTCAACTTGAAATTTTGAACGTAGCATCCTCATAGCTCTGTTGTCCTGTCGACACTGCCATTTTCAATCACCCTGCTATTTATAGCCTGTTTCTGAAGGTGGCTTACTATAAATAGTAAGCTCATGTTTTTGATAGCTCCCAAGCTCCGATCGAGTTGAAATTCGAATGAGGCGATCCTCACCACGTGACCTGCGGGCTGACACTGACGCATGCAGCTGATTTACTATTTTTAGCATGTTTCCAAATTGACTTACTATAAATAGTAAGTGCTCCGTTTGACTCGAAATTTCACCTGCAGATAGCTTGAAGGATCTTGTCACAGCGATACTTTTGATGCCTATTTTAGGCTGGAAACCCTAATTTGCATTGCATGCGTATCAAAGATCTCCGTTTGCTTTCGTTTCTGCAACACGTGATCAGCTCGTGAATCTGAACCGGGTAGCGCGCCGGGACACACCGCTAAAAATAGCAAGTTCCTTCTGAGTGAGAATCCTCGTTTGCATGTCACACCATCGCGAAGCTCTCGGAAAACCCATCGGAATCACCGACATGCAAAGAAACCTCGACATGCAAACCCTAAAAATAGCCTCGGAAGGCTGAATCCTGAAAGTGATCATCTCGTCTTGCATGTTATGTCATCGCGAAGGTCTTGAAAAACCCAGAAGGAATATCCAGACATGCAAAGAAAAACTTTGCATCTGGACCCTGAAATTCGTGCCGGAAGCCGGACTGCTAAAAATAGTAAGTTATCTGTTTTCGCTCAAATTTTGCACGCGAGTAGCCTGATGTGCTCTGAATGCCGTGTGACTGTCGGAATCTTAAAAATGCTGACAAACTGCATGTAATTTCACACTTACTAAAAATAGTAAGTATCTCCGAATCCGATGAAAATCTGTTGAGAGCCTGCCGGAAACATGTTGACAACACTGTTAGGCTCAATTTTCAATATATTCACTTTATTCGACCTCAGACTGACCAGGAAGACTCAAACCCTAATTTTCAGACTTGGTCAGAATTTCACGTTATGGTTCAACAGCGGGCCCGTCCCAGAAAGATAGACAGAACGAGAGAGAGACAACGGCAAAAACAAACCAACATCAAACCAAAAGCAAAGCCAAAATAGGGGGTCCCCATTTGCAATGGGGCGATGTGTGAAAAACGTCACAACAAGACCTGATAAAAATTTTCTAAGTATAAAACTCGTCCTTCTGCCTATCCAAAATGCGCCCATCCTTCAAGCATAGCAAAAGGCACCCATGAAGCATAAGGTCAAAGAAAGTCAACGTTTTTCATCCTGTAGCTAGGCCAAAATGCGCCCATGCTTGGAAAGTCAAGAAAAGTCAACAATTTTCATCCTGTAGCTATGCCAAAATGCGCCAACCTTGAAGCATGAGAGTTAAAAAAATTTTTAAGTGTTGAATTCGTCCTCCTCACCCCTCCAAATGCGCCCATCCTCCTAGGTGGAAATGTGCCCAAAAAAGAAGTTAAATGAGTCAAAAATTTTCATCCTTCTCCCTAGCTAAAATGCGCCCAAAACAAACCATGTGAAGACAAAAACAAGGAAGGTGAAAGGTCACAAAAGGACGTGGTAACATGTTTCATCCTCCTCTACATGAAAAATGCGCCCAAATGAGGTCAAGTGAGGACGAAAACGGAGAAGTTGAAGAGTCATCCTCCTGCCTAGGCAAAATGCGCCCAAATTGAAGGTGGTAAAAGTGAATGTAAGGTGGTGAATGAGGTAAAAGTGTTAGAAAATACTCCAAGGCGTGGTGAAAGTAAGGTAAATGCTAGGCGTGGTTGCTATCCCTCCTCAAGTCCTATATGCGCCCAAGGTGGTAAGTGTCATAAGATGTTAGGAAATGTTCTAAGGTGTGTAAGGTGAAACCAAAATGCTAGGCGTGGTTTTAATTTTCTTCAAGTATGTTATGCGCCTTGAGTATGAAATGAAATATAAGATGAGGTGATGAAAATTTTTCCTAAGGCGTGGAGCTTCAAGTGAAGATATTTTCCAAGTGTGAAATAAAATGTGAGATGATGAATAGAACAAAGTTGCTAGGCGTTGAAATTTTCAAAATAATAAATTTTTCCTAAGGCATTGAAGATGTTGGAAGTTAAAATGATGTGCTTGCAGGAAGATTTTCGAAGTAAAGTTGATGATTTTCTCATAGGCAAAGATGAGCAAGATTGAATAAAATTTTCAAGATGATTTAAAATTTTTCTAAGGCAAAGTATTTTCTTCCTTAGAAAATACGCCTGGAGTTCAAGGTGGTGAAATTTTTCTTCTTGAAGCCCGAACAATTTTCCAATGGCAGTCAGAACGATGATAATGCAGGATGAATTTAAAAATTTCTCGAGTCAGAGCAACATAGGATGATCACAGATGAAGAACGAATTTAAATTGGTGGAATAATATTTTTCTAAGGTTCAAAATTTAAAAAATTAAATGAACCCGTTCGTTGGGTACCCATGGATTCGACGCGTTCTGGAGAAAATTTTCTTCTGGGTACTGGACATTTGTGATGATAGATGGATTCCCATGTCTTCCGCACTTCGCCAACACTTTTTCAGTGAAGAATTCAGTTAGTGCTCAAATTGTGAAATTTTCCTAAGGAAAATTTAAAATTCTCTAAGGCAAAAATGAATAAAATGTGTTTTCAAGATGAATTTCTCCAGACAACGAATTTGAAGTGAATTGCCTAGATGATTTCGATCGAATTCTTCATAGATGAATTTTCCAGAGCGTCAGAGATGATTGAAATTTAAAATTTGCAGGACAGAGCTTCGGCTGGGGAATTAAATCGATTTAAAGATAAATTTAAATTAGAATTTTTCGAAAGTAAATTAAAAGATACCAGTCAAGGTTGAACTTCTAGAAGATTGAGATTCTCAGACAAGTGTCAGAAATACCAAAGAGGGAAAATTCAAATTCTTGAAGTGGAGTAGTGGAAGTTTAATGTACTGGCTAAAATTGACACCTTCTAGAATTCGATTTTTGGCTATAAAATTGAGAAGTTTCTCACTTGATTTTCACAGCTCGAGAAGTGCGAATTTGCTCTGAAGATTGTTGCTAAGTATTGCTGAAGCTTGAGGAGTTCGATTTTTTTTTTTGCTAAGGCTGAAGTGAAGCTGAGAAGGACGACTTGACTTGGTTGTTGAGCTCCAAAATCTGAAGTGAATGATTGCTAAATAAATTTTGACTTAAAGAGGAGTTTGCTGAGGTCTGAAACTTGTTCTATTGTTGAAGCAGGAGGTGCGCACTTGCTGATTAAAGAGGTGCGAATTTTCTTGAGTTGTGGATGAAGCTTGATTTGTTGCTGAGGTTTGAAGTTGCCAGTGAAGGAATTTCGATTTGAGGAGGATATTGCTGAGAGTTTAAAAGGTGCGAACTTGCTGAGCTAAAGAAGTCCGAATTTATGATTGCTGATTGAAGCTGCTGATTGCCAGTGTGAAGTGGGCGACTTTATTAAAGCTTGAATTTGCTAAGTTGCTGAAGTTAAAGTTTACTTAGAAATCTTTCTAAGTATTGAAGCTCGAATTTATTGAAGAAGAAGTTGAGGTTTGCAAACGAGATATAATATTGCAACTTCTTGAAGTCGACTGGCAGCCCTTGCACTATATTTTATTTTCCTAAGTTAATTTGTTGATGAATGTTTGTTGTGTTGCAGATGGCTGAGACTAGGGCGACTGGCAAGGATAACAATGGTGCATCCAGGCAAGCAGTTATAAAGAAGCTGAGTAAGACATTTATGCCATAGTCAAAATTCATTTCGAAGTTGGGCAAGCTGACGGATACCAACTTGGGCTCCATCAACCTTGAAACTTTCAAGAACAGAATGCTGGGGATTGGTAGTCATCGACCTTCGACTACTTCGCACAATATTGTTCGAAGTGGGTTATATGCAGCTGCTGGTTTCCCACCAGCCATTCAGTGTTCGGAGCTGATGATGGAGTGCGCCAATTGCTACGAGAAGGAACACAGATCAATTATGTCACTAGATGGCCAAGTGCTAGCCAATCTAACTCCTTCAGCCATTGGTGAAGCTTTCGGGATTCCGGTGCACAGGAACATGGTTTATAAATCCAGAGAGCGAGCTGAGCGAATGTACGCTTCTGCATTCGAGAGATGCACGGAGACAATCAACACTCACTGGATGAGCAGTCCCAAGCCTTCTCGTACAAAGTTGCCAAAACAAATTATTGCAGATGACTTGAAACAGGAGTATTGTGACCTCATTATGATGCTGAGTCGAGTTGGAGGTTGCCCACAATCATTCATTTTTGAGCCTTGGATGTTCTATTACATCAACCTCGTGCTGGAAGGAAAGGACTCCGTCAACTGGGCTGCAAAGATCAGTGACAATCTACACGAGCAGCTCCTGAGCCTGAGAAGAACTAAGACGTTCTATATGAGCTCTTACTTCATCTACATGCTGGCTCGTATGACGAAGTATAGAGGGATTTCTTACAAGGAGCCTATTGGTTGTGGCTCTCACCAGTTCAAAATCCATGAGGTGTGTCCACAGTTGCACCTGGCTAGTACCACCTATTACAAGCGTGTCAATGACGCCTTCACCATGCATATCACGAGATCGCTTCAGGAGTGGATGCATCACAGAATCTCGAGAGAGGCCCAAGAATTGATTGAAAGGTATGGGTGTTGGTTTATACAGTTTCCGAAATTTTCTTACATAAGGCTGCAAGGTTTTTCATTATATCCATATAGGCTGCCTAAGTACCCTACGAACAAAATATTAATGTTAGAGATATCTAGGCAATTGGTTGCCTACGATAAGATTCAGAAGAAAAAGAAGAAGGGAGGTGTCGACTTCCCAATTGTTATGGGCAATTCAGATGAAGTGTGTCCTTCAATACAGGTAGCCAGAGAAGCCGAGAGTGAGCTTCAATTTTATCACTTTTCATATCACACCAGTCGACAGCACTATGATCCACATAATAATATCAAATGGGTACTGTCAGAGGAATTCAAACACAAAGCAAATATTGAGGATTATTCGGCTGATGCATCGGATGAGATTGAAGTCAGGAAAAGAATGTTCTTTCGGTTGCCAATTAACATGATCAGGGAGTGCGAAGTTGTTCCGGTTCCAGACCAGGTGAATGAGGATATGGACGTTGTCCATCCAGATTATGCAGCAGTGAGAGATACTCCGCTTCCGCTCCCGGACTGGTCAGAACCAGAGGTTGCTTACTTGGACACACTTTCTATTCCGGTTTTGACATTCACCAGAGCATGGGTTGACAGGCGGGTGAACAGGTTGAAGAGTAAGTCGATTGCTTTGACTTACAATTTGATGGGAGATCACAGGACACCCACCACCGGCAGAAAGAAACAGATCACACGAGGTCCAGAGTCTAGAAGAAAAGAGCCAATTCGGCAGGAGCCCATTTGGCTGGAACCTCCACGAGTTGTAGTTGAGTCACCCACGCCATTGGAGACACGTTCTCCAAGTATGCAGGAGGTTTCTTTGTTTGCTGATCAGAGGAATGCATTGAATTAGGTGCAAGTGGTGCAGGAGAATAATCAGCCACCACGGAGAGAGTCGGTTGGCTAGAGTGTCAACGTATCTAGTAGGGTTGATCAGCAAGATGATGAGGGGACTACTATTGACCCTCAGTTTCAGCAGGAGTTAGAGACGGCTATGGAGGATGATGATGATATAGTTTCAGGAGACACACAGCCACTTGAGGACGATGAGCCTCGCCAGAATGATGTAGAGGTCGAACAAGTTTGAGAAGTAGAGGCACAAGAGCAGCAGCCCTTTGATATACAGTATACAGTGCCTGATTGGCTTAAGGATAGAATGAGGAGAAGCCCCAGCGAGGAGATTGATCCAGCAGTTGAAATGGAAGAGTTCTTGAACAGGATCAGTGCACCTCCACAAAAGAAGAGAGCACGAAAGTTTTCGAAGATATCAACTGATGAGGATGGTTCCCGTACCCTTCACGTTGCCGTGCCACAGGTAGATTGCGACTGAGATGAAGCAGTGCCAGAAAATTACGTGGTCACAACTTTGGAGTTAGGACGCCCCACTGGTGCACAGATTGTTGAGGAGTGTGATAACTCCTACCTCGCCGTCAAGGACAGGCTACTCAAGAAGGAAGGAAAGTACAAGAAGTTGAAAAGAGAGCATAAGGCTCTAATTGGATATGTGCAGCAATTGTCTCGTTCTCGTGGGCAGGAGATTCCAGTGATAGAGCCTCCAGCAGAGATACCTAGAGAGTCAATCAGTGGATTGTTGGAGTTAGGGAAGATGGCACAGGAAGCAGACAAGTGGGTCATAGGAGTTCGTGCTGAGACAAAAAAGTTTATGGAGGACCTTGCTTTTGCTTTTCAGCAGGCTTCCAGTATTTTGGCACGGATGGAGGCAGTTGATCAGGCTTGGGGTGATGCTTCTGTCTATCAGAGCAAAGTAATTCAGCGTCTTGAGGTATTGAGGCATGTTCCATTGCGATTGCTGATTGATGGAGGGGTCATTCAGGAGAATGACAGGTATGATTTCTCCAGATGGTATTCTTCAGCAATCATAGGACGTGGTTTCTTCGACGCAGCACAGGCGGATTCAACTAGGGTACAAAAGGCTATGGCCAATATCATTGATGGAGTTCAGAATACTTTTGAGGCCATATTTGCTAGGCGGTTGAGTCCAAATGAGGTAAATATTGATAATTTGAGGGGTAGGCTGGCGCCTTTCTTTTCTGAGGTGAAGTCCTTCGTACAAGATGATTTCGAGAACACTTCAACTTTCTCCACCTTGATCCAGAGCACGTAGGATTCCTTGGTTGCTTGGAGAAAATCTTGTACAAGGCATGAACATTCAGTCACAGTATTGGAGTTTCAGCTAGATTGCATTCCACCCATTTCAGTTCAGGAGGTTGAGGCTGTACTTGGCAGATTCGTTGAGTTTGCAGCCAGAGAGAAGGAGAACGGGAATGCACTATTGGACAAGGATCTTCTAGAAGGCTGATTGTGGGCATTTATTGCCTTTACTATTTTTGGGAGTGAGTGGGAATCTTTGTTCATTTATTACACCACTCCCCATTCTGGCAGTTCTTAGGGTTAGGGCTGAGGTGGCTTAATCTTAGCCACTCTTTTGATTGTAATCTTAGCCGTCCATTGGACTGGGCTACCTATATAAGGGGGAGTCCCCCTCATTTGTAACACATTACATTAGACATTGGATCAGACATTAGCATTAGAGCTAGAGCTAGAGGGTAGAGCTTAGTAGACATTTTGCTTAGCATAGTGTGGAGAAGAAAGAAAGTTTTCCCTTTGAAAACTTTTGTGGAGATTGTTGTGTAACACTTTCATGATAATAGATCTTTTCATTGATGGTGGAATTAGTCTTTGTCATGGATAGCTAGCAAGGTCTCTTCTTCCTTTCGGATCCAAGTAGCTTAATTTTCATCTCATGCAAGTAGTTTACTTTGATATGTGGTGTTTTATTGAGGTAGCTTCATTTCATTCCATACCACTAGCGGCTTGTTGATGATAAGTTCGCCTTGTGTGGTCCACTGGAAATTGTCTTGAGTTTCACTTCGATTGTGATTTGTATACTTATATGCGTCGTCTTGATGGTATATGTATGTTAAATTGTAATTTGAACATCTTTTGCTATCCCTTTGAAGATTGCACTAATTTCGTTGAAGCTGTCCGACGTTAGGCTAGGTGAGATTCAGTCGAAGTCTGCCAAAATTGAGCTCCACATATCCTGCATTTAGAATAGAATATAGGTTTCTTAGGTCTTACACTCATTTACTTTCCGCACATTTCTGGTTAGCTTTAGGAAAACGAACTCATTGCCAAATCATACGCACAAAATCCCCTTCAAAATCCTCCACCTGCTGTTAACTGCAAGAACCTTGAAGAAGTGTGTAAGTCCCCTCGTGAGAACACAACAATTCGCATCAACCAACTGAGGGTATTCTAAGTATTCAGATCCTTGGAGTTGAACGTGCGAACTTTCTCGCAATCTTAGCGCACGGAATACTTTGATCAAGAGAGAACAGAATAGCCTTCAAACTACTTTGTTCTTCGGCTGATTGGTACGGTCACAAAAGCCACATCAACAAGACTATTATTTAAATCCATGATGTATTTATCAACATCATTATTTAAATGTAGAAACATTTATCTAACTTATTATTTAAATTCATAAAATTCTTATCTACTTTCCATCTGCCCCGTCTTTATAAATTTCAGATGATCTGCAGTCTATATTTTATCTCTTGTTTCCCATTCTATTCTCTATTTTCTTCCTCCTTCTATACATTTCTCATTCTTTCCCTTTTTTATATCTTCACATTCAAATGAGAAGATGTATCTGTTTGAAAAGAGACATTCATTAGAAAGGAAACAACTTTTTGAAATGATTGCTGCCTTTTGAAAACTAATGCCAAACCTTTCTAATTTCTGTTTTATTGTTCTCTACACACTATTGATAGATCTCCTTTTTACATCTTCATTCTTTTACTTTGATATCTTCTTCTTAAAATCTGATGTATATAATTTATATCCTTCCCTTATCTTCCACTCCTTATTTTATATCCTTATACCTCCATGAAGAGAGGCAGCTCTTTGAATAGAGATAACCCCACAAATGGACATGACTTTTAGTTAAACATTCCTTAATGATATTTCAAATTATATTCATTTTATGAAATATGCCCCTTAATTTTTTCCTTTGAATTCTCAATGTTTCCACAATACAAACCAGCACTATGCCAAATGTTAGCGTTAGATCCCAAAAGATATTCAACTTGAAAGTAACCTTCACCAAGAAGGTTCACCAAGATCCTATTGAAGGCGAGGTGATGCTTTTTATTTATTTTAAAAATCACATGTATAAAAGCTTGTAAAACTTGTAAGTGCTATTGGCACTTAGATTTTCTAATAAGAATTTTATGCCTACTTGTGTGATTTTGTGATATTGCAATCTTGTGAGTTGAATATTGCTTAATAGTTATTGCAGGCTTTGTATTGTAGCAGTTATTGATTTGTGTTTATGGCTTTGTATGCAAATCTCCTTATTTGGTTCATAATATTTTGAGTGTGTTTAATTCATTTCAATCTTTGTGTCGTATTCATGAATGCTCAGTTTTTACCTTTACCTGAAAAGAGTGAGTGTTCGTAAATTGTTTAGATTTTCTGTATTACACAAAACCATAAAAACTTGCCTTGTGTGGAAGTAGTGAATAGCTTTGTGCCTTAACCTGAGAACACAAAGATAGGTTTTACTTTATGTTTGTATTGCGTACTCAAAGAAATCCCAGTAGTTCTAGGTTTATTTTAGTTATAATTGCATGGGAGCTCTCTATGAATTTGAAGAAAGGTACATCCTTACATGCTGTTTTATTTTGTGTTTTCTTGAAAGGGACAAATTACAATACCATAAATACAACAAATCAATTGAACCAACAATGCATTGATTTTTTTATTTTTTTAATCAGAAATCATTCACAAAAGGAGTTCTTACAATATAAGGAGCAGCTATTCCATCAAACCAAAGATCATAGTCCACATAGTATCCATTCTAAAAACTAACCAAGTTTATAGACCAAAAATCTAGAGATTAACAACAGCTCATATGAAACATGATTATCAAAACAGAATATCAGACCCTCATATTCTATCCCTACTCCCAGTAACACCTTTGGTTACTGCTGTGGTTAACTTGGTCATACCCAAAGGTACCAATAGGTGGATCAACTTCATCTGTTGAGTCCAGGTCTTTAACAACTCGTTCAACTCTATTCTTCATAGTAGGCTCCATTGTCCTCTTTTCAATTTTTTGGATATTGTGCTTTTGCATGTATTCCTGCAGCTTATTCAATTTTTCTTTATTTAAATTGCTCCTTCCCTATGGCCAAAAGTGAGCTCTTTTCATCTCCTTATGTAAATATTAGTGAGTCCTTAATCAAGCAAAATAAAGAACCTCTCCTTGATGATCTGAAGTGTAGTTAGCTGTGTTCTTAAATAATTGGGAATAAATAAAATAATACTTGTCCATAGCATTAGAGCAATATGAGTTGTAATCGGGAAGTAATCTCGACAGTTGGGTAGTTATAGGAATTGTTGTCGATGGTTGGTATCTCAACCAACATCGGCGAGCTATTTATATTATCATTTCATTGTAGTCGGGACCCGACATTGTGATATTGTGATGTACTTGGTGATATAATTGATGAATGAATGCAATGCTCTATTATGTGCAATTCTCGTGTAAATGATATGCTTTATAATTATTACTACACATTCTCGTTTACTCCATGTTCCTTTGTTAGACAACTTAGTGAATAAACATTTGGTGCCATTGCTGAAGTGAACTTGGTAAACATCACCCAGACAGGAGAATGGCGTCGTAATGGGTCAGCAAGAGACGGTGCAAGCGAACAAAGATAGGGAAGACGCAATGGCGAAGGATCTCATAAACCTGTGGGACATCTCGTTGAGGGATCACATACGAAGGGAGGCTCTTAGGTGAGAGATCCCTTAGGCAGTCATCTGAGATAGACTGCACATCAACTTGAAGGTCGACCACCTCCTCAATAGTTTACCAAGGTCAATCACTCGTCACTACACTATATTGCAAGACCTTCGGGTTGAGCGACCAAGAACGACGAAGGCAGTAGATATTGCAACTGTATGAGGAAAGAAGCAAACGTGAGGAAGAATGTGACACTGGTTGTAGGAGTATTCCTGGAAATTAATGCCCATACGACCCAATAAGGATAAAAACCGAACATCAAGTGGGTAAGAAACACTCGAAGAATGACTACAAAAATCATTGAGATTAAAAGAATAGGAAGACCAACGAAGAAGATTGAAACGAATTGTTGAAGAAGCAAACAAAGACCTTACTAAAATAAACCAAGATATTACCGAACTAAACAAAAACCTTGTCGACGAAACAAACCAAGACACTTTCAGGACAACCATCCATAACAGATGGAGAAAAATATAAAAATGATGAAAATGAATTAACAAAAGAACTTGAAAACAACATATGTCGCATTCAAGAGTTGCCCATATTAGACGACGAAGAACTAAGAATTGGAGGATCTGAGCCAAAGACCCTCGGATAGAGGGAGTATAGGGACGAACCCTAGGAGACTCTAAGTGTAGAGGACACTAAGAGGGGACGTGTGGAAGACCCGTACGTGGCCAAGAGTGCAAGAGAGGCACCAGAATGTTTTGGGAGAAATAGTCCAATCAAGTCCAACACACATGGAGGACATCGGGGAAGAAAAATGGTAACTCCGCCAACCAGTCTGAGTGTTGAAAGGCAAAAGCTGTCGAAGTTCACGAGGAACGGTTCAAAGGATCCAATACGACACTGCAAGACATGTGAGACAATATGGATAGCAAATTGGTAGAACAATGTGGATTATTGGCTGAGAGCGTTCCCAACGACGCTGAGAGGCATAGCCATAGATTGGTACACTGAACTCGAAGTAGTACAGAAAGTCACATGGAGAGAACTGAAGAAAGCATTCGAGGAAGAATTTAAACTTCTGAGAGACGACAATGAAATCGTAGTAGAGATATATAGCACAAAGCGCAAAAAACATGAGAATGTACGAGCCTATAATCGTAGGCTCAAGGAATTGTTGGCAAAGCTGGGGACTCAGCCGATTGACGGGTTAAAGAAAAGATTGTTCATTGAAGGATTGCTCCTATCATTAAGGGAAAAGATGAAAGTCGTACCTCAATCATCGTATACTAAAGTGTACAATTGAGCAATGGACATAGAGAGTGAAGACAAAACATTTTCCTGAGGCAAGAGGAAGACGAACGATGATAAGAGCACAGACGACATTAGCGATGGTGAATTAAAGACTGTCCAAGTGTTAAGGACATGATGAGAATGATGGAGTTGAAGGCTAAGGAGAGTATGAGAGAAACTATAGAATTATGGTGCATTGACCATAAGGGGGAAGGTCACACAAAGGAAAATTGCCCGAAAATTCTGTGATATCTACCAAGTGATGGGACATTCCATCAAGAAATGCCCATACAACTTGAAAACAAGAAGCACACAAGTCCTCTTTACACAAGCAGAACAATCAACCTTGCAAAACACACCTCCAAAACCCCAGAACAACTCCAACGCAGCCCTTGGAGGCTATTGAAACAACAAAAGAGGTAATAATACTGGGCCAAGAAGCATAATACAATATGACAACAAAGGCAAACCCATGATACAATGTTGGAAGTGCAATGAATGAGGACACTTTGCTCAGGAATGCCAAAATGGTCAAAGTATTGGGGGAAAACAATGTAAATGGTGTGGACCGGGTGACCATGAAGACACTGACTGCCCCAAGCAGAAAGGCACCAATATGATAGAGGTGGAAGATTAGAACGAAGAGATATTGGCAATCACCAGAGCACAAACAAAGAAAGCCACCTACCTTGACCCATGTATGGAGATGCAACGAATGAAAGAAGCCAAAGCAGAAGTGAAGCAGGCGATGGCAAAGGAACAAAGAACCCATCGGGAGGTTCCAAGTACCTCATGGCGGTCGGAGTCGGAAAGGAACATCGTACAACAAGTACTGCAGACCATCGTACCCATCAAAGTGATTGATCTTCTCCAAACTATGCCATAGTTAGGAATGGCAATCACGAACGTAGTCAGTGATGAACAATGCCAGCAACAAGAAGGCCGAAGGAAGGAGATGGTAGTAGAACCTCCACCCGAAGGGGAACAAGTCATCAACCCAATGTTGCTGATAGTAAACGTTGGGAAGAGTTTGACAATCGTGCAAATGGAGATCGAAGGAAAGAATTTAACAAACACGATAATTGATGGAACATGACTCAACATACTACCTGAAGACACATGGAAGAGTCTCAGGAGACCTACGCTCTAGCCACCGATGTTCCAATTGGTGGGTGCCGACCAACATGGTATCAAGCCGTTGGGAGCATTGATGGCGCAGAAGGTGACGATTGATACACAACCATTCTTGTTTAACTTTGTAGTCATTCCATTGCAAAAAAAGGCATACGATGCACTGCTCGGAAGGGGATGGCTGATGGTAGCCAAAGTAAATCATAACTGGAAAAAAAACACATTGTCTATAGAGAGCAACGAAAGGAAATATGTAATTGACTTAAGAAACCAAGCAGTCAGTGAGGAGTTGGCATCGTCGGACTTTGAGTTTGAAGGAGGGTTCGAAATGGATGAATAAAGGGGAACTATAGAACCGAACGATGAAGGTATTTTGGACCTCCAAGAATGCTTGGAGGACGAGATGAGTTCGGTCAATGAACTCTTCCACTGGTAGGTGGAGGACGAGGTATTTCAGCGAGATTGCAATATGCTACAAATTAAAGAAACTGAAGAGGAAGGAGAAGATGGAGCATCGACAAGCCAAACATTTCCTCCAAAATACGGGGAATACAAAGGACTGGCCAGAGTACATGACACACCAGCACACAACTTTGAAAAGGACAAGATGATCAAGTATGATGAGCCGAATATAAAGAAGGTAAATTTGGGAGAAGATAATACCTGAACGATTCTGGTCGAAAATGATTGGAAACTAGTACTAAAAGCAACGACATTTAAATTTTTTACAGAATACAAAGACGCCTTTGCATGGACATACAAGGATTTGAAGGGCATGCCTTCTAAATTTTTTGTACATAGAATTCTGTTAATACCGGGAGCACAACTTGTACAAAAGAGATCGTATCAGATGAACAAAAACTATGCGATGAAGGTGCAGGAAGAAATTGAAAAGATGTTAAAAGTGGGAATAATATTCAAAGTTGAAGTGAGTCACTGGGTGTCACCGATCATGATATCACTAAAGAAAGAATCTGAGCGGATTTGAATATGCGTGGACTTCCGAAGCCTCAATGTGGTGACCATAAAGGATCCCTTCTCGATCCCTTTCATCGACTCAATATTGGAAGAAGTACTAGGGCATGAAATCTATTCATTCATGGACGAGTTTTCGAGCTACAACCAGATAAGCATAGCCAAAGAAGACAAACTCAAGAAAACGTTCGTAGTTGAAGACAGAGTGTACACATACAACTGGATGCCGTTCAGTCTATGCAACGCTCCAACGACCTTTCAAAGGATAATACTGCACATATTTGACAAGATGTTGGTAGGGAACTTCAAGGTATTCTTTGATGACCGATCTATCTATAGTGACGAACAAACACACCTGAAGGCTCTCCAACAATGCATGGAACGGTGCAGAGTGGCATGACTGGCACTTAACCCTAAGAAGTGTCAGTTCATGGTGCCTCAAGGAAAACTGCTGGGGCACATAGTCTTTAAGGCTGGACTAAAGAATGACCCAGACAAGATTTGAGTGATCGTATAGATGGAACAACCCTAGAACATCACCAAGGTAAAATCGTTCCTCGGACATGTTGGGTACTACAGAAGGTCCGTCAAGAACTTTGCCTAGATTTCGTATCCATTGGACATACTCACAAGGAAGGGGCAAACATTCGAATGGACTAAGCACAACTAGCGACATTCGAGGAATTAAAAGTGCGACTGATCAATTCGCCGATTTTGGTCTATCCAGATTGGAACAAGGAATTTCATGTGCATGTTGATGCTTCAAACTATGCAATCGGAGCGACACTGGCGCAAGTGGGTGTACAAGGGCCGGATCACCCGGTATTCTTCGCATGTTGTCTGTTGTCAAAGGTAGTAGTACGATAGAAAGGGAAGCTCTCAGAATGGTGTACTTGGTGCAAAAATTCAGGCGTTACTTAATGGGGACTCCTTTTACATTCTATGTGGACTATCAAGCCTCAATGTACTTGGTTAACAAGCCTATCATTCAAGGGAGGGTAAGCCGATGGCTTCTCCTATTACAAGAGTTCATGTTCACCATCATCGTATGACTAGGGAAAAGCCACGTCATCATCGACCAGCTATCAAGAATCTGGTCTAATGAGCCACCCAAGGGAGTGAATGAAGACTTGTCGGACGTGCACCTCTTTCAGATAGCAACACTACCCTCGTATGAGAAGATTGGAGAATACTTGTCGACGTCATCATTCCTGAGAGAAATGCCACTTGTAGAATGGCAGAAACTAGTGCTTAGGAGTAAAACCTTTCAACTCATTAATGGACTATTGTACAAGATGGAACCCGATCAAGTGCTTCAGCGATGTGTTATGGAGGAAGAGATTCCCAGCGTACTAAAGGAGGCACACAAAGGATTGGTAAGAGGACATATGGGGCTAGATGCTACCGCACAAAAGATCTTGTTGGCAAGACTATGGTGGCCGAATGTACATACAAATGCTCGAGAATGGGTGGTGGGATGCGAAATATGTCAGAGAGTCGACAAACCACTGAAGAGGGATTTCATGCCACTCTTTCCATCTTAGCCACAAGAGTTGTTCGAGTGGTGGGGATTGGACTCGATTGGGCCATTGAAGGTCAGTCAATTACACCGATGCAAATATATAGTCATTGCGATCGAGTATCTAACAAAGTGAGCAAAGGCTCGAGCATTGCCCGATAACACGACACTAAGTACGACGAGGTTCATTTATGAGTAAATCGTCACAAGGTACAACATCCCAATTCAAATCACCAGTGATAGAAGGGGTCACTTTGTCAATCATGTATCGATTGATGACACCGGAGTTAAAAATTCTTAATAACTTATCCAGTTTGTACTACCCAAGAGCGAACAGTCAGGCAGAGTCAACCAACAAGGTACTTGTCTCCATCATACACAAGTCGTGCGACATCAAGGAGGTAGATTGGGAAGAAAAGTTACTGGTTGTATTATGGGCATACCGTACGACCTACAAAGTAACCACCAGCCATACACCACTCCAGTTGATATACAGTCAGGAAGCAGCTGTGCTAGCGGAGTACATGGTACCGAGTTTGCGAATAGTGGTGGAGAATAGACTTGGCGATACAAAAAGTTTGAAAGAAAGACCGTTTCAGTTAAACAAGCTTGATGAACGACGAGTGCTCGCATAATGGGCGACAAAGGTAATGCAGAAACGAAGAAAGTTCTGGCACGACAAACACCTCCGACGGGCAAAATTCCAGCCGGAGCAGTTAGTCCTCAAGTATAATGGTCATAACGAACTAAAGCCTGACAAATTCAAAATGAGGTGGTTGGGGCCATTTAAAATTTTAGAAGTCGAGGAGAACAGAGCTATCAAACTAGAGAAACTAGACGAAACTCTGTTGAAAGATCCTATCAACGGGTCCAAACTAAAAATATACGAGAGAAGAGAAGATCCAGTTGCAATCAACATGCTCGGATACACAACCAAGGAGGATTGTTTTATAAGAGGGAATGAAAGGATGGAAAAACAAGACTGGGGAGTAGGCGGAAGCCAATATGTTGCAGAGGAAGATTGGACTACACCAGGCGGAGAAAAGTTCGAGGAGAGGCTTGCTAGAAAAAGAGTAGAGGGCATAGCAGTGCCTCGAGTCCACAAACATTTGATGAATGCTCTATATGAGCCACCCGCTCTCTGGAGAAGGGTGTGGGGTCACTGGAAATACCAGGCACCCTACGAAGGCGTAAGGAGGGGATATGCATCATATGAACTCGACGAGGAAGCCCAAAGGGAGAAAGAGGAAAGCGAAGAAAGAAAAGGAAAGAAAGACAAGAACATACTGAAATCGATGAAGAATGGTGGGACAACGAAGAATGGAACGAGTATTCAGAAAAAATTGGATTGTCTCAAAGCAATAATAATGATAGAAGACATTCATTTCCACAACCGATGGATACACAAACGATCTGCTCAAGTACATGAAAGAAAACTGAAGTAAGACGTCGAAAGTGGTGACATCAAACGAGCTATGGCAAGTTGTACCAAACCCAACAGTACCACTGACAGTGTATGGAGAAAATGTCACGTGGTATCAACAATACGGTGGACGGTATGTTGATGGAAGCTTCATAGGTATGAGACTCACCCCATTAGTCGATAAAATATTTGATTTAAAATACATGGGAACCTATTGTGAAGAAAAGTGTTACAAGAGACCTCCCTTCACGTGCAAGTGGCATTATTCATTAGAGATACAAGTCAGAAAAGACAATGAAATAAGAGGTTTGAAGAAGAAAAGTGAAAATGAAGGAGAAAATCATAAAAAGCAAAAAATGAATGGAGAGTCAAAATTTGAAAAAATGATAGTCATCAAAAATTGAGAATAATAAAGCAATGGAGTGAAAAGATTAAAAAGAAGTCCGAAACGGGAAAAAAGGAAAAAAAAAGTGGAGGAATCAAAAAATTCAGAAAATGAAAAATTGAAAGGAAAGGAGAAAATAAAAAATAGGACAAAATTAAAAACTAAAAACTGAGAAAAATATTAAAGTGAAGGAGAAAAAATAAAATATTAAAATAAAGTTGAAAAAATTAAAAGTGCAAAAATTAAAGACTAAAATAGGGAGAAATAAAATTAAAATATTAAAAGAGTGGGGAGTATGGAGAAAGGCCATATGCCCTAAAAAAGATGTTTCAATATATGCAAAGAAAAAGTCAAACATTCAACATTCAACATAAAGGAGTGACTGGGAAAAAGAGAAACCACGAAGGCGAAGAGATAAGCATATCGACAAAGAAGGAAAAAGGGATTTGTTGTGACGTTTTTCACACATCACCCCATTGCAAATGGGGACCCCCTAATTTTGGCTTTGCTTTTCGGTCGTTTTGTTGTTGTATCTCTTTTTTGCTGTCTGCCTTCCTGGGGACGTTCCCGTCTTTGAGCTTAAGCGTGAAATTGGCCAAGTCTGAAAGATGAATAAAATGAAAATTGAGCTCAACGTTGTTGTCAGCATGTTTCCAGTAGGCTCTCAGCAAAATTTCATCAAATTCTGGATACTTATTATTTTTAGTAAGTGTGAAATTTAGGACAATTTGTCAGCAATTTCGAGTTTCTGACAGTCACACAGCATTCAGAGCTCATCCGACTACTCGTATGCAAAATTTGAGCGAAAACGGACAACTTACTATTTTTAGCAGTCTAGCTTCCGGGACAAATTTCAGGGTTCAGATGCGGAGTTTTTCTTTGCATGTTGGCATATTCCTTCTGGGTTTTTCGAGACCTTCGCGATGATATAACATGCAAGACGAGGCGACCACTTTCAGAATTCAGCCTTCCGAGGCTATTTTAGGGTTTGCATGTCGGGGTTTCTTTGATGGGTTTTCGATGGGTTTTCGCGATGGTGTGACATGCAAACGAAGATAACCACTCAGTAAGGAACTTGCTATTTTTAGCAGGTGTGTCCCGGCCGCTTCCGAGTTCAGAATCAGCTAAAAGTGCGAAACGAAGAGAAACAGAGTTCATTTGATATACATGCAGAGCGAATTAGGGTTTCCAGCTTCGGGACCCAAAAAGAGGCATAAAAAGCGTAATTTTCGAAAACCGGTGTAAACCACCGCGATCAGCATCCTTCAGGCTATCTGCTGGTGAAATTTTGAGTCAAACGGAGCACTTACTATTTATAGTAAGTCAATTTGGAAACTGGCTAAAAATAGTAAATCAACTGCATGCGTTGATATCGACAGATGGGCCACGTGGTGAGGAGCGCCTCATTCAGATTTCAAGTCAATCGGAGCAGTGGAGCTACCAGAAACAAGAGGTTACTATTTATAGTAAACTACCTTCAGAAGCATGCTAAAAATAGCAGGGTGATTAAAAATGGCAGTGTCGACAGGGCAACAGGGTTATGAGGATGCAGTGCGCATAATTTCAAGCCGTTCCGAGCTTCAGAGACGCAAATTCAGAGGACTTACTATAAATAGCAGGGCATGAGAAGCTGGCGAAGACGAGAAAAATAGCTAAGTCTGGAACTTCATCCTTCACTTCCTTGAAAATGCGCCCATCTCAGCTGGAGGTCATGAAATTTCTCTAAGTGTTGGGCTCGTCCTTCACACAGGCCAAAATGCGCCCAAGGAGGAAAAAGTCAAAGGAAAGTCAACACGTTTATCCTGCAGGCATAGCAAAATGCGCCCTCAAGCACAAATGGCTGAGAAAATTTCTAAGTCAAAAAAAAAAAAACTCCATCGACCTGCCTAGGCTAAATGCGCCCACCTTGAAGGCAAGTTGCTAAAAAATTTCTAAGTATAAGTTTCATCCTGCTCAGGGGGTAAAATGCGCCCATCTTAAGAAAGTCAAACAGGTCAATGATTTTCATCCTGTAGATGGGCCAAAATGTGCCCAAGGGATGTTGATAGCATGGAAAATTTCTAAGTGTCAAGGTTTATCCTCCAGCCCCTTCAAAATGCGCCCACATGCTAGCAAGAAACATAAAAAAAAATTCTAAGGCAAACTCGTCCTCCTCCTGGGTAGAAATGCGCCCAAAAGGCAAATGGTCAAAGAAGTCAAACGTTTTCATCCTCCTAGGTGGAAATGCGCCCAAAGCATGGCAAGTAAAGACAAGAATAAGGAAGTCAAAGGTGGCGTTGCATGTGTTTCATCCCTCTATACATGCAAAATGCGCCCATGAATCAAAGCAAGCAAGAGAAAGTCAAAGGGTCAACATATTTTATTCTCCACCACCTCAAATTTGCGCCCATCCTCCTTGCATGCCTAAATGCGCCCAAGTTAGGATGATAAAAGTAAATGAAGCTGGTAAATGAGGTGAAACGTGGTTAAAAATGCCTCAAGGTGTGGTCAATGCTTGGTAAATGCAAGGCGTTATCCCTCATCACATGCAAAATGCGCCAAGGGTGATGGGAGTTATAAGGTGTTAGAAAAAGTTCCAAGACGTGTGAAGGATGAAACAAAATGCTAGGCGCTTTTATTTTATTTTATTTTTCTCCAAGTGTTACTTGCGCCTGAGGTGATATGTGTTAAAGGTGTTGAAAATGATTGCTTGGGCGTTGGAAATTTTATAAAATACAAAAGATGAATAATGCATGCCTAGGCGTTGGAAGTTGCCAGGTGAAAAATAAAATATGTTGTGCTTGCGAGGAAAATTTTCCAAGTGAAGCAAAATAAAATTTTCTCCACCACAGGCAGAGTGATTGAGGAGTGAATAAAATTTTCTAAGGGAAAATTTTCAAAGTGATCAAAAAATTTTCTAAGGCACAAAATATTTTCTTCCTCTAGAAAATACGCCTAAGTCTGGAGGCGATGGAATTTTCCTGAAGCATGAGTAGAGTTGCCAGAGATGAAGTCAGCGAGTGCCAGCTGCACGGGTTGATAAAATTTTCCAAGTCAGAGCAAAATTCTTAGAGGGGATCGAAGAACGAGAATAAATTTGATGAAAGAATATTTTCTAAGGTTCAAAATTCAAGAAAATTAAATGAACCCGTTCGTTGGGCACCCATGAATTCGACGCGTTCTGGAGAAAATTTTCTTCTGGGTATCGAAGATTGCCGATGAGGAGTTGATTTTAAGGTCTTCCACAGCTTGTCGAGGATTCTGGGATGAAGATTTTAAATGGGCGCAGGATTGATGAATTTTCCTAAGGGAAGTTCGAAAATTTTCTAAGGCAAAATGAAGAAAATGTGTTTCCAAGGTGAAATTCTCCAGACAATGAATTTGAAAGGAACTGCCTAGGTGAATTTGCTCAAATTCTTCGTGATGATAGTCTTCCTAAGCCAGAGATGGATAAAATCAAAGTTGTCAGAGCTCCAGCAGGTGAAATGAATTTCTTAAGGATGCAGTTGAAGTTAATATTGTCAAAGATGATACGCCCTTGAGGAAGATGGGTTGAAAATTTGGCTAAGGCATGAAGAATCATGAAGAAAGCAGGAGTTGGCTAGTGGAAGCGATGAACGTGAGAATCTTGGTAAGTAAGTTGAATTTATATTATGAAATGTTCTGATGCCCTTCTCCTTGCTTGTTTTGCAGGAGGAACGTCGAGGCCAAGCGTTGATGATTTAAGTGATCCAAGACGATATTTTCACTTCGAAGGAAGAAAAGTTGCGAGAAAATGGCTAAGTGTTGAGGCTCACGTAACAAAGAAGAAACGTTTTCAAAGCTTAAGATCGAGAAAAGAATGTAAGTTCGAGCGAAGTCGAAGAACGCCAAGAAGGAAGATCAAGAATAGTGTGAACGCGTTTCAAGATTGGAATCTTCTAGAAGGATGATGGTGGACATTATGGCTCATTTATTACCCCACTCTCCTTTGTGGCGGTTTTTAGGGCAAATCTTGTTTAGGGCTGAGGTGGCACGATTCTAGCCACTCTATTAATTGTAACCCTAGCCGTCTTTTGGACTTGGCTAGCTATATAAAGGGGGAGTCCCCCTCATTTGTAACTGAGTAGACAGTAGAGAAGATTAGAATAGACATAGAGTAGAGGGACAACTTAGAAGTAGCTTAGTATAGATTGATAGTGTAGTTTGAAGAAGAGGGAAAGTTTTCCCTTTGAAAACTTTGTAAGAAATTGTTGTGAACACTCTCTCAATAAAAGAGTTTTTCATTGATGGTGAATTTCGTCTTTGTTGTGAGTAGCTAGCAAGGTTTCTTCGTCCTTCGGATTCAAATGGTAGCTCAAAGTAGTATAATTTTTATTCCATGCAAGTAGATGTTAACTGTGGAATGTGGTGTTTGATCTAAGCAACTTCGTCTATCCATACCACTAGTGTATTTGCTGATGGTGAATGCGCCTTGTGTGGTCAACTGGAAATGTTTGGGCCTAACTTCAATCACTGTTTGAATGGTGGTATGCGTCGTTGTGATGGTATCTTCATGTCAAGTGGCGGTTTGAACATCTTTAGTCATCTCCCTTGAAGATTGCACCGACTCCGTGGAAGCTGTCCAATGTGAGGCAAAGCGAAATTTGGTTGAAGTTCGCTGAAGTTGAGCTCCATATCCCACGCCTTAGAATAGATTTAGGCCTTTTTAACCCTACCACCATTTCAATTCAGTACTTTTCTGATTAGAATAGGAAACCCGCGCTTCATAGACAAATCCTTCAAGCATTTGAATTCCTTTCTCCGCTGCTGAACAATTCCGTAAGTCCCCTTGAAATACCAGCAAATCACATCGAGCCAAACTGAGCCTATTTGCACTGAAAGAACCTTGGAGTTGAACGCATGAACTTTCTTGCAATCTTAGCATGCGAAATACTTTGATCAAGAGAGGATAGGGAAGCCGTTGGCGACTTTATTCTGCGTTGGTGCGGTCACGAAAAACACATCAACAGGATTATTGTACAACACTTACTGAGAAAAGAAGTGAAAGCATATAGCAACCAAAAATCATACGAAGGAATTGAAGGCAGACTGTACTGAAGGTTGTACAGTAAAGAGGCGCGTACAGAGCAAAGGGTGTATGAAAAAGAAAAGACACAAGTATATTGCAATAGATCAAGCCCAAACGGTGAAAATCATGCAACGTACAATGGGCATATTGCAATGTACGGTAATATTTGTGCAACATACAACAATTGGTGCAAAGTATGGCAAGGAAAAACCGACAGTTGTACGACAACATTGGAGGTGGGATGTATGGTAGAGGTGGTGTTTGGCCATACGAAGGAAGCTGCATTACAAGTTTTTTGCAGTGATTCAAAGACAAGAGGATGAGGGCGTACAACGAGAGTTGGTCGTACGGTGCTCAGGAGAAGGGTGCGAGATCCATAGAGAACAACGAAGAGTGTATGGTGTATGGGAGAAAACAATAGTATAGTACAAGGAAAATTCAAACCAACCCCTATAGTGGTGTCAAACTCTAAGGGTGAGAAAAGGGGTACTGAGAATTCAAAATTGTGATAGTTACAATAACTGCCCAAATTCAAGGAGTATATTTAATTGGCGCTTAGTTGGAAGAAGAATTATATTTAAATTGCATTAGAGAGTTCACAGCCAAAAAACGCCTCCAACCATGGATAAAGGCAAGAAAGTTGTGTAGTATAGGCCAATGATTGCATTGGCCAAACAGACTAAGAAGAAAATGGGAGTGGACACTCTTAACTAGGATAGTTTAATTGGAAATGAGTGCAAGCAATGGTGGCTAAGTACAACGGACACCCATGTCCTCAAGATTGCCCTCCACCATGCCCAAGTAGACAAGGCAGTCTTGCTACCATTTCTCAATGCTCAGGAGTTCGAGCTGTATCTGAAGGTAATGGTAAAAAATTATTGCAGACATGTGCATAGGTCGGTGATAGAGTATAGAGGGTGCACGGTGACAACCTTGTATTGGCCACAGGACTTTGAGAGAGTATTTAGGATCCTAACATGGGGTGCGGGAGTCAATAAACCAATAGGCAAAATGACACAACACAAGGAGGTAGCCATGAGGAGGGTTTGTAAAACCGACCTTACCCAATAGGAAAAGGACATCATTTGGAATGCGGGCAATCGAGGGCTACGAAAAGACTTCTTGGCTACAACAAAATGGAAGTGCATCATCGATTTGATTAAATGCAGGTTAACAGGGGCAAGCCGAGCGTCAGATGTTGCGATCTGGATGATAGATTACATGGTAGGGCTCAACATCGACAAAGTGTATAACTGGTCAAGGGTGTTGTCAGAAAGAATTTGAGAGTTTTTGTCTCAAAGGCATAAGGCGTTTTACATGACACAACATGCAATAGCTCTTTTGTTGGATGCCATCCATACGTAGGTCCTTGTTGATAAGTGGGGAAAGTTTCAGCCAGTGGTACAGTTACAACTAGAGTTCCCCATGGCGTTCTACTGGACATCACTAGACATTACCCAGGGAGCAGAGGACTCGTCATAGTCGAGGAGAAAAAGGAAGCAGAAGGAAGCATCATTGGGGAGAGAGGAATCGATTGAGAGTGAGGAGGAAGAAGAGGAGCCCATCGACCTATCTTCCTTGAAATCAGCCACCACTTCACCGATGGAGGAAGAAGTATCATTAGTAGGGGATGCCAAGACAGCACTAGAGATGGACATTGACGAGGCAATTCCAATGGTACTACCACCCTTGCAACCAATGTCCTTTATATTGCCAACACCACCGGTGGCCGTACTAGTTACACCATCGGTGGTATCAATTGTAGAATCTATAAGGGTGTTAATCACAGCATCGGTGTGACTTACACCATTGGTGCTAGTTACACCATTGGTGCTAGTCACACCATTGATGCCAGTTACAACATCGGTGCTAGTCACAACATCGGTGCTAGTCACAGTATCAGTGCTAGTCAAAATTAGCGCCAGTCACAACCTAGTCACAACATCGACACCAGTTGCACCAACAATACTAGCATCAGTTACACCACCTATGGCATTGGTGGCAGTATTAGGTACATCGCTAGGCCCATTGGTGCCAAGCACATTGCCAACATCTGTTAAGTTGCCAGCACCACCGGTTGGACCATCGGCGGGACCGCCAACACCATTGATTGGACCGCCAACCTCATCGATTGGACCGCTAGCACCACCGAAGGGACCGCCAGGTGCACCAGGAGTAGCATCAACCGTGGGTTCAAAGGAATTGCCATTGGACATGCCAACACCAACTAATATGGCGCAGATTGATAATTGCCTGAATACAGTCAGCTTGCCACTAGAGGTTCCAACGTTTTCATCACCGAGTCCTTCAGAGACCTTGGCTGAGGGTTCGAATCAAGGATGTACACCCATGGTGACAGAGAGTGCAAATCCTCAACAAAGTTTCACAACTATGTTGATAGAAGGCGAGGGTGCATAGCAGGAGACTCCACCCGTGAGGACAAATGATGTTGAGCTAGGGTTAGTCCAAACACATCCATCAAGAGAAGTGTATGAAAGGGTGGGGTACCACAACAGTCTCCCATGACAGCATAGGGATCAACACTGCCCAACCCATCGGGCGAGGAGGAGGATGAGTCGAGTGGGTCAGAAGGGTTGATATTGGAGATGTCTAAGCTCAATCTCTCAAATCCTTTGGGGATAGTAGGTAGCAGTAATGCACCAAGTGGGAGAAATCTCTAAGCAGCTCAACATCGGCCAGTCATCATTAGTAGTAAAGGAGGTTTAGAGGATTTTGGGAATTGTACGGATTGGATGTGAGGAGTTTGCACATCACTTTACCACCAGAGGTTGGCCAATAGTAGAGACTCCAATGATGCTGAAGGCATGGTGTGGAGCGTGACCCTTGATGCCAGGAGGGATGGCCATGTACTTTCAGCCTTATTCAGAATTGAGGCAGCCTTTAGGGATGTCTTCTATAGGTTGAAACACCAAATGGTAGCCACAGAGGCTGCGGTGAAGGGTAAGGGTGAGGCCCTCCAGTTGGTGTAGACGATACAGGAGGAGTGGACTGAGCACATGAAGTTTCAAGTACAATTGGCTTAGCAAACTCAACTTACCAGTATGGAGAAAGCCAAAGCATTAGCCTTAGAGGCCAAGGTATCAGAAGTGGAGGAGGTAGAACAGAGGAGGAGGGAGGCGAAGCAAAATGTGAAGGACTTGGAGGATCAGCTCGCTGCCAGGGGGAAGGAGGTGGACCAGGCTAAATGCTAAGTGATAGAGGTTGCTCACATGGTGAAGATAGCACGAGAGTGAGAGATCCTGGCAGAACACTAGTTGCGACTATGTACGGAGGAGGTTCAGAGACTGCGAGAGTTGCAATCGCCAACTTCGACTCTGACATCATCTATTCATCTAGGGACGTCTTCACAGACCCCTTCTTCCTAGTAGTTAATTTTTTTTTTTTTGTAAATCCCCATTTTGGTTGTAATGTCATCTGGAAGATGACTTGTTTTGTGGGGGGGATGATGTAATGTCCCCTTCTCAAACCTGATCTTGCCAGTGACCGTTGGCCTTTTTAAGAGCGAAGGCTAGTCGGAAGGTAAAATTAGGGTTTCCTATTTTTAAGGATGTCTTTGCTCGGAGTTGGTGGATTCAATGGCGGAGTCTTTCTGGGTTTTCAGAGAGCTTCGCAGTGGTATGTTCATTTTGGCATTCTGAGCGTTTTCTGGAATTTACTATTTTTAGTAAATTCTATTTTTGGCAGCTTTTCAGTTGAGTTCAGCATGGTTGACTTCCTACTTCAGTTTGGTCAGTTGACTTGGTCATTATTGGCTTCAGGGCACGATTGGAGAGATAAGTTGATATATTTAATTAAAAAGTCACGTTTTAATATTATATTCGAACGTTGACCCCTTGGCCTAGTCTATTGACTTCATGTTGTTTTGAAAAGTGGTCTTTTGAGGGTGGCGCCTTCATTAAAGATTAATTTATTATTTACCTAAGTCAAAGCAAGCTTAAGTGGGCGAATTTATCAAAGCATTGAATTTATTTAAAATATCAATATTGAGCTTTGAAGGAAAAGGATGCCATCTTGGAGAAAGGATTAGGGTTTTGATCATTGAAGTGGATTTTAGGGTTTCGTGAAGTCAACAGGAAGTTATAAAAGGAAGACCTTGAGCATCATTTCTGATCTTTGGTCTATAGTATCATTATGTTGCCGGTTTGGCTCTGGAACTGCTTCGAGGAATGAAGGCCTCCTAGCTCGGGCATCGCTTCTTGTTTGCAAGACAACAACTAGTGGTGATTCAGTCTATTTTGTGAGTTGCATTTAGTTTGTGCATTGTATTCAGCTTATTGCATGGTTAGATCTGATTGGCATGTTAATGGTTTTCAGCATTTTGCATTATTTAATACAGCAGATTCATGTTTTCAATCATAAGTCAAAAAACACCAAAAATATTGTTCTGGGTATCAGCCCATTCTCATTGCTAGGCCTAGGCGTCCATTTTCTCCAGTTTATAGATTTTATAGAGAAGCTTTGAATTTTTAAGAAGTCGAACTTCTTGCTGGGCCGTACCATTTGCTGGTTGCATTGGAATCCATGCATAAATAATATAAGGCTGTTTAGTCTGTTTTCTGTGTCTTAGTCTAGTCACCATCATTCTTAGAGAGTATTGCATTTTATTTCCAGTCAATCCGATGATCTATGTGAGAGTTATGAATCATTCAGTGAATTTCTATGCTGCTGGTTAAAGGTTGAAAAATACAGATCTGTCATAACTGTCTACAGAAATCTGCATCTTCTGATCTTGGATTTGGCATTGTGGCTTACTTAAAGGCTTGTAGCAGATTTATTGTTGAATGCACCATTCGAAAGGCATCTGATATCTTGACATTGCAGGCAATAATGATCTATTGTAAGCTGGCAGTAGTACTGACCAGTGTTCTTTAATACTGCTTTGTCACGTTTTGTAATACTCATTCTTACTTTCAATATTAGTTTGAAATAGTTACATCTCCGCCCTATGGTAGCTACTTTCCCATTCTGGGTTAGCAAGCACATTCTGGGTGTTGAGTATTTTCAGCTTTCAGCATTTCTCTTCAAGCATTGTGTTTTGTAATCACTCCGCCATATGGTCGCCCCTCACTCCATTCTGGATTGGGTAGCAGATACTTGGTGTCGAGTTACCTTTCAGCAATTTGCTTTAGATCCTCTGACCAATGCTCACACCTTGCCCACATCGGGATCCTAGTGTACATTCTGGTTAGAGTTGTTTTTGCACGTTTTGGTTTATCTTCTAACCTTAACGGGTGCATTGATTGTAATTTGCAATTTGATAAAATCGGAAAAAATTGGCTCGGAATATTTCAGTAGTATCAGAGCCAAGATCTTGCCATCCTGTGAACAATCTGTCTATGAGTGACAGAGAAAAGAGGTATATTGCAAGGGAAGACAAGAAGGTTGGAAAACAGTTCCAGCTCTATCAGGCTCCAGAAGGTCAGACAGCTTCAAAAGTCTTGAGGGCTCATTGGGAGTCTTCTCAGGAAACAGACATGGCAGAGGGTGAGAGGTCAGTTGGGGGTAACGAGAGGATTACCAACAACAGAGATGACAGTGGGAAAGGAAGAGAAAGATCAATAAGTCCCGGAAAGAGATTCGAAAGAAAGATGGATGCCTTGATGGACATGGTATCGCTTATGATGGGAAAAGTGGAACAGAACACCATTCCACAGAACAACACTGGGCATAGAGGAGAGCACAGTGCTTCCAACCAGCATGATGGACATGCTGCTCAGCATACTTCAAACCACACTTATGTCTCATCCAGGCTCTTCAAACCCACCTTCGTGGCACCTGTTAACATTCAGCCAAATCCTGAAGAGAATGCTTCATTCGTGGAGCAGTTGAGACTTGGTCGTGCAGAGTATGATTCTTTACCTGTCGACATCAAGATGGATATGTCATACAATGACTTTATGGATCATGAAAGGAAAAATAAAGGACAGGGTAGACACTATGATCAAAGAAGACCATCAACTCAAGGAGACTTGTATCAAGCTGTCAACAAGGTTATACTTCCACACTTTGACGGGAGTGATAACACTTCAGCCCGAGCTTGGATACAGAAGCTGGATAACTATCTAGCTCTCAGACCCATGGTAGAAGAAGAGGCGATCAAGTTTGCTACGCTACACCTTGATGGGGTGGCGCACGAGTGGTGGTACCATGGCCTAGTTACTTTGGGTCATGGGTCTATCACAACTTATGATGAGTTCACCACGAGGCTCATCGAGAGGTTTGAGAAAAAGGATCTTGAAATTCATTTCAGAGAACTTGCACAATTGAGACAGTATGGCACAGTTGATGCCTACATTGCCGAGTTTCAGAGACTCAGTCATGGTGACTGGAATCACGGAGAGGAGATTGGTAATTCTTTTCACTGAAGGTTTGACAGAACCACTTAAAGGCTGGATTAAAGCCTTTGACCCACCAACCCTGCAGGAGGCCATGAAGAAGGCAAGAAACATGGAGTGGGCTGCTCCTAAGGCAAAATTTCAATCAAATGCCCCCTTTCAGAAAAGGGATAAAGGGAAAAGACCTCAGCATAGACCTCCTTTGAGACCCCAGCACAAGGAGTTCAAACATCATAATCCCCATGTCACAAGATTGGATCCGGAGACCCTGAACGAACTCAGAAGAAAGGGGTTGTGTTTCCGATGTAGGGAAAAATGGTCTCAAGATCATGTTTGCCCTAAGGGAGTTAAATTCAATCAGATTGAATACTATTCTGCTGGTGAAAGTAGTTCCGATTTTTCAAACCAGCAATCTGATTTTGAAGAAAGTGAAGTAGAAAAAGCTCCAGAAGAGTCCGAAAATGAGAAGGAAAGTGGTGGAGTCTTGGCTCAACTTTCGAGCTTTCAAAGAAATGAATCCTTCAAGGTTCGAGGGATGGTCAAAGGGCAGCGAATCGTTGCTTTGATCGACACTGGAGCAACACATAACTTCATTGATGAAGTTGTGGTAGCAAAGAAGGGGCTGTAAACAGAGGAGTTTGAAGGTTTCAAGGTCATGGTTGCCGATGGGTTTCATATTTCTTGCACAAAGAAAATCTCGAACATGACCATGCAATTGGGAAACTACGAAGTCAAGGATGACTTCTATGTAGTTCACATTGGAGATACTGATGCCGTCCTAGGCATTCAATGGCTGCGTTCTCTTGGGGAGATCTCCTTGAATCTGCAGACTATGGAGCTGAAGTTTCAATCCGATGGGAAGAAGATAGTTCTGAGAGGAATGTCGAATGGGGGCCCTCGGGTTGTGTCATTCAAAAGAATGGCAAGGCTGATCCGTCACGATCAAGCTGAGTGGGTTGCAGAGTGCATGATCCTCCCTGCTAGTCCGGTTGAGACTAAGAGAGACTATCCTCCTGATGTTCAGTCTCTACTCACGAAGAAGAGCAAAGTCTTTGCAGATTTGCCTCCTGGACCACCACCTGAACGGGGTTCAGAACATATCATAGAGCTCAAGGAAGGGGCTAAACCGGTAATTACAACTCCATATCGGTACCCGAAGAGGCAAAAGGATGAGATTGAGAAGAATATTCAAGAACTCTTGGAGATGGGTTTCATTCGCCCAAGCAAGAGCCCCTTTGCATCTGTAGTGGTTCTTGTGAAGAAGAAGGATGGTACCATGCGCATGTGCGTGGACTATCGTGCTTTGAATCAAAGCACCATAAAAAACAGATACCCCATTCCCAGAATAGATGAGCTCATTGATGAGCTACATGGGGCAAAGTTCTTCTCAAAGATTGATTTGAGATCGGGTTACCATCAGATTCGAATGAGGGGATCTGATGTGGAGAAGACAGCTTTCAGATGTCACTATGGCCATTTCGAAATCTTAGTCATGCCATTTGGGCTGACTAACGCTCCGGCTACCTTTCAGTCTTGCATGAACCGTGTTTTTCAGAATCAATTAAGGAGGTTTGTGTTGATTTTTTTTGATGACATTCTGATTTACAGCAAGACTTGGGAAGATCATCTCAAGCACTTGGAGGAAGTGCTTAGTATCCTGGAATCTGAGAGTTTGTTCGCAAAAGCATCCAAATGCGAATTTGGAATGGAGGAGTTACTGTACCTTGGCCACATAATCAGTGCTGAGGGAGTGAAGGTGGATCCTGAAAAGATAAAAGCAGTAGTTGATTGGCCACCTCCTGAGAACTTGACTCAGTTGAAAGGTTTTCTGGGTCTTTGTGGATTTTATCGGAGATTAGTAAAGGGGTATTCACAGAATGCTGCTCCTCTTACTGATCTCACCAAAAAGGGAGCCTTTTGTTGGTCAAAAAAGGCTCAAATGGTTTTTGACAAGTTCAAGAAGATCATGAGCTCGTGTTCAGTTCTGGCTATTCCGGATTTCTCCAAGCCATTCGAGCTGCAGTGTGATGCATTAGGTGAAGGAGTTGGGGCTGTCCTGATGCAAGACAAACATCCTATTGTGTTTGAGAGCAGAAAATTAAGGGGTGTTGAAAGAACATATTCAATTTATGACAAAGAAATGTTTGCCATTATGCATGCATTAGCCAAGTTCAGGCAGTACTTGGTGGGGAACAAGTTTGTGGTTAAGACTGACCATAATAGCCTCAAACATTTCATGCATCAGAAGGACCTAAATGAGAGGCAACAGAAATGGGTGAGTAAGCTTCAAGCTTACGACTTTGACATATGTCAAAGGGAAAAATAATATCGTGGCTGATGCTCTTTCCAGGAGACCCCATCTTAGCTCATTGTGTGACCTTACTGCAGATTGGAGAGACATGTTGCTTGCTGATTATGCCAAAAATCAGTTTGCAACCAGCATTCTTGAGGGTACTTTTCAGGATGAAAGGTACAAGGTGATTGAGGGATTGATATACTATAAGGGAAGAATCTTTCTGGTGGCTGATTCTAAGCTTAAGAAGAAGATTCTCTTGACTTTTCATGATATTCCGGTTGCTGGCCACCAAAGTTTTTTCAGGACATATAGGCAGATCCGAGAAAGGTTGTCTTGGAAAGGATTGAAAGGAGAGGTACAACGCTACATTCAGGAGTGTCCTGTTTGTCAAGTGAATAAGAATGAGCATACATTACCAGCCGGTTTGCTGCAACCACTCCCTATTCTCAATCAAAAATGGGAAATCATCTCGATGGATTTCATCACAGGGTTGCCCAAGGCCCAAGGGAAGGATTGTTTTTATGTAGTAGTGGATAGGCTAACCAAATTTGCTCATTTCTTCGCCATTACCAGCACTTTTTCTGCAGCCCAAGTTGCAGATCTGTTTTTTCGAGAGGTGTTTAGGCTGCATGGGTTGCCAAAGAACATTGTGAGTGATAGGGACAGCAAGTTCCTAAGTACTTTTTGGCAAGAAGTCTTCAGAATGAGTGGTACTGTGCTCACTCCAAGCACTAGTTACCATCCCCAAACAGATGGACAAACTGAAGTAGTGAACAAGTGGTTGGAAGGCTACTTGAGAAACTATGTGTCAGAACAGCAAAGAGCATGGGTCAAGTGGCTGCATATAGGCGAGTACTGCTACAATTCTTCTTTTCATATGTCGATTAAGATGTCTCCTTTCTTGGCTCTTTATGGGTATGAAGCACCTAGCTTTGCCGATTTGGTGTTTGGTGACAGCAAAGCACCCCAAGCCAAGGATTTGTTGCAGCAAAGTCAAGACATCATGAAATCCTTGAAGGATAATTTGCAGATTGCACAGAATCAGCAGAAGTCGTATGCTGATCAGAGGCGTGTTGAGCGTTCTTTCGAGGTTGGGGATATGGTTTATCTCCGATTACAACCTTATAGACAGTCTACTCTCAAGAAGAGTGGAGCTGAGAAGCTCAAACCACGTTTCTATGGGCCATTCAGGGTCATCAGAAAAGTTGGGGCAGTAGCTTATGAGTTAGAGCTACCTTCTGATAGCAGAGTGCATAATGTCTTCCACGTGTCTCGCCTCAAGAAGGCACTTGGACATAATGTGGTTCCTTCATCACAGTTGCCACCTTTGGATGAAGAGGGACAGTTGGTTCTAATTCCAGAGGAGATACTTGATTTCAGAGAATGTTCTTTGAGGAGAAGAACCATCAGAGAATACCTGGTGAAGTGGCAGAACCTGCCTATGGAGGATGCGACTTGGGAAAGTGATGAGATTCTGCAGCATCCTGGTTTGCGATTGCTTGAGGACAAGCAATCTTGGGGAGGGCGGATTGTAATGTCCCCTTCTCAAACCTGATCTTGCCAGTGACCGTTGGCTTTTTTCTGGAAACCCGAAGGCTAGTCGAAAGGTAAAATTAGGGTTTCCTATTTTTAAGGATGTCTTTGCTTGGAGTTGGTGGATTCAATGGCGGAGTCTTTCTGGGTTTTCAGAGAGCTTCGCAGTGGTATGTTCATTTCGGCATTCTGAGCGTTTTCTGGAATTTACTATTTTTAGTAAATTCTATTTTTGGCAGCTTTTCAATTGAGTTCAGCATGGTTGACTTCCTACTTCAGTTTGGTCAGTTGACTTGGTCATTATTGGCTTCAGGGCACGATTGGAGAGATAAGTTGATATATTTAATTAAAAAGTCACGTTTTAATATTATATTCGAACGTTGACCCCTTGGCCTAGTCTATTGACTTCATGTTGTTTTGAAAAGTGGTCTTTTGAGGGTGGCGCCTTCATTAAAGATTAATTTATTATTTACCTAAGTCAAAGCAAGCTTAAGTGGGCGCATTTATCAAAGCATTGAATTTATTTAAAATATCAATATTGAGCTTTGAAAGAAAAGGATGCCATCGTGGAGAAAGGATTAGGGTTTTGATCATTGAAGTGGATTTTAGGGTTTCGTGAAGTCAACAGGAAGTTATAAAAGGAAGACCTTGAGCATCATTTCTGATCTTTGGTCTATAGTATCGTTATGTTGCCGGTTTGGCTCTGGAACTGCTTCGAGGAATGAAGGCCTCCTAGCTCGGGCATCGCTTCTTGTTTGCAAGACAACAACTAGTGGTGATTCAGTCTATTTTGTGAGTTGCATTTAGTTTGTGCATTGTATTCAGCTTATTGCATGGTTAGATCTGATTGGCATGTTAATGGTTTTCAGCATTTTGCATTATTTAATACAGCAGATTCATGTTTTCAATCATAAGTCAAAAAACACCAAAAATATTGTTCTGGGTATCAGCCCATTCTCATTGCTAGGCCTAGGCGTCCATTTTCTCCAGTTTATAGATTTTATAGAGAAGCTTTGAATTTTTAAGAAGTCGAACTTCTTGCTGGGCCGTACCATTTGCTGGTTGCATTGGAATCCATGCATAAATAATATAAGGCTGTTTAGTCTGTTTTCTGTGTCTTAGTCTAGTCACCATCATTCTTAGAGAGTATTGCATTTTATTTCCAGTCAATCCGATGATCTATGTGAGAGTTATGAATCATTCAGTGAATTTCTATGCTGCTGGTTAAAGGTTGAAAAATACAGATCTGTCATAACTGTCTACAGAAATCTGCATCTTCTGATCTTGGATTTGGCATTGTGGCTTACTTAAAGGCTTGTAGCAGATTTATTGTTGAATGCACCATTCGAAAGGCATCTGATATCTTGACATTGCAGGCAATAATGATCTATTGTAAGCTGGCAGTAGTACTGACCAGTGTTCTTTAATATTGCTTTGTCACATTTTGTAATACTCATTGTTACTTTCAATATTAGTTTGAAATAGTTACATCTCCGCCCTATGGTAGCTACTTTCCCATTCTGGGTTAGCAAGCACATTCTGGGTGTTGAGTATTTTCAACTTTCAGCATTTCTCTTCAAGCATTGTGTTTTGTAATCACTCCGCCATATGGTTGCCCCTCACTCCATTCTGGATTGGGTAGCACATACTTGGTGTCGAGTTCCCTTTCAGCAATTTGTTTTAGATCCTCTGACCAATGCTCACACCTTGCCCACATCGAGATCCTGGTGTACATTCTGGTTAGAGTTGCTTTTGCACGTTTTGGTTTATCTTCTAACCTTAACGGGTGCATTGATTGTAATTTGCAATTTGATAAAATTGGAAAAAATTGGCTCGGAATATTTCAGATGATGTAGTCGAGCGTGTATATAAATAATTAAATTATAGTCGTCCAAACCAATAGTATATAAAATAAATAAAATAATACTTGTCCACAACATTAGAGTAATATGAGTTGCAATCGGGAACTAATCTTTACAGTTGGGTAGTTGTATGAATCATTGTTGACGGTTGGTATCTCAACCAACATCGGCCATCTATTTATATGATCATTTCATTGTAGTCGGGACCTGACATTGTGATATTGTGATGTACTTGCTAATATAATTGGTGAATGAATGCAATGCTCTATTTTGTGCAATTCTTGTGTAAATGATATGCTTTATAATTATTACTACACATTCTTGTTTACTCCATGTTCCTTTGTTAGACCACTTAGCGAGTAAGCATCAAGCACCATAGAGAGATGCAAAATAATATCATTCAGGATGAGTCCACATTGAGTCCTAGTAAGGTACTTCCTTTTTCCTTGGAAAACCTCTTCATTCCTCTTTTTTCAGATGTGCCACAATAATTCATTGGTAAAAACAAGCCAAAAAATCATTAGGTGCCACAAAAAAAGCTTTAACAAAACCAAATAAAATTTTAAACCAGGTGAAGCCCTCCTTTTTATCCCAACCCAACCTTTTACCAAGAAAAGAGGACCAAAGTCGAAAAGCATACCGACAATAAAAAAGGTGCTCAATAGTTTCTAACTGAGCACACAGGGAACATGTTGTATAGGAATACCAATAGAAGCTAACTCAATAATGCATTGAAAATTTTGAATATCAATATAATAGTATATTCAATACCATGATCACATCAAGTTTCAACTTTCAAGTACAATCGGTCAATGCCTCATCGCTAGAATTAATGCACCCATCTAGTTGAAGCTCCTTCAATAAGACATTAAGCAACCCTGTTTGTGTAGCTTGATCCTTATCATTTCATGACGGTTCCATTAGGTCTACCTCCTACCATGATGTTGGACTTGAATACAAAAGTTTGGTAGCCCATTAGACACAAGCTACTATGTATTGCCATAAGCTTCTCCACTCTCCTAGAGATAAGATTGTTCCTCTTGATAGAGAGGATGAAATTGTATGTATATTAGTTCCTTTCAACAATAGAGGAACTACAAACCAGTGACCAGATGCCAACAACTAGTGTGATTATCAATGATTGATGCCCATGCAAATGCCACCATAGTATTGGGTCCTCACATGCTAGAGTCTCCCTATCCAACTTGGCCTCATCCTTATAGTGTGGCAAATTTAAATCCACTCATGATGAATGATGGTGGCCTCCTCTACATTGTACATCTTTTGAATTGCCTTCATGAAGCAAGATTTGAAGTTGTGTTCCATGGTGATGACTCACAATAGTTTTTGTGAGTGGTAAACTACTCCTTAGTAACTCTTCTTGAAAATAAGTATAATAAATTCCTTGCCAAATCATTGTTGAGCTTTTTATCGAGTGACAAATGTACTTTTACTGTTCAACTTGCGTTCTTCCTAATGAGTTGCATATCTAGATTTCATAAACATCAAAGAAAACTTAATGACATACATTAACACATAAATACTTTTACATTAATAACAAATATTTTTTTACAATGATGTTTTCTAGGGGTACATGGGGACGCGTCCCTTGGGATTTTGGCCCCCATACTCGTTCCAGGGATTGGGGACGCCTTGGGGATGTTTCCCTAGTGTCCCCAATTTTTTTTTCAACAAGGGTGGGGACATCTCGGGGATGGCAAGGGGACGACCGGCCGTCCCTGGGATGGCTGGCCATACCCTTGTTTCCAACAGCTTTTTACAATAAAAAAACTCTTTGAAATTTTAAATGTTTTTTTTTATTTCTTTCTAAGTGGACCCCACACCCTCCCAACCCTAAAATGAAACATAAAACTTGATTTCAAAGCCGTTTGAGTTCATTTTTACATTCCAAAATAAATTTGCAGCTAAGAGGATGAAATATTCCGAGCCAAATTTTTTCAAATTTTCAATAACAGTAAGCAATGCAACACACATCCGTTAGGGTTAGCACTTAAACCAAAACGATGCGGAATTCAACTCTAACCAAGAATGCGCCGGATGACGACGAGCATATGGTCAGAGGATCTCAAAGCAATGCAGAATAAAGAACTCTAACCAAGAATGCGCCGAATGACGACGAGCATATGGTTAGAGGATCCCTATCTTCTATTATGCTGAAAGTAAACTCAACACCCAGAATGTGCTTTCAAACCCGGAGTGGGAATGGAGCTACCATAGGGCGGAGATGTAAGATATTACAATGCAAATCAAAGTAAATAGGCGGCAAGCCAGCCTCTTCCACTTATCCAGCGGGTATTACAATGAAATAACAGAGAAGAAGTAAGATTGCTCACAGTACTACTGTTTAGCTTACAATAATTAGAGATTCGCCTGCCAAATACATAGAATAAGAAAGTCTAACCATGCTGCAATATAGTATAATGTCTCCTCAATGATCACAAAGACTTTCAACCCAAACCCAACTCAAAAGATAGACTTTACGCAAGCTGATATGACAGAACAACAACTTAATATGCATAACCAGCAACCCTAGAATCCACTAAAATGCTCACAACTCACTCAATACTTGCCAGAATGACATGAGACTTGATGCAAACGAAAGCTAGGATGATGACAATGAAGACTAGACAAAGAAACAACTGACAAATTGAAGTATTTTTTTTTCTAAACACTTGCCAGGCAAAACAGAATGAACAGCCTCAAGAAATGTTCTACCAACAAGATAAAATCCAAGACACCTCTAAAAAATCTGCAACTTGGCATAGAGGGGCGCCCAAGGCTAGCAAATGCATGGGTAAACTACCCAGAACCAAAATAAATTCGCCCAAAGACTTATGAGTATAAACTTCAATCTGCAATACAAAATCAGCAACTCCAGATTTTGATTAAAATGCAAGAAACTGAACTACAAATGCAAAACAACTTCTACAATGCAAAATCTCACTACAAATCTCACTCAACTACAATCTAACTCTCCACTAGTTGCTGTCTTTCAAGCAAGAAGTCGAGCCAAGGCTAGGAGGCATTCATTCCTCGAAGCAATCCAAATACCATTCCGGCAGCATAACTTTACTCAAGACATAAGATAATCCAAATGAGGACCCAAGACCTCCTTTTATAACTTTGTGAAGACTCTCCAGAAGCTTCTAGAAACCCTAACTTTTCAAATTTGAAATAACTCCTTTCCCTCCAAAGATGGCGTCCCATTTTCCAAGCAATATTTGACTTTAATTTTAAATTAATTCCCTCCTCAAAGAAGGCGTCCAACTCAAGCATGAAATAGACCTTTGAATAATAATAAATTTCCTTCAATGAAGCGCCCACCCTTGAAGAACACCTTTTAAGAACAACTTGAAGTGATGTAGCTAGGCCAAGGGGGGAGTCAACATTAAAATATAACATTAACATAACATTATTTAAATAAAATGAACTTATCTCTCCAAAATGCGTCCCAAGGCCAAAATTGATCAAACCAACTGAGCTGACTAAATATGAGAGCCATCCGTGCCGAAACCAACAGGACCACTGCCAGAAATAGAATTTACTAAAAATAGTAAATTCCAGAAAGTTGCCCGGATCAAAGTGCATGCGATACCAATGCGAAGCTTTCTGAAAACCCAGAAAGAATCCGCAATCCAAAATCCCAAACTCCAGGATGTAGCCGTCGTAACTTACTAAAAATAGTAAGCCCGGAAAGGTTGCCCGATGCAGTTGCAAGTCATACCTTTGCGAAGCTCTTTGAAAACCTAGAAGGAATCCAGAATCCAAACAACCAAACTCCAACAAGAAAAACCCTGAATCATCAAGAGAACCCACCAAGCAGCCGAAAACCCTAATTCTGCCACTGACTAGCCGACAGCACACTGGGAATAGGCTACCAATCACTGAAAAGTGAAGTGCTAAAAACAGGGACATTACAGTCCGCCCTTCCCAAAATTGCTTGTCCTCAAGCAATACCACCATAACTCGAGAAAAGTTAAGACTGATCCATACCAAAACAAGTATGATCCCGGGTTCCCAAATCCATCTCAGGAGGGACCCACCATGCCACTGCTGTACCACTCTGATCACATCAGTGAAAACATCACGCCAATGCTGCACTAACCTCCCTTGTAACTCCAATGTATTACCATCCATGATACTCAAACTGAAAGATCTTAAAGGATTGAGATCAATATCATGCAACGTCTCATGTCCAAGATGCCCAGAGTCAATAGTAACAACCATACCACTGTCAACCACAATTCTAGGCAAGAAGAAAGATAGGCTACTCAACTCAAAATCAATCTCCTCAGCATACCTCCACATGGTAACAAACGAAGCCCTGATGGCAAAAGTGACATCTTCAAATCTTCTTGCAAAGAGGAAAACAATCCTTTGCAAGAGCTCAACAAACTCATACTCACGTCTCCTCATGGAGCTACTATGCACCAACTGAATTATATTGATACCACCATGAGGACTACAGAAAACTCTCATAGTTCCAACCTCATGAGTCTCAGAATGATGAATCAAAACAAGTGGTAGTTCGCTGTTCTGAACCAACAATGAGAGAAAACTGTCAAAGTTAACATCACAAACCTCCATAAGACGAACTCCAAGAATAGGATAGGTGTGAAGGAACAAATAATCTCTGTTGTTCAAGGCTGAAGTCAGCGAAATGTAATCTGATTTTAGTACTTCACACAAGGAAAAACAACACCAATGAAATTTCCAAGAGTGAGTGTATGAGATGAACATTGAGTTGCAAGATAACGCCTCAAAAATGGGGGGAAAACACACTAGAACAATCTCCAACTGAAAATTACCACCTCTTTGACAAGTAGTGATGGGAAAACTCTCCCAAACGAGAGTAACTCCACAAGTGACGTGGCTGGTCTGCCTCCAACCAGCAAGCTCATGTCCCAAAATCTGCCCTTGTCTTGGCCAAGGATCAACGCCAAGAGCAACCAACTATTCATCTTTCCAACCCATACTCAAAGTTTCTCTCCAATCCATTTGTTGATGAACAAACGGAACCATCAAGTGGCTAGAAAAGAAGGGAACAATACCAACCAAAATGGAAATTTGATCCTTATCCCTCCGAAAGTCCTTTCCACAAGTAATAAGCTCCATCAACCCATGTTGAGAATCCCAAGCATGGATACCCAATTGAAAATAATCTCCAACACTCCGGAAAGGAAAAATAGCACATCTCTGAGTGCTGGTCAGAATCAAGTGTACACTTGTAAAATTGGCATTCCCTCTGATGAACTTCTGAAACCAATCCATGAAAGCTTCAACAACATTGGAGCATGAAACATTAGATGACCTCAAATCCAACTCCCAAAATACACTAGTAAGTGCCAAAGCATCATTCAACCAAAGCGATGGATTGTCAAGCATGTAAACACCATGTTTTGGACCCCCTTTCTCCCCTACATCATGAGTAACAAGTCTGGTTTCTTCACTCCTTGCTGCTGTAATGGACCTATGAACAGCTACCAAACTATGTTTGGACAACATCTTGATGTCAAGGATGCTGATAACATCTTGATTCAACAATTCCCAAGTGGAGACTACATCCTCAATCCCTCTTAAGCATTCTTGTTCAAACGTTCTTCGTGGAAGATTGCCAATTGCAAGGAGCGAATCTCCCTCATATTCGGCTTGCAATCTTCAATAAGCTGCAAATCACATTCCATCTTGTGTTGGGAAACTTCATCAGGATCCCATTCCATGCTACTATCAATTGATGTTTCATCTTCCATCACAAAAGGAGGATTATCATAAGTTTCCTCAACACCCACTTCAAAGAGAGGATTGTTAAAAACTTGAAATTCTCTTCTTTCATCTTGCTGCTCCAAATCCGCACTTGCAACTTCCGACTTTCTTGAGACACTTCCAAGATCAAACTCCTCTTGAAGACTATCAAGCTCTCCAATCACTTGCTTGATTTCTTCAGCTCTGTGCACCCTCTTGCTCCTTGAAAAGTTTGAAATCAGCAAACTGGTCTTCAACCTCTGTTAGAGCCAACTGAGTTTCTTTCAACTTGTCCTTTGTTGATTTAAGCTCCAGAGTGAGTTCATCAACCAAAGTCTCATTTTCTTGGAAAACACCAATGGTCTTCTTTGCAACTCCAATGGTGTGATCACGATCTTCAATCAAGTGTAAGTACTCCGATTTCAATGTCTCCAAGGAGTCTTTGACGTGTTGCAAATTAGGGACAGTAACTTCATCCTTAATCCCTTTCAGTCTCTCATCAAATTGAACCTTCCAGTAGAGATCTTCAACCAAGCTATGTGTGTGATCAAACATGGATAGAGCTTGCACTTCCTTGTCAATGAACACCTTGAATTGAAATTCCCACTCATAAGAATGCGAAGATGGTAAACTGCTGATAGGCTGCAACTGAAAATCAGAACCTTGTCCCTTGTCTTTTCTGCCCTCAATGCTGCTCCAACATCCTTGTACTTTACCACCAACATGCGGATAATGCTCAATGCCATGGAGATGATCATTCTTCATGATTTCTTCGACTCTATGTTTGCAATCAGCTTCTTGAATGGAAAAATCAGACTTGTGTTTGTAAATCTCTTTAACTCTTTCCTCTTCAAGAGCCATATGGTCTTCTAGCTCTTCTTCTTCATCACTATCTTCTTGATCAAACATTATAGCAGCATCCAACTTGCTTAATGGATCATAATCATCCGCTGTTCGGAAGGTTTCCGTAGAAGCATTTTCTTCTTTAATGGCTGCAACCACTTCAAAGAGATCATTATGGAGCTTCATTGAACACCCTTCTTCTTTGAAGACAACTTCCTCTTCAATGGCCACCTCATAGTTTGCAACGCAATCTGATTTTTGATCTTCATCTGGATGAAAGGGAAATTCATCCCACAAAGGTTCTTTATCATACCTTGGTGCCAACCAATCGGGATCCCAAATGGTAAAAGGCTGATTGTTTTGATCAAAAGAAAAGTACTCTTCATGCTTCTCTTGGAGTGTTGAGTCTTTGAATAGGTCACCATGTAACTCACTTGAACTGATTTCTTCATAAGTCCTTCTCTCCAAGGGCTTAGTTTGATGATCAAACCCACGTTCACCTAGGTCACCAATGTCATAGTGAAGCAAAGAATCTTCAATCTTAGCTGTTTTGAAAACTTCGTCCCTTTTTCCTTCAATGTAACCACCATCTATAGGTATATTTCTGATCTCATCTTTAGTAATCATATGCATACTAAAAAGGTCTCCTTGATCACTTGTCATAATTTCTTCTTGTGAAAACTCTTGAGGAGTTTGGACAGCAACAAGAGGAAAACTATCCATCACCCAATCTTCAACACGAGGTGGTACAATCCTGTTGAAATCATTACCCACATTATCACTTTGGCAATGGTCATGGGCTGATTCTAAGGCATCGACAGTATTTCCATCTACTTGCTCTTCTTCAACAAACTCATCCCAAACAACAGTATTACTGAAATCTTCTGCGAAGCCTGTAGCTTCAAGACCTTCATAGGTTGGATCCTTATTAGGACTCAAGACTGTTGTTATGTTCCTTTCACCAAGCTGATCTTCATCACTTCCTACCACATGCAAGTCAAGGGAAGTATTATGGGTCTCTACCCTTAACTCGTCATTTGCCAAGGTATCTTTATCAAGCTCACGATCATTTTGATGTGGCATGTGCACCTTTCTATCCCGACTTTCAGACTTAGCATAAATCTTTCTGATTCCCCACCTTATGTCAGGATCCTTCATTAGCGTAATCAGTTCATGCATTAACTCAAGTAGAGACTTCTCTATAGTCATCTCTCTCTGTACGTAGTGTCTGGTATCTCTGTCACTCATCTGACAATTAAATCATTGACTACTTTCACAGGATGGCAGGATCTTGGCTTTGATACCACTGAAATATTCCAAGCCAAATTTTTTCAAATTTTCAATAACAGTAAGCAATGCAACACACATCCGTTAGGGTTAACACTTAAACCAAAACGATGCGGAATTCAACTCTAACCAAGAATGCGCCGGATGACGACGAGCATATGGTCAGAGGATCTCAAAGCAATGCAGAATAAAGAACTCTAACCAAGAATGCGCCGAATGACGACGAGCATATGGTCAGAGGATCCCTATCTTCTATTATGCTGAAAGTAAACTCAACACCCAGAATGTGCTTTCAAACCCGGAGTGGGAATGGAGCTACCATAGGGCGGAGATGTAAGATATTACAATGCAAATCAAAGTAAATAGGCGGCAAGCCAGCCTCTTCCATTTATCTAGCGGGTATTACAATGAAATAACAGAGAAGAAATAAGATTGCTGACAGTACTGTTGTGATGTTTTTCACACATCGCCCCATTGCAAATGGGGACCCCCTAATTTTGGCTTTGCTTTTGGTTTGGTGTTGGTTTGTTTTTGCTGTTGTCTCTATCTCGTTCTGTCTGTCTTTTCGGGGACGTTCTCGTCTGTGAGCATTAACATGAAATTTGGCCAGGTTTGGAATTAGGGTTTTGGTCTTTTGGTCAGTTCGGGGTTGAGTAAAGTGAATAAATTGAAAACCAAGCTTAACATTGTTGTCGGTGTGCTTCCAGCAGCTCTCAGCCAAGTTTCATCAAATTCCAAGATACTTACTATTTTTAGTAAGTGTGAAATTACATGCAGTTTGTCAGCATTATTGAGATTCCGATCATCACACTGCATTCGGAACATATTAGGCTGCTCGCATGCAAAATTTGAGCGAAATTAGACAACTTACTATGTTTAGCAGTCCGGCTTCCGGCACGAATTTCAGGGTCCAGATGCAGAGGTTTTCTTTGTATGTCTGGATATTCCTTCTGGGTTTTTCGAGACCTTCGCGATGACGTAACATGCAAGTCGAGGCGATCACTTTCAGGATTCAGCCTTCCGAGGCTATTTTTAGGGTTTGCATGTCGAGGTTTCTTTTGCATGTCAGATGATTCCTGATGGGTTTTTCAAGAGCTTCGCGATGGTGTGACATGCAAACAAGGATTCTCACTCAGTAAGGAACTTGCTATTTTTAGCAGGTATGTCCCCCGCCCCAGTGTTCAGAACGAGCCGATCGCAATGCCACGTAAACGAGACAAACGGAGATCTTTTGATACGCATGCAGTGCAAATTAGGGTTTCCAACTTCGGAGCCTAAAAATAGGCATCAAAAGTCAAAATCTTCGAAAACCGATGTAAACCACTGCGATCAGCATCCTTCAGGCTATCTGCTAGTGAAATTTCAGGTCAAACGGAGCACTTACTATTTATAGTAAGTCAAATTGGAGACATGCTAAAAATAGTAAATCAGTTGCATGCGTCAGTGTCGGCAGTAAGGTCACGTGGTGAGGATCGCCTCATCCAAATTTCAACTTAATCGGAGCATGGGAGCTATTAGAAACATGAGGTTACTATTTATAGTAAACCACCTTCAGAAACATGCTAAAAATAGCAAGTTAGCTAAAAATGGCAGTGTTGACAGGTCAATGAAGCTATGAGGATGCAGTGTGCAAAATTTCAAATCGTTCCGAGCTTGAGAGATGCAAATTCAAAGGACTTACTATAAATAGCAGGGCACGAAGCTGGCAAAAACGATGAAAAGTTCTAAGTCTGGAACTTCAATCCTGCAGCTATGGCAAAATGCGCCCACTCAGAAGAAAGTCAAGGGAAAGTCAAAGTGTCTCATCCTTCAACATAGGCTAAATGCGCCCACATGCTAGCAAGAAGCATAAAAAAAAATTCTAAGTCAAACAACTCTCATCCATCTCCACTGGCAAAATGCGCCCAAGGAGTTAACAAGAAGAAAAGGTCAAGGAAAGTCAACGAATTTCATCCTCCTGCCATGCTAAAATGCGCCCAAGGAGAAGGAGGGAAGTTGTGAAAGTCTCTAAGTAAAATTCGTCCTTCTCCACACCTCAAATGCGCCCCATGCAAGCATCAGCTGGATAAAGTCAAACTAGTCAAATGTTTTCATCCTCCTCAAGGGCCAAAATGCGCCCAAATGCATGCAAGTGAAGACAAAAAATAGAAGCTGAAAAGTCACAAGGAGAGGCGTTAGAAAGTTATCCTCCTCCACATAAGAAATGCGCCCAAATAAGGGCAAGTAAGGACAAAAACAAGATGGGGAATATTCCAAGGTGGTCAAAGGCGTTAAAGACTTCATCCTCTTGTATATACAAAATGCGCCCATCCTCCTCTATGTCTCAAATGCGCCCATGTTTGGATGTGAAAAGTGAATAAAGGAGGTAAATAAGGTGAAACATTGCCAAAGCATGGTGAAAGGTGGTAAATGTTAGGCGCTCAAGGTATTAGAGATTTTTTTTCAAAGGGCGTGTGAGGTGGTGAAGGTGTCTAAGGCGTGATTTCAAATTTTCTTCAAGTGTGCTGTGCGCCAAGGGTGGTGAGATGAAATATGAGATGATGCTATGGGAATTTCTCCTAAGGCGTTGGAACTTCAAGTAAGAGTATTTTCCAAGTATGAAATAAAATGTGAAGTGAAACAAATTGCTAGGCGTTGAAACTTTCAAAATGATAAACTCTTTCCTAGGGCCTTGAAGATGTTGGAGGATAAAATGTGCTAGGCGCCCTCTTGGAGATTTTTCAGAGTGAAGTTGATGTTTTTCTCACTGGCAAACAAATAAAATTTTCTAAGGCAAATTCTCAGAGTGCAGGATGATTAAAATATTTTCTAAGGCAAAAAAATATTTTCTTCTCAGAAAATACGCCTGGGGCTCAAGGAGGTTAAATTTTTCGAAGCACGAGCAAATTAGTCAGTGGATGGAGTCCGGTGACTGCCAGCTTCTCGAGGTTAATAAAATTTTCCAAGTCAGAGCAAAATTCTCAGAGGGGATCAAAGAACGAGAATAAATTTGATGAAAGAATAATTTTCTAAGGTCCAAAATTCAGGAAAATAAAATGAACCCATTCGTTGGGTACCCATGGATTCGGCGCGTTCTGGGGAAAATTTTCTTTTGGGTATCGAAGATTGTCGATGAGGAGTTGATTTTAAAGCCTTCCATGCTTCGTTGCGGCCTTCAGGATGGATATTTTTGATGGGCGCCAGGTTGATGAATTTCCTAAGGGAGATGTGAAAATTTTCTAAGGCAAATGTGAAGAAAATGTGTTTTCAAGGTGAAAATCCTTCGTGAAGATAGTTTCCTTGAGCCAGAGGTGAATAAAACCAAGGTTGTCAGAGCTCCAGCAGGAGAAATGAATTTCTCGAAGATGCAGTTGAAGTTGATACTGTCAAAGGGATGATACGCCTTTGAAGAAGATGGATCAAAATTTGGCTAAGGCATGAGGAATCATGAAGAAGGCAAAAGTTGGCTAGTGAAAACGATGAGCCCTTGAAGATCAAAGTGCTAGAATCAGGTGAGTAAGTTGAATTTATATTATGAAATGATCTGATCCCCTTCTCCTTGCTTGTTTTGCAGGAGGAACGTCGAGGCCAAACGATGATGACTTAGTGTGATGACTTGAAGTGGAAGCACGAGGAAGATGAGTTTCAATCTCGAAGGAGAAAAAGTTGCAAGAAAATGACTAAGTGTTGGGACTTAGTATAACTCAAAGTGACGAAGATGAAGACCCTCAAGTGGAAGAAATCAAAGAGCGACGCCAAGAAAGAAGATCGAGAACGGTGTGAACGCGTCTACAAATGGAATCTTCTAGAAGGATGATGGTGGACATTATAGCGCATTTATTACCCCACTCTCCTTTGTGGCAGTTTTTAGGGCAAATATTGTTTAGGGCTGAGGTGGCACGATTCTGGCCACTCTATTGATTGTAACCCTAGCCGTCTTTTGGGACTTGGCTAGCTATATAAAGGGGGAGTCCCCCTCATTTGTAACTCATTAGATAGTAGACAGTAGACATTGAGAGAGTATTAGCATTAGAATTAGATAGTGTAGCATTGTAGAGCATTTTTGCATAATTTGGAGAAGAGAGAAAGTTTTCCCTTTGAAAACTTTTGAGGAGATTGTTGTGTAACACATTTTATGATAATAGATCTTTTCATTGATGATGAAATTCGTCTTGTCATGAAATGCTAGCAAGGTTTCTTCTTCCTTTCGTATCCAAGTAGTTTAAATTCATGCAAGTAGCTTACTTTGATGTGTGGTGTTTCATTGAGATAGCTTCGCTTTACTCCATACCACTAGCGGCTTGTTGATGATAAGTTCGCCTTGTGTGGTCAACTGGACATTATTTTGTGTTTAACTTCGGTTGTGATTTATATGCTTATATGCGTCGTTGTGATGGTGTATGCATGTTAAGTCATAACTTGAACATCTTTCGCTATTTCCCTTGAAGATTGCACCGATTTTGCTGAGGCTGTCCGACGGAGGCTAGGTGAAATCCGGTTGAAGTCTATTGAAACGAAGCTCCACATATCCTGCATTTAGAATAGAATGTTAGTTTCTTAGGCCCTAAACCCCCTTTTACTTTCCGCACATTTCCGATTAGTATTAGGAATCCCGTGCTCACCTGCCAAATCATTCGAATTACACGAAAACCCTTAGTCAGCTTCTGCTGTCAACCGCCGAACAATTCTGTAAGTCCCCTTGAAATACCAGAAATCACATCGAGCCAAACCGAGCCTATTCGCATTAAAGGAACCTTGGAGTTGAACGCACGAACTTTCTTGCAATCTTAGCGCGGAATACTTTGATCAAGAGAGAATAGGGAAGTCGTTGGCAACTTTATTCTGCGTGGTCACGAAAAACACATCAACAAGTACTACTGTCAGCCTTACAATAATTAGAGATTTGCCTGCCAAATACATAAAATAAGAAAGTCTAACCATGCTGCAATATAGTATAATGTCTCCTCAATGATCACAAAGACTTTCAACCCAAACCCAACTCAAAAGATAGACTTTACGCAAGCTGATATGACAGAACAACAACTTAATATGCATAACCAACAACCCTAGAATCCACTAAAATGCTCACAACTCACTCAATACTTGCCAGAATGACATGAGACTTGATGCAAACGAAAGCTAGGATGATGACAATGAAGACTAGACAAAGAAACAACTGACAAATTGAAGTATTTTTTTTTCTAAACACTTGCCAGGCAAAACAGAATGGTACAGCCTCAAGAAATGTTCTACCAACAAGATAAAATCCAAGACACCTCTAAAAAATCTGCAACTTGGCATAGAGGGGCGCCCAAGGCTAGCAAATGCATGGGTAAACTACCCAGAACCAAAATAAATTCGCCCAAAGACTTATGAGTATAAACTTCAATCTGCAATACAAAATCAGCAACTCCAGATTTTGATTAAAATGCAAGAAACTGAACTACAAATGCAAAACAACTTCTACAATGCAAAATCTCACTACAAATCTCACTCAACTACAATCTAACTCTCCACTAGTTGCTGTCTTTCAAGCAAGAAGTCGAGCCAAGGCTAGGAGGCATTCATTCCTCGAAGCAATCCAAATACCATTCCGGCAGCATAACTTTACTCAAGACATAAGATAATCCAAATGAGGACCCAAGACCTCCTTTTATAACTTTGTGAAGACTCTCCAGAAGCTTCTAGAAACCCTAACTTTTCAAATTTGAAATAACTCCTTTCCCTCCAAAGATGGCGTCCCATTTTCCAAGCAATATTTGACTTTAATTTTAAATTAATTCCCTCCTCAAAGAAGGCGTCCAACTCAAGCATGAAATAGACCTTTGAATAATAATAAATTTCCTTCAATGAAGCGCCCACCCTTGAAGAACACCTTTTAAGAACAACTTGAAGTGATGTAGCTAGGCCAAGGGGGGAGTCAACATTAAAATATAACATTAACATAACATTATTTAAATAAAATGAACTTATCTCTCCAAAATGCGTCCCAAGGCCAAAATTGATCAAACCAACTGAGCTGACTGAATATGAGAGCCATCCGTGCCGAAACCAACAGGACCACTGCCAGAAATAGAATTTACTAAAAATAGTAAATTCCAGAAAGTTGCCCGGATCAAAGTGCATGCGATACCAATGCGAAGCTTTCTGAAAACCCAGAAAGAATCCGCAATCCAAAATCCCAAACTCCAGGATGTAGCCGTCGTAACTTACTAAAAATAGTAAGTTCGGAAAGGTTGCCCGATGCAGTTGCAAGTCATACCTCTGCGAAGCTCTCTGAAATCCCAGAAGGAATCCAGAATCCAAACAACCAAACTCCAACAAGCAAAACCCTGAATCATCAAGAGAACCCACCAAGCAGCCGAAAACCCTAATTCTGCCACTGACTAGCCGATAGCACATTGGGAATAGGCTACCAATCACTGAAAAGTGAAGTGCTAAAAACGGGGACATTACAGAGGAAAGTGAGCAAGAGAAAGAGGAGGGTTTGAAGGAGCCATTGGACAACAAAAGCCAGCATTCAATAGCAAAAAAGGAGAGCATTAAGGCAGCAACCAGCAAGAGGAAGTGACTTAGACTCTCATACTCATACTCAAGTGGTAGTGACTCAGACTCAGAGTCTGGTTTTGATGCAATGTTGGCAGATGCCGATTGGAGGCAGCCATCATACTTTCTATTACTATGTTTTTGACATTTGTAATGTAAACTTGTAGCCTTTGGGCATTTTATTTTTAAAATTTTATATCATATGCACATTGACTGTTTGACATGAATTATGGAAGCAATTAACTGTAGTACTATTAATTTGTTCGACTCTCATCACTCATGTGAACTCTATTGTTGTGTTTTACTAAGTACTTTTGATTCTATAATGTATATGTTAATATGATTATATTTGCAACTTTACCAATGTTCATTGTTATCATTATTCATATGAATATCTGAAATTTGAAATTTCCCTATATTATATAGATATATATATATATCCATCCCCTGCCGTCCCCAAAACATGTTCCCCCATCCCCTCGTCCCGAAAACTCGGTGGAACATAGATGTTTTCCTATTTGATAGATATTTTTATGTTTATTTGATGTGTATTAGGTGGATTTTCTATGGAATGAGGCATATTGTTTCTTTTCTATGACTTTTTATTTTAATTATTGACTTTTTCTTGCATAATTGGAGAGTTGTTGCAGTGTCTGAGTTGTTTAATTTTGCTTTGGTCTCATAATCTTCTACCTTGAGATTCTTAAATTGGAGTACAAAATTATGCACGATTTCTACAACTATGTACTATTTGTTGTTCTATAGAAGTCCCTCCCTTCTAAAGATAGAACGATCATTGTTGATACCTTTTATGTCACATCCATGGAGTCTTCCTTCAAATTGTTCAGTTTCATCATTAGTCAACTTACTCAAATTTTTGACATAACAGATTGCTTTCAGAGGATTCACATTTCCATGACATGTGAATTTATGATTGGTTATGCATGTTCAATGGCCACATTTGGGTTGGATGCAATCCCACTTACCCAGAGAATTCTCAAACCATAGGTGTGAATTGGGAGTCCACTGCTACAAAATATCATCCCTCTTGCAAACAGTAAAAAGGCCTATGCAGTCACCTCTGTTTCCCTGGAAAAAATGGTTAGCCCTATTCGAATAAATGTCTTTAGGCAAGTATCCAGTTAATTGTATTTATCTAATTGTGACATATTTTCCCATATGGTAAGCTCATTCAAATGTGTATTCTATGTTTGGCATATAACTATGATATAAATCTAGCTTTGTACTCTAGTCTGTGATAAGTGTTTTCGGATTATGTCTCCAGCTGGCACAATATGCCTTTTCAGCTTGGAACTTTATTTTGTATATAAAAATGGCACATTGCACCTGTGACAGCCAATAACCGTAACATTTTATGAACTAACAACTATAGAAGGTTACATCACATAAGCTTTCCTACGATATATTCAAGAATCCCATTCTTAATGGAAAATGCCTTGTGGTTGAAGTGAACCATCCATGTTGAAGGGCTATCACCACTTTAACAAGATCAAAGAAATATATAGTGCTATAATGTAAAAAGGAATTTGTGAACGATGTAAATGTCATAGACCACCTACATATGGACTTTCAAATAGCCTTGCAACTGTAAGAAAAAAATCTACATACTGTAAAAAATCTCTCGTGGAAGGAATTGCAAAGGAGGAAATAACAACTTATATGTGCCTAGATGTTTCATTAGGAGGCTTATTGTCTTAAGGAATCAGAAGAGGTTGCAGAGGCAACAGCCATTATACACAAGAAAGAAGTGACAGATGCCTAGGTAGGGTTCTATCTGAAAAGAAATGAATATCAAGTCAGATCTAGTAGATAAATTTGTAACTAAGAGAATATGATAGATGCTTGAGCACAATAACTAGGAACCAAATAATTATCATAGTATAGGTATGCCAAAGGTTATGAATCAGAACTTTATATAACGATTCTTATAACATTCATGTGGTATATTCATTTTTTTATTGAAGCAAGTAAAAAAATACAATATATTTGGCTTTACATTTTTGAATATTTTACATTGTACCTGATGTTAGAAGAGGATAAGTGATAAAATGCATTGTTGTCTGTTTGTGATTCAGCTTTTCTTTGAATTTGCAGGTTTTTTATGAGATTGAGAAGAAAGCAGACTGGTCACTGTATCATGAACAATGCAGGTAGATCCTAGTAATGTGTTATAAATTCCAACATGGGCACAATATTTTTGTTTTCAGGGATTGTGTTCGATATAAAGTTAAATGTAATTTTGAACTGAATGGAACATCATGGACAACTCAAATGTAGTCTAAAATTGATCAGCAATTCTGTGTCATCCATGAAAGTTGTGTTCACTCTGACTTACCAAACCAGGACTGATTGAACATGCATGCTAAGTATTCATCAGAGTCTCAGACCAAAGTAGTAAACACACAATATAACAATTTGTACAGGGTACCCTTATTTATTGACAGCTTTAAGAGAAAACAAAAGAGCTAAAATGCAGTCGTCACATTTTCTTAAAATCTATACACTATGCATACCTCTAACATATAAATTCAACAGTAAGGTTGGATATGCATTGTAGGTAGTGTAGGTGGATAATGTAAGCACTAAGATATGTAAATAGGGAAAGGTAGAAGGGCTCTGTTTTTGTACACTCCAAGGAAATAGGAAGTTACTAAGTAGGCAACAAGTAGATAGTCTTTATAGACAATAATGTATGCAATTGCAACCTTTTTATATTTTTAGGAAATTTGCAATTTTTTGTATTTCCAAGATTACTTGAATAACATAGAACATTTACAACAGCAAATAGCCTAAATCCACATTACTGTAAACACTTCATAGTATTACCAACAATGTTATTACATTTCTGATTTCTTTGCTATGCAAACCCTCCCAAGTTTATATATTTTGATCAACAGAGTTATTATTCATAAATACATATAAACTGATTAATATCAATAGTGCAACCGTTAATTACCCATCAACCTTGATATAATCTGATGTATCAGAAAAATCTCATAAATAAGATCCATCAAACATAATTAACCGATGTTTCACAACATTTTGGGGATAGGGATGGGCGACGGGAGTCCGAGGGAAATTTTATTGGGATGGCAAGGGGATGGTATATATGAATTTTCCAAATATATTATTATCCAGCAATAACAGTAGTATAACAGTGTAATGTCCCCAATTTAGCCCTACGCTCTTCATTTGGATTTAGCCTATTTCTGGGAACTCGTAGGCTAAGCAGAAGCTCGAATCAGGGTTTCCAAACTTCTTGGAAGACGTTTTCGTCTTTTTGCGGAGCTTACACTTGGAAATGTTGAATTTGGATTGCGGATTCCTTCTGGGTTTTTTGAGAGCTTCGCGTTGGTGGTTTCGGTTCGGCATTATGAGCAATTACATGGATTTACTATTTTTAGTAGTTGACTTGATGACTCCTAATCAGTAGGCTTCACTATGGCAGTCTATTCAAACGGTATGGTTGAATTTGGCTTCTGATGCATTTCCATGGTGATATAAGATATTTTATATTATAATGTTATAATTTAACATTATAATTCCTTGTTCTAGCATCATGAATTAATATTGTCTTTAAAAGGGGACATTGAAGGGTATTTTCACATGGAGGAAATATTTTAATATTTCTAAAGCCAAATATTGCTCAAGGAGTTTGGATGCCAACTTTAGGTGAGCCAAATATTTTATTTAAAAAGTGAAATTTATCTTCTTAAGCAAGTACGCCATCGTAAGGGTGAAGACAAAAGACAAGTCAATGACCTAAAAGAATCTTTGAGATGGCGCCCTTCTTGGAGGTTTCTAGAAAGCTCTTCTGAAGTTATAAATTGGAGCTTGGGGTCCTCATTTTGTTTATCTGATGAATTTGCAAAGTTATGCTGTCGGAATGGTGTTGGAATTGCTTCGAGGAATGCATACCTCCTAGCTTGGCTCTTCTTCTTGCTTGAAAGACAACAACTAGTTGAGAGGTTTAGTTATAGTTGGTTTCCTTTCATTGTAGTTGGTTCTTCTCACATTCTGTTTTTGAGTTATTGTATTTTCTGTCAATTTTAGAGTTGCTGGTTTGTATGGCTGTAGGTTGTTTTTACTCACAACTCAAGAAACAGAAATAATATTGTTCTGGGTACTGTTCCAATCTATTTTCCTATGTAGGGCGACCATATGTGCAAGTTTCCATAATTTTATTTGAAGTCTATGAATTATCTAAAGTAAATCGTCGTTGCTTGCAGGCAATTTCACTTTGTAAGTGCTTTGGAAGTCGTGCAAAATAAATAGGGGTCTTTGTGAGAAGTTTTTGTGATCCATCTTCATTGTCATCATCATTAGAATGTTTTGCAACTGATTTCAAGTTAAATGAGTGAGTATTGAGAGAGATATGAGCATTTAAGTGAGTTCTGGAGTTGCTGGTTTCACCATTTTTAACTGCAGGTCTGTCATATCAGACTTAGTAAAATTATTAATAGGGTTGGGATTGTCTGTCTTAGTGATATTAATCATTCTGGAGTAGCTCTACATTTCAGCAGTTTGATTATCACTCTAATCCATCGTGCTTGCAGGAGATATATTACATTGTAAGGCTGCTAGTAGTACTAACCAGCCAATATTCACATTTGTAAGCTCTTTATTATATTTCCCACATTTCGTGGAAGAGACTGATCCTTGCTCAGTCTATTGTATTTACTTTTTAGTTGCTCCGTCATATGATAGCACCTATCCATCTTGGATAGGAGTGCACATTCTTGACGTCGAGTTACTTCAGCATTCTCGCTTATTTTCCTTAATTGCATTGTAATTCTTAGCACCTCCGTCATATGGTAGCTCCAATTCCATCTCGGGTTGGAAAGCACATTCTTGACGTCGAGTATTTTCAGTTTATTAGTTGGTAGGGATCCTCTGACCATATGCTCATCGTTCTCCGGCGCATTCTTGGTTAGAGTTCTTGTATAAGCATTTCATTTAAGACCCTCTGACCATATGCTCGCCATCATCGGCGCCATTCTTGGTTAGAGTTCCTTCCAGCTCTGTTTCTGCATTCAGATCCTCTGACCAATGCTCACACCTTGCCCACATCGGGATCCTGGTCTACATTCTGGTCAGAGGTGCTTCAGTATCATTTTGGTTTAGAGCTAACCCTAACGACTGTGTATTGCTCTGCTTATTGTAATTGAAAATTTGAAAAAAATTGGCTCGGTATATTTCAGTGGTATCAGAGCCAAGATCCTGCCATCCTGTGCCCAACAGAGTTCACTTGACAGATGAGTGACAGAGAAAACAGATTCTACATCAGAGGTCAGAGCTAAGTTCAGTATCAACTTTCAGAAGTTTCAAAGAGGTTTCTAAGGTCCAGAGATCGTGAGAAGTCGATTCAACTATGGTATCTGAGGAAGGAAAGGTTAGTGATGCCGTAAGGGATTTCATTGAATATGCCAAATAGTATAAAAGACAATGTGAACATGAGGCTGCCAAACTCCGTGAGCAATATCAAAACATGCCAGATGATTATAGGTACAATGTTTCATTTGATTCCCATTTGAATTGTGTGGCGTTACTGAAGCCCGAAAAGTCGGAGATGGTGGACCATATTAGGAAAATGATAAAAAGGGAAACAAAACAAGCTTTGGTCGAAGAATCAAAGAAAGAAGAAGATGAAGTGCCTATTTGTGAATTGCAGCCCACAAATATGCAAGTTGAAGAGAAAAATCAGTCATCTAGCATTAAAGATGGCACAAGCAAGGTGCACACATCACATCAAAATGAACGTGAGCTTGATGAAGATACCTTGACAAATGAAGAGTGTGTGGTAGAGCCTCATAATACGCCCTTTGACTTGCATGTGATAGCAAGTGAAGAAGAGCAAGTTGAAGGAATTACTATTGGTGTCTTTGAATCAGCTTATGACCGTTACCAAAGTGATGATGTTGGTAATGATTCCAATGTGTTTGTACCTCCTCTTGTTGAAGATTTGGTGATGGATAATTTTCCTCCTGTTGCTGTTCAAACTCAAGAGTTTTCACAAGATGAATTTATGACAAGTGATCAAGAAGACCTTTTTGGCATGCATATGACTGTTCATGATGAGATCAGAAATACACCTATAGATGATGGGTTCATTGAAGATAAGAATGATAAAGTTTTCCAAACAGCTGGCACTAGAGATTCTTTACTTCATTACAGTGATGGTGTCAAGGGTGGTTTTGGGTTTGATCATCAAACCAAACTATTGGAAATAAATATTTATGAGGATGACAGTTTAAGTGAGTTGGGTGGTGACCTATTCAAAGAGTCAACACTCCAAAAGAAGCACGAAGAGCTCTTTCCTTTTGATCAAAACAATCAGCCTCTTACTATTTGGGATCCAGGTGTGGAGTCATGTAGCGAAGATAAGGAACCAGTGTGGGATGAATTTCCCTTTGGTCCAAATGAAGATCAAAAGTCAGATTGCATTGGAAGTTGTGAGGTGGCTTCTGGAGAAGGTGTCTTCGAAGAAGAAGATTGTTCAACGAAGCTCCATAATGATCTCTTTCAAGTGGTTGCAGCTACTAAAGAAGGGTATGTTGCTACAGGAACTTTCCGAACAGCAGACAATTATGATCCATTGATCAAGTTTGATGCTGCCATAATGTTTGATCAAGGAGATGGTGATGAAGAAGAAGAGCTAGAGGACCATATGGCTCTTGAAGATGTAGAGTTTGAAGCTGTTACTAAACACAAATCTGATCTTTCAATGCATGAAGCTGATTGCAAACTTAGGGTCGAAGAAATCATGGAGTGTGTTCCTCTCCATGACATTGAGCATTCTCCTCTAGTTGATGGTGAAAGACAAGAAGGTTGGAGCAGCTATGATGGCAGCAAAGACAAAAAACAAAGTTCTGATTTTGAAAAGAAGCCAACCAGCAATCCACCATCTTTGCATACTCTTGAGTGGGAAGATCAAGTCAAAGAGTCCTTTAAAAGGGAAGTGCGAGTTCTATCCCAATTTGATCGCACTCACAGTTTGATTGAAGATCTCTACTGGAAGGCTCAACTTGAAGAGAGAAGAATAGGAGTTAATGATGAAGTTGCTCTCCCCAACTTGCAACTTATCAAAGACTCTTTGCAGACATTGAAATCAGATTGCATGCACTTGATTGGAGATAGAGATCATGCCTTTGAAGTTGTAAAGAAGACCATTTGTGCTTTCCAAGAAAAGGAGAGCATGGTTGATGAGCTCACTCTGGAGCTCGAATCCACAAGGGACAAGTTGAAAGAAACTCAGTTGGCTCTAACGGAGGTTGAAGACCAGTTCGCTGAGTTCAAACTTTCCAAGGAGCAAGTGAATGCACATAAAGCCAAAGAAATCAAGCAAGTAATTGGTGAGCTTGATAGTCTTTGAGAGGAGTTTGACCTCGAAGGTTTCACAAGAAAGACTGAAGTTGCAAGTTCAGATTTGGATCAGCAAGATGGAGAGGAGGGCTTCCAAGTTTATGACAATCCTCTCTTTGATTTGCAAAAAGAGTCATGTAGGGAAGAAACCAAGCAAGAGGTTGAGTATAAACCTCTGTCTAATGGTGCTTTGTTATCACTCCATGAGAATATGCCAAGTTTGTTGATTAGTAATGAATGCATAAGTGGGTTTGAGGATGAAGAGTCCATATGGGAAGTGTCGAAGCAAGGTATTTTCAACATCTATGACATCAAGGTGTTGATGAGACAAGTTGTGATAGCTGCTGGTAACTTCATTACAGCAGCAAGGAGTGAAGATTTCAGACCTACTACTCATGAGCAATGGGAGAAAGGTGGACCTGAGCTTGGTGTTTGCACTATTGACAATCCATCCCTTGGGTGGAATGATGTTTGGGCTCATACTAGTCAGCTTTTGGAGTTGAATTTGAAGTCATTCTATGTTTCATACTCCAATGTTGTTGAAGCTTTCATGTTTAAGCTTCAAAGATTCACTAGAGGGGACACCAGTTTCGTGAGAATGCACTTGGTTCTCACTAGCACTTGGGTACGTATTGAGCTTTATTTGCATTGTGTTGAAAATTCAATTTCAGTTGGGTATCCATGCTTGGGATTCTCAACTTGGGTTGATGGAGTTTATGGCTGGTGGAAAGAGGAATTTTTGGTGGGTTAGTGATCAAATTTTCAGACCTTTGGGTGTTGTCCTTCTCTTCACCAACCACTTGATGGCCCCATTTGTTCATGAACAAATGGATTGGAGAGAAATTTTGAGTTTGGATTGGAGAGATGAAAGGTTGGTGGCTCTTGAGAGTGATCCTTGGCTAAGGCAAAATCATATTTGGAGACTGGAGCTTGCTGATTGGAGGCAAGCCAACCACCTTACACGGAGAGTCTCCCTCATTCAGGAAAGTTGGATCAGCACTACCGGCCAAAGAAGTGGTAGTTTTCAGATGGAAATGGCTCTAGTGTGTTTTCCAGCCACTTTGGAGGTTTGTGATGTAAACTTTGATAGTTTACTTTCCTTATTTGGTTCAGGACAGCGAGCTACCCCATGCCTTGATTCATCATTCTGAGACTCATAGGGTTGGAATTATGGGAGTTTTCTGTAGTCCTCATGGTAGTATAAATATAATTCAGATGAGGCATAGTAGCTCCATGAGGAGACATGAGTATGAGTTTGTTGAGCTCTTGCAAAGGATTGCTTCCTCTTTGCAAGAAGATTTGGAGAGGTCACATTTGCAGTTTTGGCTGTGTTGGATACCTTGGGGAGATATGCCGAGGATTACAATTTTGAGTTGAGTAGACTCTTTTCCAATGCCTAGGTTTGTGATAGACAGTGGCATTGTTGATTTTGCTGACTCAGAGCATTTTGGCCACTATGGTTTCACTATTGTGATCAGAGTAGTGCAACATCAGCATGGTGGGTCCTCCTTCAGACGGATATGGGACCCTGGTATTGTACTTGGTTTGGTTTCGTGCAGTTTGAGTTTTTCTAGAGTTGTGGTGGCATTGCTTGAGGACAAACAATTTTGGGAAGGGCGGACTATAATGTCCCCAATTTAGCCCTACGCTCTTAATTTGGATTTAGCCTATTTCTGGGAACTTGTAGGCTAAGCAGAAGCTCGAATTAGGGTTACCAAACTTCTTGGAGGACGTTTTCGTCTTTTTGCGGAGCTTACACTTGGAAATGTTGAATTTGGATTGCGGATTCCTTCTGGGTTTTTTGAGAGCTTCACGTTGGTGGTTTCGGTTCGGCATTCTGAGCAATTACATGGATTTACTATTTTTAGTAAATTCTATTTTTAGCAGTTGACTTGTTGACTCCTAATCAGTAGGCTTCACTATGGCAGTCTATTTAGACGGTATGGTTGAATTTGGCTTCTAATGCATTTCCATGGTGATATAAGATATTTTATATTATAATGTTATAATTTAACATTATAATTCCTTGTTCTAGCATCATGAATTAATATTGTCTTTAAAAGGGGGACATTGAAGGGTATTTTCACATGGAGGAAATATTTTAATATTTCTAAAGCCAAATATTGCTCAAGGAGTTTGGACGCCAACTTTGGGTGAGCCAAATATTTTATTTAAAAAGTGAAATTTATCTTCTTAAGCAAGTACGCCATCCTAAGGGTGAAGACAAAAGACAAGTCAATGACCTAAAAGAATCTTTGAGATGGCGCCCTTCTTGGAGGTTTCTAGAAAGCTCTTCTGAAGTTATAAATTGGAGCTTGGGGTCCTCATTTTGTTTATCTGATGAATTTGCAAAGTTATGCTGTCGGAATGGTGTTGGAATTGCTTCGAGGAATGCATACCTCCTAGCTTGGCTCTTCTTCTTACTTGAAAGACAGCAACTAGTTGAGAGGTTTAGTTATAGTTGGTTTCCTTTCATTGTAGTTGGTTCTTCTCACATTCTGTAGTTGAGTTATTGTATTTTCTGTCAATTTTAGAGTTGCTGGTTTGTATGGCTATAGGTTGTTTTTACTCACAACTCAAGAAACAGAAATAATATTGTTCTGGGTACTGTTCCAATCTATTTTCCTATGTAGGGCAACCATATGTGCAAGTTTCCAGAATTTTATTTGAAGTCTATGAATTATCTAAAGTAAATCGTCCTTGCTTGCAGGCAATTTCACTTTGTAAGTGCTTTGGAAGTCATGCAAAATAAATAGGGGTCTTTGTGAGAAGTTTTTGTGATCCATCTTCATTGTCATCATCATTAGAATGTTTTGCAACTGATTTCAAGTTAAATGAGTGAGTATTGAGAGAGATATGAGCATTTAAGTGAGTTCTGGAGTTGCTGGTTTCACCATTTTTAACTGCAGGTCTGTCATATCAGACTTAATAAAATTATTAATAGGGTTGGGATTGTCTGTCTTAGTGATATTAATCATTCTGGAGTAGCTCTACATTTCAGCAGTTTGATTATCACTCTAATCCATCGTGCTTGCAGGAGATATATTACATTGTAAGGCTGTTAGTAGTACTAACCAGCCAATATTCACATTTGTAAGCTCTTTATTATATTTCCCACATTTCGTGGAAGAGACTGATCCTTGCTCAGTCTATTGTATTTACTTTTTAGTTGCTCTGTCATATGATAGTGCCTATCCATCTTGGATAGGAGTGCACATTCTTGACGTCGAGTTACTTCAGCATTATTGTAATTCTTAGCACCCGTCATATGGTAGCTCCAATTCCATCTCAGGTTGGAAAGCAATTCTTGACGTCGAGTATTTTCAGTTTATTAGTTGGTAGGGATCCTCTGACCATATGCTCGTCGTTCTCCGGCGCATTCTTGGTTAGAGTTCTTGTATAAGCATTTCAATTAAGACCCTCTGACCATATGCTCGCCATCATCGGCGCCATTCTTGGTTAGAGTTCCTTCCAGCTCTGTTTCTGCATTCAGATCCTCTGACCAATGCTCACACCTTGCCCACATCGGGATCCTGGTCTACATTCTGGTCAGAGTTGCTTCAGTATCGTTTTGGTTTAGAGCTAACCCTAACGACTGTGTATTGCTCTGCTTATTGTAATTGAAAATTTGAAAAAAATTGGCTCGGTATATTTCAGTGGTATCAGAGCCAAGATCCTGCCATCCTATGCCCAACAGAGTTCACTTGACAGATGAGTGACAGAGAAAACAGATTCTACATCAGAGGTCAGAGTTGAGTTCAGTATCAGCTTTCAGAAGTTTCAAAGAGGTTTCGTTTTCTAAGGTCCAGAGATCGTGAGAAGTCGATTCAACTATGGTATATGAGGAAGGAAAGGTTAGTGATGCCATAAGGGATTTCATTGAATATGCCAAACAGTATAAAAGACAATGTGAACATGAGGCTGCCAAACTCCGTGAGCAATATCAAAACATGCCAGATGATTATAGGTACAATGTTTCATTTGATTCCCATTTGAATTGTGTGGCGTTACTGAAGCCCGAAAAGTCGGAGATGGTGGACCACATTAGGAAAATGATAAAAAGGGAAACAAAACAAGCTTTGGTCGAAGAATCAAAGAAGGAAGAAGATGAAGTGCCTATTTGTGAATTGCAGCCCACAAATATGCAAGTTGAAGAGAAAAATCAGTCATCTAGCATTAAAGATGGCACAAGCAAGGTGCACACATCACATCAAAATGAACGTGAGCTTGATGAAGATACCTTGACAAATGAAGAGTGTGTGGTAGAGCCTCATAATACGCCCCTTGACTTGCATGTGATAGCAAGTGAAGAAGAGCAAGTTGAAGGAAATACTATTGGTGTCTTTGAATCAGCTTATGACCGTTACCAAAGTGATGATGTTGGTAATGATTCCAATGTGTTTGTACCTCCTCTTGTTGAAGATTTGGTGATGGATAATTTTCCTCTTGTTGCTGTTCAAACTCCTCAAGAGTTTTCACAAGATGAATTTATGACAAGTGATCAAGAAGACCTTTTTGGCATGCATATGACTGTTCATGATGAGATCAGAAATACACCTATAGATGATGGGTTCATTGAAGATAAGAATGATAAAGTTTTCCAAGCAGCTGGCACTAGAGATTCTTTACTTCATTACAGTGATGGTGTCAAGGGTGGTTTTGGGTTTGATCATCAAACCAAACCATTGGAAATAAATATTTATGAGGATGACAGTTTAAGTGAGTTGGGTGGTGACCTATTCAAAGAGTCAACACTCCAATAGAAGCACGAAGAGCTTTTTCCTTTTGATCAAAACAATCAGCCTCTTACTATTTGGGATCCAGGTGTGGAGTCATGTAGTGAAGATAAGGAACCAGTGTGGGATGAATTTCCCTTTGGTCCAGATGAAGATCAAAAATTAGATTGCATTGGAAGTTGTGAGGTGGCTTCTGGAGAAGGTGTCTTCGAAGAAGAAGATTGTTCAACGAAGCTCCATAATATCTCATTATAACCATGCAACTCCAAGTCAACATCTGAAGAATATCTCAACCCATATCCAACTTTTCCACGCAAGTATCTCAGGATATGTTTAGCTGCAACAAGATGTATCTGTCTCGGTTCACAAATGAACTGACTAAGTGCACTCACAGCATAACAAATATCTAGTCTAGTGTTAACTAGATACATCAAGCACCCAATTAGCTGTCTGTACAATGTAGGATCCACCAAGTCTGAACTGGCTACAACCTCCTTCAATTTATGTAAAGAGCCGGACAAATTTTTTTTTGTTTTCTCAAATGCAATTACAATCAACATGCACCCGTTAAGGTTAGCTCTAAAACCAAAACGTTGCGAAAGCAACTCTAACCAAGGATGTACACCAGGATCCCAATGTGGGCAAGGTGTGAGCATATGGTCAGAGGATCTAATGCAGATGCAACTGAAAGGGATCTCTAACCAAGAATGCGTCCAGGATAGACGAGCATATGGTCAGAGGATCTAAATGCAAGATGAGCGGAAGTAACTCTAACCAAGGATGGCGCCGAGTGATGGCGAGCATATGGTCAGAGGGTCCCTACAACTATTAACTGAAAGTAAATAGGCAGCAAGCCAGCCTCTTCCACTTATGCAGCGGGAAGTACAATAAAGTAACTGAAAGATAGAGAGGAGAATTGCTGATAGTACTACTAATCAGCTTACAATATGTTAGAAATCTTGCCAAAGCCTAGTAATCCAAGTTCTTCAATGCTGCAATAATTTGTAAGACTTCCTCAATGCTTGACAAACCTCTATGGACTCAAACTCCTCACAAATCTGCATTTATCTATGACTGATATAACAAACCAGCAACTGAAATGAAGCAATCAGCAACCCTAGAACCCACCAAAATACTCACAACTCACTCAATACTTGCCGGAATGACATGAGACTTGATGCAAACGAAAGCTATAATGATGGCAATGAATACTGGACGAAGAAACAACTAACAAATTGAAGTATTTTTTTTTCTAAACATTTGCCAGGCAGACCAGAATGGTACGGCCAAGAGAGGCGATTTTGCTTTTAAAAATCCAAATCAGCATTAAAAAATCTATAACTTTGCAAGAATGGCCGCACCACATAGAGAAAAGGATTTATGCAATGCCCAGAACAATAATATTTTTATTTCATGAGATATGAGGAATTCTTACAATCAGCTATGATATTCAGCAACTCCAAAATGAGACAGAAAATGCAAACTAGAACTCCAAAATGCAAAATACTCAATTGAAAATGCAAGACAAACCTATTACAAACTATCTCTCAACTAGTTGCTATCTTTGAAGCAAGAAGATGAGCCAAGCTAGGAGGCATTCATTCCTCGAAGCAGTCCCAGCACCATTTCGACAACATAACAATATTCAAGTTAGAAGATAACAAAATGAAGAGAAGAGGTCTCCTTTTATAGACTCAGCAAGGAATCTCCAGAAGCTTCTAGAAGTGGCGCCCTAATTTTGAAATTTGAAAATAACCTTATTTCCCTCTAGGAATGGCGTCCCCTTCATCAAGGCAATATTTGACCTTTTTATTAAATTAAAATTATCTTCTCCTCAAAATTTGGCATCCCAATTCTCCAAGCATAATTTTGGCCTTTAGAAAATATTAAAATAACCTCCTGATAAGGCATTCACCCATGAAGTCCCCCTTTTTAAAACAACTTCAAGTTATATTGCTAGGCCAAGGGGTTAATGTGAAAATATAACATTATTTAAATCAAAATAACTTATCTCTCCAAAAATGCATCAAAAGGCCAAAAATCAACAATACCAACTGAACTGCCTGAAGAGGAAAGCCAGCTGAACTGAAGCCAACTGGACTGTTGCCAAAAATAGAATTTACTAAAAATAGTAAATTCGGAAAGTCGCTTAGATCAAACTGCATGTGACACCATTGCGAAGCTTTCTGAAAACCCAGAAAGAATCTGCCATCCAAAATCCCAAACTCCAAGATGTAGCCGTCATAACTTACTAAAAATAGTAAGTTCGGAAAGGTTGTCCGACGTAGTTGCATGTCATACCTCTGCGAAGCCCTCCAAAAACCCAGAAGGAATCCAGGATCCAAACAGCCAAACTCCAACAAGCAAAACCCTGAATCTTCAAGAGAACCCACCAAACAGTCAGAAACCCTAATTCTGCCTCTGACTAGCCGACAGCACCCCGGGGATAGGCCATCAATCACCGAGAAGTGCAGTGCTAAAAATGGGGACATTACAATTTATGTAGGTTGGTCTCCATAGTGTTGATGTGATTTTTGTGACCGCACCAATCAGCAGAACAAAGTTGTCCAAAGGCTACTCCATTCTCTCTTGATCAAAGTATTCCGTGCGCTAAGATTGCAAGAAAGTTCTCACGTTCAACTCCAAGGTTCCGAAATACTTAGAATACCCTCAGTATCAAATTCTGCTTCTTCGGTCTCTTCTTCATCTATGATTTGTGCTTCAAATACACCTGAGCATGTGAGAAAATCCAGAATTTGTTTATCGTCATTGAACACTTGAAAATTCTTTATGTTGTCAGGAATGGCCAGGGTCGAAACCAATTCCACTGTGAACTTCTTTAATCCTTCCATTGCCAATGGTTCCAACGAGCTAGCAGCTTGTGCAAGAGAATTTGCAACGGGGTTCTTGGATTTGTAAACTTGTTTGATATTGAATGCATCAAAGCTTTCTATCAAGTCCCATACTCTATTTCGATAGTGGCCCAATCTCTTGTCGTAACAAGCAAATTGCTTCCTTACTTGGCGAACCACAATGTCAGAATCTCCGATGGCGTGTACAATTTTGGCTCCCTTCTAAATTGCAAGGAGCAACCCATGAATTAAGGATTCGTATTTAGTAACATTATTGGTGCATGAAAACTGGAGCCTATAAGCACCCAAATAAGCTTCTCCTGCCGGGCTAACTAATTCAAATCCTGCTCCATTGCCTTTCTTCGACTTTGACCCATCGAATCTCAAAGTCCATACTTGATTCTTTGTAGGAGTGCTGGGAGACTGAACATGTGTATCTTCTTGATTGCATACCTCTAAAACTTTTTCTTCAATCTTTGACTGAATCGTATCATCTTTTACAAGTTCTATTAAATTCTCCTTTTCTTCATTCATCTTCTGATACTTTTCCTGCAATGAAGCCTGTGGGATGAGCCTTGCAACTTGCTCTAATGCTACTTTGCACATGGCACAAGTGATCTCGGAATGAAAGGCTTCATGTATTCTGCACCAGTTGGGAAGTAGCAAATTCTTGATTGAGGCATCCTTACCCAGCTCTGTTTCTTGTTTCACACTATTTAGAACAAAATCCCTTAAGTTTTCAAACGTTCCTCCACTTTCACTATCACTTGAATCACTTTCAATCAACACTTCAGTGGAAGCAGTGGAAACTAAACTAAAACAAAACCCAACCAGAAAGAAAGCTAACTAATTATGTATGAAGGCAAGACTCGCGCGGAGTCTAAGACTGGAAATAGTGTTTGAGGAATCGCCCATTGACGGGCAATGGGACATCCTCTTCGGTTAACGTCTTCAGTCTAAATGCATTATCTCCGAGAATCTCCGAAATTTGATAGGGACCCATCCATAGATTGTCAAAATTTTCGTGGTCTCCTTTCCGCTCATGTGCTTTGTCCCAACAAAGGACTAAGTCAGAAATTCTAAATGCTTTTATTCCAGTTCTTCGGTCAAACCATCTTTTCACAATACCTTGATGTTTTGAAAAATTCTCCAGTGCCTGATCTCTTTTCTCTTCCAATAGTAACAACTGGGACAATCTGGTTTTGACTCTATCTTCTTGGTCCAGGCACTCTTGCATGAACTGTAACGTAGGAATCCTCAGCTGTATCGGAAATATGGGATCTTGTCCGTAAACCAAATGATATGGCGATGTACCCAAAGAACCTTTTATTCTCACTCTATCCGCCCAGAGGGCGAATCTCAACTGCGTATGCCAATCTCTCGGGTTTTTGTCCAACAACTTCTTTATGACATTCAACAAATTCTTATTAGTAGATTCGGCCAATCCATTTCCTTGGGGATAATAATTCGAAGAAAACTTTAAATTCACCCCATATTCAAAAGCTCAGTTAGAAAATTTCAGAGAAGAAAATGCAGAACCATTATCACAAACTAAAGCATAAGGACAGCCAAACCTGGTGATAATGTTTTCTTCTAAGAACTTAATTACTGTGTCTGTCGTACATAATTTCAGTGCTTGAGCTTCTGACCATTTGGTGCAATAGTCAGTCGCGGTTAGAATATACCTATGTTGCGCAGATGAAGGTGGATTGATCGTACCAATGAAGTCTAGCCCCCACTTCGCAAAGGGTCGCACCTCGATCACTGGTTGGAGCGGCATAGCGGGGTTCTTCTCTCGTGCGGCAGTTATTTGGCATGTGTGGCAGGTTTTTACATGATCGTATACATCTTTGAAAACTGTTAGCCAATAATAGCCTGCCATTAGAACCTGGTGTGCTGTTGCTAGTGCTCCTCCATGGCCCGTTCCAAATCTGGTATGAAAGTGTTCTATTGTCTGCCTGGCTTCTTCTTTTCCCAAACATCTTAGGAAAATTCCTTCATGATTTCTTCTATACAACACTGCCCCCTGCAGCATATATCTTTGACTCTTCATTCTTAGGGCTCTCTTCTGTACTGGATTGAGATGGTTGGGGCATTTGTGATTAAGCAAAAAATATGTGATATCATCGTACCATTCATCTTGGGATACTTCCTGTAATTCGTACACCTGCTGTACTAGTTCTGGTCCTGTGGCAATTGTTTGTATTAGAGCTTGGTCGCGGACAATCTTCATGGGCTGAATTTCAACGTCATACTCTTGGATAATTGTAACCCATTTGCCTCTTCTCTCTCCTAATTCATTTTGCATGAGAAGGGTTTTGACAGTCACGTCCGGAACTATAGCAAAGACTTTACTTCTTAAAATATAGTGTCGAAATTTCTTTATTGCTATGACCAAAGCATACGCTTGTTTTTCGACGTTCGGGTATCTCAACTCTGCATCCTTAAAAGGTGCACTCATGAAAGCAATAGGATGTTCATCCTTCTCGACTGTCTTTTGTGTTAACATTGCAGCACTTGTGTGTTCTGAGGCAAAAGAGTAGAGATAAAAAGGCTTTGTATAATCAGGACTAACCAAAACAGGAGCATCAACTATGGCCTGCTTGATTTCTTCAAAGGCTTTCCGCGTTTGCTCCGTCCATTCTATCTTCGCATCCTTCTTGAGCATTTCGTTCAAGGGCCTGACTATCTCAGCAAATCCTGTGATAAACTTTCTCACAAGTTAATCTTTCCGAAGAAAGATTTTAATTCTTTTTGGCTTGTCGGGAGACCAATCCTTGAAATAGCCTCTACTCGGTCAGGATCAATAAGAATACCCTTCTCCGTTATCACATGACCAAGCAATTTTCCCTCCGTTACCCCGAATATGCATTTTTTCGGGTTCAAAGATATCTCATATCTTCTGCATCTCTCAAATATCCTTATCAAGTCTTTGACGTGATTTTCTCTTTCCTTTGAAAACATAGTAAGGTCATCCATGTAGACAATGATACATCTCCCTATGAGGTCTTTGAAAGCAATGTCCATAGCTCTTTGAAAGGTGGCCCCGGCATTGATTAGACCGAACGGCATCCTCTTGTAAGCAAATGTACCCCACTTTGTTGAAAATGCCGTCTTGAGCCTATCTTCAGGTTCTACGAGGACTTGGTTGTAGCCAGAATATCCATCCAGGAACGACATCATCTGGGATCCGTTCACAACTTGAATGACTTCATCTAATGAGGGCAATGGATAATTATCTTTTTTGGAGGCCTTATTAAGATTCCGGAAGTCTACACACAGTCTTATCTCTCCGTTTTTCTTGCGGACGGGTACCAAATTGGCGACCCACGTTGAGTGTCGTACTGGAAAGATAATGCCGGCTGAAAGTAGCTTCTTAACTTCTTGAAGAATAAGGGGTTCCAGTAGAGGATTTACAGGCCTTTGGCGTTGCTTGAATGGTTTACTGCCTGCTCTGAGGGGAATAGTGTGTAATAATTGAAGTGTCATATGTTTTCAAGCCCTCATAGTTGTAGGCAATAATGTCTTTAAATTCTTTTAAACTTTTGATTATCTGCTCTTTTTCTTCACTTGTGCATACTTTGCCAATAAGGACATTTCTCACTTCCTTTTGTGTTCCCAAGTTGACCGCTTCATGTTGGCCTCCTTCGTTTCTTTGTTGTTTTATGGCATTGATCTGATCTTGGTCAAAGATTCTCTCGAGCTGGATCATCCCTCTGGGAATGATGTTAGTCTTTAGGTTCATAATACCATCTGCATCAAATTCAGTTTCCCCTTGATCTTCTTCTTCGTCAATGACTTGAGTGAGGAAAATATCAGAATTAGTCAGGAAGTCCAGAATGTGTTTGTCGTCATCGAACACTTGGAAGTTTCAAATGTTGTCTGGGACTGATGGAGTCAGGGTGATTTCCACTGTGAATTTCTTTACTGCATCCATCTCGAGCGGCTCCAGTGAACTTGCTGATTGGGCTAAGGAATTCGCCACTTTATTTTGAGAACGATATACTGATTTGATATTAAAAGCATCAAAGCTTTCAATGAGATCCCATACTCGGTTTCTGTATCCTCGCAATCTTTTATCATGGCAAGCGTATTTCTTTCTTACTTGCCTTACCACAACTTCCGAGTCGCCGTAAACATGCAAGATTTTAGCCCTTTTCTGGATTGCATGGAGCAATCCGTGGACTAGGGACTCATATTCTGCCACGTTGTTGGTACAGGGAAACTGTAATCTCAGGGCTGATAAGTAAGCTTCACCTGATGGGTTAATCAGCTCATAACCAGCTCCATTGCCCTTCTTGGATTTTGAACCATCGAATCTCAAGGTCCAAACTTGCTCTTGATTTGGGAATTGTATGGGACTAGGCGTTTCTTTCTTTTGAATTTCTTCAACTGAATCGTCTATTTGAACTTCGTTCACTTCTTGAGTGATTTCTGCCTTTGGTGAGGATTCTCTGTCAGAGTCACTATTTTCATCTGTCAACTTGAAGTATTCATCTCCAGGGACTTGGGGAAATCTTTTGTATACTTGGTCCAATTCCATCTTACACATCACACAGGAAAACTCTGAATGAAAAGCATTGTGGATCCGACACCAATTGGGCAGCAATAAGTCTTGTATGAAAGCATGATTCCCCTGTTCTTTCTCTTGTTTTGCGCTCTTGAGCACAAATCTCCTAAAATTTTCAAACATGCTTTCACCTTCATCTGGTGAAAGTTCTTCATCACTTTCCATAAGAACTTCTGAATTTTTTGGTGTATCTTCTTGATTATTTGAGCAGTGCAACATCAGGATTTCCGATGCTTTTGGTCTGTACTGACCGAGATCTGTTTCACAAAACAAAATTTCATTACTTTCCCCGTACTCGGTAATTATCATCTTAAGTCTTGGCATACTTTCAACCTTGATTTGATTGGGAATACCCTTCCATGGTAACCACATGTGTGAAAAGTCCGTGGCGAAGTAACCGTTTAACCTTCGGGTCCAATCTCTTCCTAGAACCATTCCATATCCTCCTGGGATATCGACTACTAAAATATCAATGAAATGTTGAATTCTTGGGTTAGTTGATATTTGCATATGAATATTGTTCAACTCTCCTACCACTGGAACCTCCGTCTTGTCCAACTGTGTCACTTTCTTGTTCGTCTTTGTTGGTGTTAGTCCCAATCTTTGACAAACAATTAAAGGCATTACATTACTAGACGCTCTTGAATCAATCAAACAATTATGTAGGAGTTTATTGAAAATTCTAAGCGAGACGAGGAAGGGATCCGGTTCATCTTTCCCTTGATAAGATATCACGGGACTTCCTCTCTACATACCAGCTTCCGTCTCTTTTGTTTTGACTTTATTATTCCTCTCAATTTGTGAAACTTCTGCTTCTTTAATTGAATTTTCTGTCTTGTTTTCCCTTGAACTTTGGCGTGTTTGCTCAGCTTTCACTGTTTCACGTCCTGGCATTTCTATGCCTTCTTTCACTTCATACATGCCTCGAGTTACTTTGGAACTCTGGGATCCATAGGAAACATTTGCATTTTGTGGTTGTTCTTGAAAAAACTGTAATTGTTCATCTTGAACCATATTGACATTGCCTGTAGGATTTGCAATCTTTTGAACTATGTGAGCTGGATCTTGCGTTGGATCCTTCAAACTGTCAAGAAAAGTGTTTCTTATTTCTGTTACTTTCATTAGCTCAAATAATGACACGTTCACTTTGATTTTCTTTGCTTCCTCAGTCACGTACCGACTTAATCTCTTCAATTCATCCTTGGGAGGAGTGCTACTAGTAGAACTGCTAGCATTATTCCTTTGTCTGTATTGCGGTGCGTCTTTTGGAAAAGAGGGGTTGTTACTCGCATCCGGGTGCGGTGGAGTTTGAAAATTGTGTGGGGGAACTGATGAGGTTAAGGGCTCTTGATTCTTTCTATAATAAACCTTTGTTTGCCCGTTCCCTGTCTGTTGAAACGTCTGAACCTCTTTTATGCCTTCGACCAATACACTGTTATTCAGAGGTGGGAGATAGTAATTCGTTGTGTCTTCTACCGGCCCATCAGCGATTGCGTGTGAACACATAGGAGGTGGCGCCTCCACTGGCTCATTGGCTGATGCTGGTGGGAATCTTCCAAATTGGTTAGGTGCTTGATATTGTTCAAATTGTGGTGGAAATGTGAAGTCGTCCAAAACTAAAGCTTGATCATACTTCACTACAGGGACTATAGCAGTAGATGAATCATCTGGTATTTCCCTCTGTATTTCCCTTTGGAAAATGTCGGCTGCGAGCTGAAATTCTTTGCACTGTGTCTCAGAATGTTGATTGGTGTTATGTTACTGACACCATCCTGACAAGGTTGACTCGGTGAGGATGTGATGTCCCCATCCTAGTCAGCGCAGCTGGTAACGAGGTTAGCCTATTATTTCGATCCTCGTAGGCTGACAGGAGTGTGCAGAGGATCATCTGGGGCAGTTACTCAGTGTTTGGTAGCTCCAGTTTTGCAGTTGTTTCAGGTTGGGCCTTCGCAGAATCTTCCAGTGCATTTTCAGGAACTTTCTATTTTTAGAAAGTTAGGTCAGGCGAAAGCTGCTATTTTGGGCAGGGCACCTGGTTCAACTATTCAGCTCAGAGTCGACCCAGTTATTCAGTTTGGTGATCAGGCGGAGAAATAAGGAGTATTTAATGATTATTAAATATTTAATATTTTGACTTTATATTAAAGTCACTTTATTAAAATATTAAAATATTTAATTAAATTGGCCTATTATAAAGTATTTATTATACTTTATAATAAAGTATTAAATTTTGACATAATGAATATTTATTATTCATTAAAATGGGACGCCAATTATTAAATGATATTCTCCGAAGTATTAAAGGTGAATTAAATCATTTTATTAAATGATTAATTAAAAAGAGCTGAGGGTCGAACTTTTCAAAGGAAGTATATATTCAGACAAGACAAAAATCGAACCATTATGTTATGCTATTCAACTTTTGTCTTTTTGCTCTGAGCATTGGAGTTTGCAAACCCTAGGGTTTCTGGCAGACGAAGCGTTTCTGGAGAACGATACCTCTTCAGGAATTTGGCAGACTGAGACTGTGAAATACCAGTTTAAGCTTGCATCTTGGTGACTTCATTCAGGAGTTACAGTTGATCTTATTGCATCGATTTCAGAAGGGGATTCAGAGAATATCATCTAGTAATAAAGGCGACTTTATCAGAGATATCATTTACAGAGATCTGGCATTCATTTCCTTGAGCCGCACTATATTCATCATTGCTGCAGCAGGCCGTACTTTTTCTGTACTTTTCCAGGCCGTACCTTCCTCTCAGGAGAAACGCATTCAGTATTCAGTCTTTGGCAGAGGGTTTCATAGCGCCTTGGATATCTGGAGGCTTGGCAACGATTTCAGAGGTCAGGGAATCATCCATTCTTCAGCCGTACATTTCTTCTCTGTTCTTTTGGCGCCTGGCAAGCAAATCAGGTTTTTGAATAAAATAATATTCTATATACCTTTGTTTACTCTATTTGCATTGTAAAAGCTCTGGAATGATAAATAATAGATGCGCCTATGATCTTTGAACAATTTTGAGCTTATTCCATTGAGTTAGAATTTATTATGAATTTTTAGCAATTTATTTAGCAAAATCGCAGCTTTCATATATTTGTCAAAAACCTCAAAAATTACAAAAAAACACAAAAACTTGCAAAAACATCAATTACAGTTAGGGTTTCGGGGTTGAGAGCCACTAGGGTTCTTACAGAGGAGTATACTTTTTGTTGGTTGATTCTCTCGAGTTACAGGATTATCTAGGGGTGATGTTACGTTTCCGTTATTCGGTCCTGTATCCCACGTCCTCTTCTGATATCCTTGATTATTGTTACGGTAGCCTTGAGCATTACTTGATTGACCTTGGTAATTTTGGTAATTGCCTTGGTATCCTTGAGAATTCCTTTGCATGTTATGGAGTTGATTGTTTTGATTTCTCAGATGAGTTACTTCAGTAGACAATTTCTTCACTTGTTCAACCAACTCTTTCATTTCTTCTTTTTCTTCTTGTGTCTTGGTAGACGTTGTTGTACTCTGTAGATACACAGGCTGTGAAGGTTGTGCTTGAGAAATAGGACCTCCAGGGTGAATTACCAATTGATTGTTGGGCGGCAGGATGGGGTTCATTACTGGCGTGTGATGTGCCAATGCCTGGTTGATCCCCGTTATCTGGTTTGGCATAGCAGCATACCCCAAATGGTTAAGCGGTCCGGCAACATTCATGCCTAAGTCAGAGTTAACTTTAATTGCTTCGGCATATGCTCCTTTGAGGTCAGGTGGAACTCGGTTAGCCCTTCTTACAAACATGGAAGTAAGACTATCCAAAGCAGCATAGTATATTGGTAATGCCGCTGCATCATTCAATTCATAAGGATCACGTAATCTTGTATACGCCTTATGAAATCTGTTGTTGAAGGTGCTGATTGGCTCATGTTCTGATCTTTTCACTTCAACAAACTGTCGGTAGAGTTTAGCTGGTGTGGTTGGCAATCGGAATTTTGCCAAGAAGGCATCTTTTAGATTTTGCCAAGTTTGGATTGAATTCACTGGTAGGTTTACGTACCAATAATATGCTTCCTCTCCTAAAGAGCATGGGAATAATCGACATGCTACATCTTCATGTTGAATATCTCGGTTCTGGAGAGTATCTTCAAAAATCTTGATATGTTCATCAGCTGTCCGGTTGATATCACCAACTAGGAATTTGGAGCAAAAATGCTCTGGATTCTTTGGCATCTCATGATAATCGGCAAATGTAGTAAGAGGCGACGCGTTAGCTGGATGCCAAGCCATCAGAACGTTCGGCTGATTTATCTGAATTGGTTGAATGGGTTGTACAAATACTGGAACTTGAGTAGAGCTTGGTATGGGAATCTGTGGTGGCGGTGTCTGGAATAGACTGGGAGAAACTTCTCCAGTTGGTGCTTCTCTTCTTGGTGATAGTATCTCTTCACTAGGACCTACCGCACTAGATGTTTCACCTTGTGATATCTCTGTCTTCTTTGTTTGTTTGTTTCTATAGGGTGACAACTCCACAAATTCTTTGAAAGAATTTGGTGTGGATCTAGTAACTCTTCGAAATCGATCCGCTGAAAAAGAACCAATTCGATCCAGTGCGCCTTATTCAATCTTGTTGAGGACGTGTAGGGACCGCTTCACGAGCTGGCTGGTTTACTTGTTGACGAACTTGTTGATTTTGTTGTCGCTGGAGGGCTTCGAATCTTTCTACAAGGAGATCTCTCTGAACGTTGAACTCAATACGCCTAGCTCTCTCTTCTTCTTGTTCAAGGATGAAGCGCATTCGGAGCCAGTCAGCCAGTCAGGGGCGTTTCTCTTTACTTGCCAAGCAAGGCTAAACAATTCAGTGATAACGTCTTCCTGTTCGTCGTGGAAACCTAAGTTTGGTTGTAATACCGGCTGCGGATCCTGATTTGGATTAGGAGCGTTGGCCGGAAGCACCATTCTTCATGGTTTTGGAAGAACTTGGATTTGTTGAAGATGAACCGGTCGCAAATGATCGTTCTATCTCGTCAAAAGTCTGTTTCAAGCGATCAATTTTCTGTCTTATTAAATCTCTTTGAATTGCTTCTTCAAAACATTTTCCTTTTTCTTCCTCCCTAGCAAGAACGCGGCTTGTCTGACCAAACTGAACACGATCGGTCTGTGTTTTCCAAGCTAGCGAGTACAATTGATCAATGATATCAGTGGGTGGCTGATTTGGTTGCTCAACAGGTATGTTAAAAGGAAATTCATGCGGCAACACCATACTGCATTCTGCCTATTTCGGAACAACTTCACTATCGCAAATTCGCCCTCCTTCTAGCGCCAATTCTGTGTTGAGCGCGTGGAAGAGGGTAAAAGAGTCTCCACAGATAAAAAAATTTAATAGGGTCTGGAGTTCAACTGCTCAATTCTTCCCGTTCAGGCCCTCCTTCTAGCGCCAATTCTGTGTTGATGCGTGTTTTATGACTCACCAAGCACTTTAGAATAAAGAGTCCAGAGACGCTCTATCCTCTCTTGAAAAATTACCTCTTATGCTAAGATTGCTAGAAAGGTCATACGGTAATTCCAATGTTCCGTTTTGGGGGATGGACAAGCTCAATGGATGATGTGATATGCTGGTTTCACAAAGGGACCCTTGGATATTAGATTATTCAAAGTAGGAATTAGAATGGATTTGACGTTGAACGTTCTTATGTTTTTTTGGATTTTCGGTTTGGAATAAAATAAAAGGAAAAGGGATGAGGGTTAAGGAACTAGATTTATGCAAAACTACTCCTACGAACTTAAGAGACAAATGCTGGATAGTGAAATTTAAACCAATCTTTGCTTCGCCAAGCACAGTACTACAACTAGACAAAGACGGTGCAATCTTCAACAGGTTTACGAAAGATATCCTATTACACAATACCACCATCAATTCGATCAATGCATACAGGTAATAGAATTCAAGTCAAGCAATTTCAATGTTCAGACTAACCTTACACATCAAATTGAAAATCATCCAATTGAAAAAGGTATGAACTAATTTCACTATTTCCAACACTATCAATCTTTCATTCATCTAAAAATGCTGAAAACTAATTTACTCTATTGAAGAAATCATGAAACCATGTGGGCTCATAAAAATAACAAATGCTCAACTCTGAATCCACTTATTATTTAAACAGCAATAGTTGCAACAATTTCATAAGTCTCTCCCTGAATAAATGAAATGCGTGGGGTTTATATAGGCACCCCAATTACAAAGCAACGGCCAAGATTGATTTGAGATCAATGGCCAAGATTAATTCAATAAACCCTAACCCTAAAAGCATAACCAACTCAAAGGACACATGGCACAAGCAGAACAAGCCATTTGGAGTATGGAAAATGATGACACCTCGCGAATCATTGAAGCAAGTAGGAATCCAAAATGCAATTCCCTTTGGACTGCTCCTTAGCCGCAAATGCAAGAAATTTGGGTAACACAGAATCAAGTTCCTCCATTGAGATGCTCGGCACAGAATCCAGTTGCACTCCGATCACGTCCAAGGTTTCAAGGTACTGAGTGAAAGTACTTTCCCACCTATCCTCCTGCTTCTGAAAGTTATCCATGAAGGTCAAAAGGGAAGACATATCATCAAGCTGGTTCTCTGTAATAATCTGCACTTCTTTGAAATAAATGTTCATCACACTTTTCTTCAGTCCTTCTAAATCTAAGCCATTTGCATCATGATGCTCCTGTCCTGTCAATCCTTCAAGAGAAGTGAGGATTTTGAACTGAATTTTCTCAACTGCATTCCGTATAGCAGCACATTCTTCCTTCATTCCGTCATACGTCTTCCTCTTAGCCAATAAGGAATGATACCACCTGCTGAAATCATATGAGGCTCCTTCCTCGATAACACCCTCTTGGATCAATATTTGTAGGGAAACTTCCTTTAAAACCTTCAAACGAGGTATCACTTTGTCCTGTACGTACTGGAAATCTTCCCAATTGTCTTCAACTTGATTAACTTCAGATATAAGCAAGGCAGATCTGTCATAAGTTTGGGCGCACTTCTCTGAGAATTGCTCCATCTGTTTTGAAATATTGATAACCCAACTCTTGGTTGCTTGACTCGCGATCCTCATAGCTTCAAGAACATCAACGGATTCCGGAGTAAGAGATGATGGTGGAATAAAGGCCTCACCTTCTTGGCGCAAAGGAGCTGTTAGCTGCTGAATGAACTCTATCAGCTTTAGATTTTCCAACTCTAGCCTTTCTTTCTTCTCCTCTGTTTTGTCGAACTTTTCCTTGATGGCTTTGGAAGTGTCTGCTAACTCATGGAAATCCTGATCTATCGTGGTTGGCCCAATGTCCAACGTTGTAACCTCGTAATCCATAGGAGTGATCTGATCTCTTGGCTTATCAATTTTCGGGACTGCCACCTGTAAGATCCTGGATCCTGCATCATTCCTGGTAATTTGAGAATACTTCTTAGGCTTCTTTGGCGTTTTAGCTTTGCCAATTCTCTCTAGGAAGTCTTGCATGCTCTCAACTGGTTGAACTTCATCCAGTGGTCGGAACTTCTTCATCAAACTTTCGGTCAACCAATCTGGGATAGTGGATAATTCCATCCGATCTTCTAACTGAACATCATCATTAATTCCTTTTAGAGCAGAAATTACCTCATCTCCTAGCTCTTCATTGTTCTCAAGGATCTCAGTATCTCCTGCACCTTCAATTATCAACGTATCATCCCCTTCCAAACACTCAGTGAGGGTTTGTTCTTGGAGAGAATCCAACTGTTCTAACTCTTGAAATTCGATTTCTTGCTCATGGCATGGCTCGATATCAACAATGGACACCTTTTCAATTATTCCAACTGATAAAATACTTGAAGATGATGGATTTTCAGTCACTTTCTTCTTCTTACTCTCCAATTCTCCGCTAGCTGATTCCTTTTCCTCTGTGTGAAGGTTTTCACTCACCACCTTCCTCTTGCTAGGATATGAAAGTTCATCAAGACTTTCGCCAATTGCTTCACCCTGACTTTCCTTATTGCTCAATGTGGCATAGGTAAGAGAAATTCCTTCTTTTCTCAACCTGCTGATCTGACTGTCAACCCATTCCCTTGAGTATGCTAAAATATCCTTCATCAATATGTTCAAATCGGTCAACTCAGGCTGTGTCCAGTTAGGCAACAGAATGGGCTTATCCTTTTCCTGTTCAAATTGCGGATGTATGTAGTCCCCGCTGTCTTTTACTTGATCAGGTATAGGGAACAAGTCACACCTTTTTACAAGTTCAATTGGAATTCTGGACCAAGTCTTCTTCTTGACTGCATACTCGTCCACCAAGTTAGACCAATAATCTTCGATCTGCATAACATGAAGGGATTTCTTCCCGTGAACTCTTAGGTATGGATCATAATCGGACCTTGGATTATAAGTATTGAACTTATAAAATTGCAATTCTATCCTTGCTGTCTTGGCTGATTGTAATGAGGGGCAGACTTCTAGCATTTTTCCAATTGCAACCGGAAAATCCACTCCTTGTTTGTTCTTTCTCGCCTGAATAGAGTCTACACATGCCAGTTGCCTTGCAACTTCAAGCATAACAATCTTGTCTGTTGGATACCGAGGGAGTCTATACGGAGCATTCGAAAATCCATGAACTCTTATATAAGTGAATGTCGGAAACTGGATAAACTAAGATCCGAACTTGTCAAGCATCACCATAGCTTCTTTAGATAGTCTCCTTTGCACTGTTCCTTGAAGAACTCGCGTGATATACATAAGGAAGGCGTCATTTGTTATCTTGAAATTGTCTCTGTAATGTAGCTAGAGCTGTGGGTAACAATCATATGCTTTGAGTTGGTCTTTCCGAAGTCCAACTTTGCTTGTACAAATCAGTCCTCTATACTTGGTGAACCGTGCCAAGATATAAACCACATAAGAACTCATATAAAAGGTTTTAGTCTTCTCTAGGTTTCTCAACTGGAAATCGATATTATCACTTATTAACTTCGCCCAGTTTATTGCTACCATTCCCAATACGATCTCCTCCACATACAAAAACATCCATACTTCAAAGAAGGCTCCTTGAGAAGTTCCCATAATCCTGTTCAGCATATGAATCATATCACTGTATTCTGTTTTAAAATCCGTACAAATTAATCTCTTTGGCAACTTGGAGCGGTGTCTTTTGGGTTCCTTGATCCAGTTAGAATTAACTTATGTCCATACAGGATTCCTTGGCTTGATCAAACATGGCCTGTGATTCCTGTTGAGTCCTGTTTAACATTTTCCGACGATGGGGAATGCCAAATACTTCCCTGACTGATTCCTCTGTAAAGTACGCCAAGGTGATCCCATTGGGTGTTTTAATGGATCTTGTTTGAGGATTGTACCTTTTGGCACACTCAACCTTTAGCTCACTGCATTGAACTGCAGGTGGAAATCCTGCTGCTTGATGAAGTCCAGACTTAACAATATTTGTGGCAATAGGCGTAGGCATTTCGTTCTAAGTGCCAAACATCCTTCTCTTGTGTTGAATCGCATTAAACTGCTCAAAGTTTGTATCTGCTACTTTCTTCCACTTAGAGGATAACTGGGATTCTGGATAAAATTCTTTGAGGACTTCCTTTACTTGAGCTTTCCTGACTCCACCTCCCACATTCTTTGGAGAAGACATTGTGCCTGTACGAAGCTCAAAGTTAGAGTATTTTAACAAATTTATAAAAAGGCGATTTCTTGGCTGGAGAAATTTTAAAAAATTAATTTAAAAATCCAAGACTTAATTAAAGGCTGTGCAAAGAATAAATTCTTAATGAAATTGATCCGCCTTTATTGTTTTTAAAGAGCATTCATGGAATTTTAAATAATCTTTTGGATTTTTAAAGACTTATACTGAAGTTTTCTCCAATGCACAATGAAAAATCCCATTCCCTTCTAAAATCGCCAATAATAACCTTGCAGTTGTTTGAGAAATCCAGAAATGAAGAGGAAAAAATCCAACTCTATGTTCTGGAATTTAAAAAAAATCTCTTGCAGCTGAAGAAGAAAGACGTCTTTCTCTTGAGAGGAGGTTTGCCTGTAAAAAATTCGACTTTGCAAATAATGAAAATAAGCTCACAAGATCATCTTTTTTATAATAAAACCTTTCCAAATTGGTTTAGGTCGACTTCTTCTTCTCATTGGGTGTTTTTGCTTTAAAACTAAAAAAGCAATCTTATCTTGATCTTTGACTTTTCAAACAAGGCGTCCCTTTTGGCTTGATAAATAAGTTTCATTTAAAAAAAAATAAAACTTTAAGTTATTTCTTCTATTTTGACTCTTTAGTAAAATTCGACCCTCAAGTGGACTTTTGACTTTTCAACTGGATTTCTCTCACCAAGGCGATTTTGCCTTAGAAAATTTTCGATTCTTCTTGAAAAATTTCGACTTTCAATTGGATTTTTTGACTTCCCAACTGGAATTTCATTTTGACTTGAAGTTCCTGAAGTCCAGTTCAAAATTTCTCTTGCCTTAGTCGATTTTCATCTTTGTCCAACTGGAATTTCGAACTTTCCAACTGGAATTCCTTGTAGAAGGCGAATTTTGTCCTACTCTTTCAAATAGACGAATTTTCATTGGATTTCTCAACTGGATTTTTCAAAGATTCAACTGGATTTTCCTGATAGCGCACCTCTTAAGACTTATGCGAATTTTTATCATGATTTTTTTGCTTTTACTTGATTTTTCAATGATTTTCTCTTAAAGGCGCAATTTTGTCTAGTTGATTTTTAACCTTTGCATGCGCTTTTTCCTGCTTTTCCTCACCTTGCATGCGCTTTTTTCAGCTTTTTCTCACCTTGTATGCGCTTTCTCATGATTTTTCGAGACCTCTGCTTGATTTTTGCTTGCTTTTTAGTTCCAAAATTGGAAACTTTCGACCCCATTGCCAGTGACAACTAGCACTTTCTAAAAATAGAAACTTACTAAAAATAGAAAAAAGCAAAAAGCAACTTTCTAAAAATAGTAAATTCTAGATTGGTCCAGAAATGCCAAAAACGAAAAAAGCAAAAAAAGCAAAAAAGCAGAATCCCTAAAAAATAGGAAGTGTCGGAATTGAGCGAAAGCACAGGCGATCCTCGTCTGCAGGGTCTTCTAAGCACTTCTATGACGTTTACGTTCAGTTTCAGGCCCAAATTCCCAACTTAGCTCGGATGATGACTCCAGATTTTGACATGGAATTCCCAGATATCAGAGACTATGAAATTGCTACTCAAACCTAAACCCTAAGACCAAACCAGCGAGGGTCCCCATCTGCAATGGGGCGATGTGTGAAAAAGGTCACAACAAGTCTACACCATCCTGACATGGCTGCTTTAGCTAGGAAAACTCTATCAGTAGGACGGTTCTCTGGAGGTGGTGGATTATCCAATGGTGATGGCACGCCTCCATTGTTGGCCCCTGTATTCCAGGACTTCTTCTGAAATCCTTGATTATTACTTCGATACCCATGACTATTATCATGGCCATGTCCTTGGTGGGCATCTTGATGGTATGGAGGATTATTTTGATATCCTCGGTTGTTACCTGGATGAGACTGCTAATTTTTCAACATAGACTGCATCTGGTTATTCTGATTTCTGAGGTAAGTCACCTCAGTTGACAGCCTTTTCATTTGTTCTACTAATTCTTTCATTTCGTCTTTCTCCTCTTGAGTCCTTGTTGCTGGTACTGTATTTTGGAGATAGACAGGCTGTGTAGTTGGAGTCTGGGACAAGGGTATCCCAGGACGGAGAACTAACTAATTAGATGGTGCCGAAACTGGATTCAATGATGGAATTTGCTGGTTCCATGTCAAACCAAGCGTCTGCATCTGATTATTTGCAGTAGTCAAGCCTGTGTACAAAGAAGGCCCAGTTATGTTTTGTCCCATATTTTGACTTACTTCCACAACCTTTGCGTATGCATGGTTCATATTGGCTGGTGCCGGATGAGCTTGTCTCACAAACATTGCGGTCAGTGGGTCTAAGGTTGCATAATAGTTTTCCCTAGCATCTGCAACATCGTATGGAGTACGTAGCCTTGTGAGAGCTTTCTGGAATCTGTTGTTGAAGGCATGAATAGGTTCTTTATCTTGTCTTCTTACTTCTGTGAATTGGCGGAAAAGCTCTACTGGGGTAATGGGAATACCAAACTTTCCAATGAAAGCTTCTTTCATCTGCTCCCATGTTCTTATGGACCCAATTGGCAAATGTATGAACCAAAAGTGTGCTTCTTCTCCCAAAGAATACGGGAACAGTCTGCAAGCTACGTCTGCGTATGCAATTTGTCTATTTCGCAAATGATCCTCGAACATCTTGATGTGATCTTCAGTAGAACAATTTGGATCATTGACTTGATACTTAGTGCATAAATGCTCCGGATTCTTCGGCATGTCGTGGTAATCAGCAAACTCAAGAGGGGACGGATTAGTAACCAGCCAAGTAGCGCCATTTGGAGCGGGTTGGCCTCCTGGTTCACCTCCTGGTTGAGCCATTGCTTGAATTGGCTGCCGCCTTTGATATACAATTACTGGGGTTGTTTGTTGTTGTTGAGGTGTGGTTGAAATATTCCGAACCAATTTTTTTCAATTTTCAAATTACAATTAAAAATGCAACACACCCGTTAGGGTTAGATAAATCAAACCAGTAGTTACAATATAACTCTTTGCCAAGAATGTGCACTCAATCTCAACAAGAGAGAGGCTGTCATATGGCAAGAGGATCGTCAGTACATTAATCAGAACTACAACTGGAAGTAACTCTAACCAAGAATGGCGAGCATATGGTCAGAGGGTCTTAATTGAAATGCTTATACAAAAACTCTAACCAAGAATGTGCCGACGAACGACGAGCATGTGGTCAGAGGATCCCTACCATCTGATATACTGAAAGCAAACTCCACACCAAGTATGTGCTACCCAATTCCGGAATGGAAATGAGGCGACCATATGGTGGAGCAATTACATGAAATACAATACTGGAAATGGAGCTCAACGCCAAGTATGTGCACTCCTATCCAAGATGAATAGGCGCTATCATATGACGGAGCAACTAAAAAGTAAATACAATAGACTGAGCAAGGATCAGTCTCTTCCACGAAATGTGGGAAATATAATAAAGAGCTTACAAATGTGAATATTGGCTGGTTAGTACTACTAACAGCCTTACAATATAATATATCTCCTGCAAGCACGATGGATTATAGTGATAATCAAACTGCTGAAATGTAGAGCTACTCCAGAATGATTAATATGACTAAGACGAACAATCCCAGCCCTATTAATAATTTTACTAAGTCTGATATGACAGATCTGCAGTTAAAATGGTGAAATCAGCAACTCCAGAACTCACATAAATGCTCATATCTCTCTCAATACTCACTCATTTAACTTGAAATCAATTGCAAAACATTCTAATGATGATGACAATGAAGATGGATCACAAAAACTTCTCACAAAGACCCCTATTTATTTTGCACGACTTCCAAAGCACTTACAAAGTGAAATTGCCTGCAAGCAAGGGCGATTTACTTTAGATAATTCATAGACTTCAAATAAAATTCTGGAAACTTGCACATATGGTCGCCCTACATAGGAAAATAGATTGGAACAGTACCCAAACAATATTATTTCTGTTTCTTGAGTTGTGAGTAAAAACAACCTACAGCCATACAAACCAGCAACTCTAAAATTGACAGAAAATACAATAACTCAACTACAGAATGTGAGAAGAACCAACTACAATGAAAGGAAACCAACTACAACTAAACCTCTCAACTAGTTGCTGTCTTTCAAGCAAGAAGTCGAGCCAAGGCTAGGAGGCATTCATTCCTCGAAGCAATCCCAAAGCCAATCCGGCAGCATAACTTTGCAAATTCATCAGATGCCAAAATGAGGACCCAAAGCTCCCTTTTATAATTTTGAGAGGACCCTCCAGAAGCTTCCAGAAGGTGCGCCCTAACTTCAAGATGTTTTTAGGGTTTTTGACTTGACCCATTCTTCCTTCAAAATGGCGTCCTTTTTCATGAAGGCAATTTTTCTTTAATTTAAAATTATCATTTCTCCAAAAGTTGGCGTCCCTTTTCCTCTTGAGCAATATTTGGCTTTTAGAAATATTAAAATATTTCCTCCATGTGAAAATACCCTTCAATGTCCCCCTTTTAAAACAATATTAATTCATGATGCTAGAACAAGGAATTATAATGTTAAATTATAACATTATAATATAAAATATCTAATATCACCATGGAAACGCATCAGAAGCCAAATTCAACCATACCGTCTGAACTGACTGCCAAAGTGGAGCCAACTGATTAGGAGTCAACAAGTCAACTGCTAAAAATAGAATTTACTAAAAATAGCAAATTCATGAAATTGCTCAGAATGTCGAACTGAAACCACCAATGTGAAGCTCTAAGAAAACCCAGAAGGAATCCGCAATCCAAGTTCAACAATTCCAAAAGAAGACTCCGCAAAAACACGAAAACATCCTCCAAGAAGTTTGGAAACCCTGATTCGAGCTTCTGTTTAGCCTATGAGTTTCCAGAAATAGGCTAAATCCAAATGAAGAGCGTAGGGGCTAAATTGGGGACATTACAGATGGTAGCCTGAACTGGATCTGAATAAACACTTGGTGTGGTAATTTGAACTACTTTTGGTTGAGCAAACCTTGAAGTACTTGGTGGAGTTCGGAACAAACTTGAAATTTCTTCTCTACTTTCTTCACTTGACTGAACTTCCTCATTTGAAAATACTTCTTCCTTGAGCGAATTTCTTTCTTCTTCCTTGCTCGAGTTGGTAACTCTAACTCCACAAAAGTCTTTGGATGAACCGTGGACCTCAAAATTCTTTTCAACTTATCAGTGAGAGAATGGTGATCGATCCAGGATGTAGTTGATTCTTGGGTGAGGTGCTTTGGAGGCGGGAGCAAGTGGTTGTCTTTGATTCAGCAAGTCTGTTCAATTGCAACTTGATCTTAATAGCCTTCTCTTCTTAGATCTTCCAACATGAAGCAAGTTCTCATATACTCAGCGTAGCTCTCCTTCGTCTTCCAAGCAAGATTATTCAGACCCGAGAGGATGTCTTCTTGATCGTCGTTGAACCCCAAATTTGGCTGCAACACTGGAAATATCTCTCTATGTGGTAGCACCATCTTGACTCATGATAATTTATTCTCCAATGAATTTCTTTTTGATGAAAATCCCTTCTTTACTTGAATGTGGTTGTTCACTGCAAGGAATCCTTGGAAGGCCCTCCTTCTAGCCCCTGTTTCCTATTGATGTGATTTTTGTGACCGCACCAATCAGCAAAACGAAGTTGTCCGAAGGCTACTCCATTCTCTCTTGATCAAAGTATTCTGTGCGCTAAGATTGTAAGAAAGTTCACACGTTCAACTCCAAGGTTCCGAAATACTTAGAATACCCTTAGTTGGTTTGATGTGAATTGCTGTTTTCACGAGGGGACTTACACAATTGTTCAAAATTCTTGCAGTTAACAGTAAATGGATGATTGGAAGGGATTTGTATAATGTGGATGATTTAGCAATAAGTACATTTTCCTAAAACTAACCAAAGATGAACAGAAAGTAAATGAGTGTAAAGGATAAGAAGGTTCTAGGTTTTACTCTAAGGTGGGACGTGGGATCAATCTTAACAGCTTCAACCAAACTCTGCTCCACCTCACGTTGGACAGCTTACACAAAGTAGGTGCAATCTTCAAAGGGATAGCGAGTAATTTTCAAGTCACAACTCAACACCAAGATATCGTCAAAACAACGCATACCAAGGCATGAGCTACAACTGAAGTTAAGTTTATGAAATTCTCCAGTAGACCATGCAAGGAAAACTTGCCGTCAGCAAGCCGCTAGTGGTATGGAATGAAGCGAAGTTGCCTTGATCAATGCCACACATCCACAGCTACCATCTACTTGCATAAAATGAAAATGCTACTTCTTAAACTACTTTGCGCTATCTTACGCTACTTGGAATTGAAGGGACGAAGAAACCTTGCTAGCTAAACACAATGAAGACGAATTTCACCATCAATGAAAAGATCTTCTATTATGAAAGTGTTACACAACAATCTCTTACAAAAGTTCTCAAAGGAAAACTTTTCCTTCTCCTCCAAACTGTGCTAAACTATCAAGCAAAATGTCTACTCTGCTCTACTCTCTAGTCTGATCTCCAATCTGATTCTAGTCTCTAATTCTAATTAATTACAAATGAGGGGGACTCCCCCTTTTATAGATAGCCCAGTCCAATGGACGGCTAAGATTACAATCAAAAGAGTGGCTAAGATTAAGCCACCTCGGCCCCTAACTTCAAAAGCTGCGAGGAATGGGGTGGTACATTAAATGAATCAAAGATTCCCACTCCCTCACTCCCAAAATAGTAAAAAAGCTTGGTGATTAATGCCCACAATGGAGTCTTCTAGAAGATCCTCGTCGATGAGTGCATTCCATTTTCCTTCTCGGCTGCAAACTCAATGAACACACCAAATCTGACCTCAACCTCTGGCCAGGAAATGGGTGGAATGCAATCCAATTTCAGGGGTGTTAACACCATGATTGGCCGGTTCATCACGTGCACAAGATTTTCTGCAAGCAACTAAGGAATCCTGCGTGCTTTGAATCAAACTGGAGAAAGTTGAGGTGTTCTCAAAGTCATCCTGTACGAAGGTTTTCACCTCTGAAAAGAAAGGCACCAGCCTACCCCTCAAATTATCAGCAGTCACCTCATCTTGATTCAACCGCCTAGCAAATATGGCCTCGAAAGTATTCTAGACTCCATTGATGATATTGGCCATAGCCTTCCGTACTCTAGTTGAATCCGCCTGTGCTGCGTCGAAGAAACCATGTCTCGTGATTGCTGAAGAATACCATCTAGAAAAGTCATACCTGTCATTCTCCTGAATAACCCCTCCATCAATCAGCAACCGCAAAGGAACATGTCTCAATGCCTCAAGACGCTGAATAACCTTGCTCTGATAAACAGAAGCATCTCCCCAGGCCTGATCAACTGCCTCCATTCATGCCAAAATACTAGAAGCCTGCTGAAAAGCAAGAGCAAGGTCCTCCATAAACTTTTCTGTCTTAGCACGAACTCCGTGACCCACTTATCGCCTCCTGTGCCATCTTCCCCAACTCGACAAGCCAGCGATTGACTCTCTGAGTATCTCAGCTGGAAGCTCTATCGCTGGAATCTCCTGCCCACGAGGACGAGACAACTGCTGCACATATCCTATCAAAGCCTTATGCTCTCTTTTCAACTTCTTGTACTTTCCTTCCTTTTTAAATAATCTGTCCTTGAGGGCGAGGTAAGAGTTATCACACTCCTCTACAATCTGTGCACCTGTGGGTTGTCCTAACTCCAAAGTTGTGACTACATAATTCTCGGGTACTGCTTCATCTCGGTCACAATCAACCTGAGGCACTGCCATGTGAAGGGTGCGAGAGCCATCCTCTTCAGTCGAGATCTTTGAAAACTTCCGTGCTCTCTTCTTTTGTGGAGGCGCGTTGATCCTGTTCAAAAACTCCTCCATTTCAACTGCTGGATCAATCTCTTCGCTGGGGCTTCTCATCCTATCTCTAAGCCAATCAGGTATTGTATATTGTATATCAAACGGTTGCTGTTCTTGTGCCTCTACTTCACGGACTTGTTCAACCTCTATATCATCTTGGTGAGGCTCATCGGCCTCAAGTGGCTGAGTATCTCCTGAAACTATATCATCATCGTCTAAAGCCGCCTCTAGCTCATGCTGAAACTGAGGGTCGGTAGTAGTCGACGCACTCCATCATCAGCTCCGAACACTGAATGGCTGGTGGGAAACCAGCAGCTGCATATAACCCACTTCGAATGATGTTGTGCGAAGTGGCTGAAGGTTGACGACTACCAATTCCCATCATCCGATTCTTGAAAGTCTCCAGGCTGACTGAGCCCAAATTGGTATCGGTCAGCTTGCCCAACTTCGAAGTGAACTTTGACTCTGGCATAAATGTCTTGCTCAGCTTCTTGATAACTGCTTGCCTGGATGCACCATTGTTGTCCTTGCCAGTTGTTCTTGCTTCAGCCATCTGCAAAACAATGAACATCCATGAGTAAATTAATTTAGAAAATAAATAAAATATTGTGCAGGGGCTGCCAGTCGACTTCAAGAACTTGAGAAGCTGCAATATCATTTCTCATTCGCAAACCTCAACTTCTTCTTCAATAGATTCGAGCTTCAATACTTAGAAAAATTTCTAAGCAAGTTACAGCAACTCACAAGTTTCAGCCTTCAGCAAATTCCTCTTCAACAAGTTTCGAACTTCAGTCTCAGCAACAAACTCAACACTGGACTTAGAGCAAATCGAATTCTCTTCAGCTGTGAAAAATAAGTGAACACCCTCCAACACACTTATAGGAAATTCGAATTCTAGAAGAAGGCTAAGTTTAGCCAGTGAATTAAATTTCCACTACTTCATTCGAATTTCCCTCCTCTGGCATTTTTGACACTTGTCTTTCGATGTCAGGAATCTTATTCTTCTAGAATTTCAACTTTGACTGTCACATTTAAATTTACTTTCGAAAATTTAAATTCATCATTTAATCAATTTCCATTCCTTGACTGTTGGGAAAATTATGTAATCAACTTCGACAGATTACACAACTTGGACTTCAGCCACAGCTATGTGAGATGTGAATCTCTCCTCTCGGAAAGGGGAGGCGCCCTTCTTACTGCTAAGAGAAAAAATAGTAAATCACAAAAGTAATTACACAATGTACACGAAAGTCACGAAGTGGGGGGGGTGTGTTACATTCATCCTTCTCTCTTTTTTCAAAGAAGATGTTTACAATGTTTCACGTGTTGGAAGTTTCGAATTCTTGATAACTAAAAACTAACAACCAGCAGTAATGCCAATATCTCTATCTCGTCAAAGCGAAGCGTAGAGATACCAGAAGTAATCAACAACAAACAAAAGAAAATAAAATGGGAAAGCTCACGAAGGCACAAAGTCGTTCCGTAGCTTTATCAATGTCGGATCTGCATAAACGTACCGTTTGCTCGTTAGAAGCACAAAGTCTTCTTAGACGCAACAATTCTTCGAACAACATGAACGATTACAAGCACAAAGTCTTGTAGATCATCCAACCAAAATGTCAACGAGCACGAACGATTACAAGCACAAAGTCTTGTAGATCTTTCGACAAAGTATCCAAGAGAATGAATAATTATAAGCACAAAGTCTTATAGATTATCCAACAAGAACATGCAAGAGTATAAATGATTATAAGCGCAAAGTCTTATAGATCACTCAACCAATGATAAACAAAATAACAATGCAATCTAAATATTAGATGTAACACAAAGTTTACATCAATCACTTAGAGTCTTTCAGATTTCTCGAACTAATCACTACCAAATCAAATCAACTTACAAAAGTATTGAATCCAACGCAAAGTCTGGCTTGCAATCCTTTTCTTTATTGATTGAATCTCATTCACAAAATATGAACGCAAAGTTTCACAAGTTTGCTCACAAAAGGGCAGCACTTCGTTGCAAAAGACTAAAAGATAAATTACAATGAAAATCCCTCACAATATATAGAAAGAGGGATGAGCAAAATAAGGAAAGAGATTGAGAAAATCAGGGAAAGTTAGGTGAGCGATTTTAGGAAATCTCACCTAACTTTGACCAAAGTCAAAGTGTAATTTGTTTTGAAAATATTACATCTTTTGACTTGGTGTAATTACAATTTACAAAATGACATTCGAAAATGTCGAGAAATATTTACAAGATGCATAAAGGGATGCACCGGAAATGTCTAACACTGGAGAATAGGGGGCCGCTTCACGTCTCTTTGCATTGGTATCTTCAAATTTCCTCCTAGTCTCACGCACGAACTTCTCATCTGGACCAACGGTGTAATCCACAATGGTGTAATTCACAAGTGATGATCGATCACCGAGGCGGATAGGTAGACCTTCTTGCACTGTCAAGATCGTCTTCGAGGTTGTCAATGTGAGCCTTGTATCACAAATGATGTTCGATTAGAGCTTACGAAGTCATTTGTCAATCAATTCATGATGGCTTCCTTGAAGATCAGAAGGGATATTTCGGCGGCCGGTAGGAAGATACGATTGTCTTCAAGAAGTTGACCAGGCAACTCTCTGACACTTTTGTCAAGAATGTTACGATGCCCGTCGACATCTTCCTGTACTTGGTGAAGGTCTTCAATGAGAGATTGAACCACTTGGATCCTGTGTTTCAGTGATTCTTTTACCTCTACAAACTTTTCTTTGTCGGGAATTACCCCAACCTACACCAATTTGCTGAGCTTTACCTGTTTCATTTCCGACCATGACAACAGGCATTTTTCCATGTCTCTGCGCTCCTGGGAAAGTATGCCCTTTTCTTTGTCAAGCTCTGTGGTGAGCTTGGCCAACATGGTGGTTTTCTCATCCGCAGCCAAAATTATCTGAGATCCGTGTTCGATGATCTTTTCAACAAAGTCATATAACACTCTGCCTTTGGAGGCAAATTTCTCAGCTTTCTTGACAGCTGGGTCTTCAATATTCACCACTGTCAGCGGTTGTGCATTGCTTGGAGAACCGGCAAGTCTCTTTACAACAGTGGCATAATGCTATGCCCTCTGTTTGTACATGTTACGAGATTGCTCAACTTTGTCCAGCCTTCCTGCTAAGATATCCAAAGTGACTTGCGCATCGGCTTTTGCACTTTCGTTGGTAACCTTGCCAAGCTGGACCTTTGTCACTGTGTAGTCCTCCATATTGACATCACCTTCTTGATTTGGTGGTATGCCAATTTCAGCATACTTGTGGCCAGACTTATCAACATTCAGCCTCGAGTATACTTTTGCCTTCTTCTTCCCTTTGGCCTTTGGAAGAACTATTTCTTCAAGGTCGAGCTCCTCTGGAGAAATCATTTGCTTTTTATGCTTCGACACTTGAGATATTAGCCAAGGAGGAAGAAAAGAAGTGTGAACCGGATTTCTTGTCAAGTCGATTCGCCATTACCACCTCAGAAGTTATTGTCACATCTGAACTCACCAATGGTGTCGTGACAATTGGAGAAGTGTTGTCATCATTGCTCCTGTAGTTGACACGTGGGTCCGATCGCATTGTCATTCATGAAGCGATTGGTCGTTCTCGAGTGATATCATCACGTTAGAAGACAAGCTAGGAATGGAGCGATGGTGGGCGAGAGTATATCAACCGTACTTGGTGCTTGTCGCCCCGAAGGAGTATCAAAATTTGGGATTGATCGCTGCGAGGGATAGGATATCACCGGTGGGAATGCTTATGGTAGGAATAGTGTGAGGAGCGGAGGTGGAGAGTTCTTGACTCAAGAATTATGAAGCGTTTGAAATCCGCGGGCGATGATATTCTGTGGATTTCCTCCAACTCTACGTTCGAGGAGATAGTTATTTCTTCATCATGTTAGTTCCTGTTGATGCCCTCTTGTCTTCTGGGTCGGCTCACCTTCCGAAGTCACAACCGGATCAGCTGCCGGAATCTTCATCAGACTCTTGCCCGCTTTCAGAAACCTCTTCGGCATCGGAGTCTGCTTCTGCTGAATCTTCATCTTCAGCGGATTGGTCACTTGAAGTATCTTCTTCATCGGAATCTACCTCCTCTAGAATGGGCTTTTTACCCTTAGAGCGAGATGGGTGGGATTCCGTCATTTCTGCCTCTTGGACAGCCTGGGTATCTTTCTTGCCAACAGTGAACTTGATCCTAGGGCCTCTCCGCGAAGAAGTGGGAACGGCCGCTGACTTGTTTTTGTCGCGAAGTTCTTGCTGTTGGCGTGCTTCTGCGTCGGACTCTTCTCCTTTTGAGTCTGTCCTGAAACTTTTCATTGCATAACCATGTTTGTGTAACCATTCTTCTGTGTTGGCTAAGATTGGTCTCAACCTTTCTCTCATGCTAGTGACCTCTTTCCTAGACCACTGTATTGCAGGCAACGGCCTCTTAGCAACGCCTTGCTCATCATAGACAGCGTTCATGATATCACCTGGATCCTCAAAATCCTCTGGTAGGTCAGCGATACCAAGATCTCTGATTTGTTGAACTGTCAATCTGCAATAGTCCATCTTTCGATGGCTTCTTCATCTCTGCAATCTGCCCAGATGTCTTCAAAACGGTACCTTGTTGGTGACCCTTTTGCAACTTCTTTCTGACATATCAGTAGTCAAATCAAACCTATACCTGTAGGTTTTGATGGTCATGATCTGCATCACAGCATAGACAGACTTAGCTTTTTGTGCAGTCCGGATAGTATATCTGTCGATGGTCAGTGGGAACTTGAATCCACGCTTATGGTTGCTTCTTCGTTCTTTCATCGACATCAGTCTGCATGTTTATGAGAACCAATTTATCCGCGATAACGTGTAGCATGTAGGGACAACTGTAACAACCTACTCTCAAGTAAGTAAACGTTGGGAATTGAAGAAAATACATCCAACTTTACTTACCACCTTATAAGCCTCATCAGACACTCTTCTTCTTTCCAAGGATGGATCAAAGTTGAAGAGTAAGGGCGCAAAGAAAGCATCAGTGACCCGTCTGAAATGGTGAAAGCTCTCCTTTAGCTCCAACTAATAGAAATATCTGTACACAGGCACCATCATTCGATTCCCCTTTGTAGATAGACCTGGGAATTGTCTCATCACAGCTGCTGCGTACACCAGGTAAGAAGTCATGTAGAACTTCAATGTAGAAGGGGCATTGATCAACTGTTCGTGCATCTCATCACTGATTTGTTTACCCCAGTCAATATGCAACCTTCTGCCTCCTTATGATCCTGATGTACTCATACATCCAATCATGAAAGGTGGATGATTCCGGCAAACCTTTCACTCTGCTCAGAAACGTGATCATATCCTTGACGTCATCTTTGAAGTCACTTCTCAGGAGTCCTTTCGGCCATCTAGAAACAGACGATCTAGGCTTTTTGAGCCATTGAGTATTTATCAACTGTTTGGCTTTATTAGGATCAGCATCGAAAATCTCCTGTGCTTTTGATATAGAAATGTCAATATATTTGTCCATGTGAGGAACCTTGAAGACGATGTCAAAGAAATCGGGGTCGAGTCTTAGAATCTCATGCCCGGAAGAGTCGATCACACTTCTGCTTTCTCGGATGTAATGAGACGCAACTTGAAGAACAAACTCAGTATTGTGCGCAGCTGTGGGGAACATTGCCACCAAGTGGAGATTACTGTGTACTATTGCCCTCATTGAATCAGGGAGAGGCTTCGTCTCTGTCAACTTTGCAAAGTCAACCAAGTCTTGATGGCCAACTTCTGTATCCTTTATTTCTTCAACTTTCGAAAGTACCATAGTTGGCGGATAGACGCCTTGATATTTGTACTTCATCTTGCTTTTTGCTTTCGAAGAAGAAGGAGGTTTCGTTGCAGTCATCAAAAGAAACTGGAACACTGAGCACTCTTAACTTGACGATCTCTGAGAGTAGACTGCAATCCGTCTAGCCAGAACAAACACCAATTTGTTAGGAAACATGGGAAAGCGTGAAACGAGCACAAGGGTGGAAAAGCACGAGGGTGGAAAAACATGGAGCGGATGGCGAGGCACGCAAAACGATGCACGAATGCGGAAAAACGAAGCTCAAGGATGCACTGGTCAAAAATGGGGTGCATTTGGAAAGGTCTGGGAAAAGCCAGAAAAAAGTGTAAGGGCGCTAAAATTCAGCGCCCTTACATTCTGAGAAATTGCTTTTGGTGTAAGGGCGCTAAATTTTAGCGCCCTTACACTTTTAGTGTTAGGCAATTTTATGACATTCTTCTGATGTCATGGCGCTAGAATTCAGCGCTTTAGCTTTTTGGTGAAAGATGATTTTGATGCAAGGGCGCTAAATTTTAGCGCCCTTACATCTTACAGTGTTAGGTAATTTCTCATTTTCTCAAAAATGTTCTAGCGCTAAAATTCAGCGCCTCTGCTTTTTCTTGAAAGTTTTGAGATGTAGATGCAAGAGGGAATGGCGATAGCGCTCGGGCTTGGAGATGGAAATTTGTTTGAATCATGAGAGCTTGAATTTGCTTTCATCCTATTACATACGCCTCCAAAGATTAAGGGAATTCTTTTTCACAATAATAGATCTTTTCAACGTTCACCAAAACGCATAGAGAGAGACAACATGGATACGTTGGATAGATACAAGTTCCCACAGAACATCGACCATAGTTGGCGGATAGAAGAATGCGTAGGGAGACAAGGGCAGAAACGCGAATGACTAAGGTAAGTGAATAGAAAGAAACGCAATGTTACTTGAGAACACTACGCATTTGGTTTAGCAAAGGATTGAATGCGTAGGGTTAGAGAATAGAAAAGAAAAGAAGGAATGAGCACAAAATGAACACGCACAGAGGAGAACGCGAATTCAAAACCATGAATGAAGGTTCCATTGCATAAACGTGTAGGAAAACGCGAATGAAGGAGGACGCGAATAGAAAAAATGAATGAAATAAAAACGTGAATGAAGAAATAAAAACGCGAACTTGAACAATAGATCATATACAAATGACAAGAGTGAAGACAAAACCAAACGAAAAACTTACCAGAGCAAAACGCGAAGGATGTTGAAACAATGGCGAAATCTCCAAAACGCGAACTTGTAGTTGGAAAGAAATCCGCACAGCAAGAGGAGAGGAGAAAATAAAAAGTGAACAACTCAAATGAGAGATGAATTCATTCACTTAAGTGAAAACAAAAATTAAAAACCTAACTCAAGTCGTGCAAAAATTTTAGGCACGAAAAGTGGCACGATTGACGAAAAACGCGAAATCATGAAGAAACGTGCCAGAAGCTCAAAAAAGTTTAAGTGTTGAGAAAAAATGTAATGGCGCTAAAATTTAGCGCTCTTGCATTTTTTGGAATTTTCACTTCATGCAGGGGCGCTAAATTTTAGCGCCCTTACACTTCCAGACTTAGCCAAATTTTTTGGATTTTCCCTGCAGGAGCGCACTTTTTCAGTGTTACTGCATCTTCCGTAATTTGCAAAGTAATAACAGTGAAATGTCGCGAAAGATCTCGTTTCGAAGGTCTTTGCGAGGCGAACAAGGGGGAATGCTCGAATTGACTATTCGAGACTTGGGAACGCATTTCGAGGTGACTTGAAAATCACTCCGTTGTGCGTACTTGAACTTCACGAATCCTAGGAAACGGACAAGTTTCGTAGGGGGGTTATCCGTGGAACGAGCGCTGCTAGATTCCGTGATAACATATGGATATTCAAGGTTCTTGAATAATTAGATAAAATGTAAACCAAAAATAAAATGTCACTTAAGTCCCTAGTAGTGTAAGGTAAATGTAGATATTATTGAGAAAATGATGGGGCATATATGGTATTTATTTTTTATGTTCCTACAACATTCTTTTTACTATTTATTGGAACACGATAAGTTAGTGTAAGTAGATCATATAGTGTTTTTGATTAGGGGTAAAGGAAAGGTTTTGATGGGATCCTGGAACCCAGTACAAGATTAAGCAAGCTGCAAATAATAAAACCCATATACAAGCAACAGCCCCACAGCAGCCTTTAAAAGATAAACATGACTGCACACGCCGCAACATACAAACTAGCAAGGGCCTGAAACCCTTTTACAACCTAGTTTTATCGAAGACCAGAAACCCTTCTTAGATAAACAATGAACCCGCCTTCATCAACCAAGCGTCAACAAACCGGCTGCTCAAAGAATACACCCCTGAGCCAAGAGAGATAGTCCTCTTGATGGTGTAGAGCACCATCAATCCCCTAAACAAAAACACCAACATCTCCACAAACCCCAACTCTAAAGGGGAAACTATGAAGCACTGACAAAAATGTTGACAAAAATGGAATCTAGATTATCCTTCCATAAAATAAACAAATTAAAATATTAGGTCTACAATGTTTGCACGTAGAACAAAACTCAAATTTCCTATAGATCATATAGTGTTGACAAAAATGGAATCTGGATTTTCCTTTCATAAAATAAACAAATTAAAATATTAGGTCCGCAACATTTGGATGTAAAACAAAACTCAAATTTCCTGATTTCATCATCTTTAACAGTGAGTCTAAATTTAAGACTGCAAGTTTAATTGTAGAAAACTTCATTTTACATTAAGAAAATTGGAATCTACCTAGTAAAGCACCCTTAAATGACTCCTAAAGCTAAAATAATCACAGTAACAAATCATATTTTCTATAATCACATGAACTATGATGCACTTCAAATATCAGAGAATATAATTATATTTGAAGATAAATAAAAATAGTGTAAAAATCTAACATGCCTTTTTTCGTTTTGAACAGCATCAATAGCTTGTAGATGAGATTTTGGAGGTCTTTGCTTCAGAATTGCTGCAATAGATTGTGCTCTAGGATTTGGAGACTGTGCTCTAGGACTTGGAAGTATCTGCTTCACACTTGCTGCATTGGATCGTGCTCTAGGATTTGGAGACTGTGCTCTAGGACTTGGAGGTATCTGCTTTACACTTGCTGCATTGGATTGTACTCTAGGATTTGGAGACTGTTCTCTAGGACTTGGAGGTATCTGCTTCACACTTGCTGCATTGAATTGTGCTCTAGGACTTGGAGATATCTGCTTCACACTTGCTGCATTGGATCGTGCTCTAGGACTTGGAGGTATCTGCTTCCCACTTGCTCCATTAGTTATTGCTTTAGGACTTCGTCTAGGGCTTGTACACATGCGGATGGTTGATGTAGGCGGAGTTGATGTGTGTCCATTCATGTTTTTTCTTACCTGTTGATGTAAATAGCCAATAAATTAATGCAAAATAATTGGAAATTTGATAGGCAATTTGATTCAACAAAAAAGGAACTTTATATCCAAAAGATTAGATATGAATAGAATACAATTATGGTAGTGCCAAAAAATTATCAACAAATAGCATCCAAGATAATGGATGAGTTAAAGAATATAATTCGCACAAACAAAACTCATCCATAACAGTTTTTCTGTTTCTTACAAAAATGATTATTGTTATGAATTTCTAAGCTATACAAATAACACGTGTATGAGTATTAAATACACCAATAGAAGATTGTCACATGTTTTTTCTTACCTACTGATGTAAATAGCCAATAAATTAATGCAAAATAATTGGAAATCTGATAGGCAATTTGATTCAACAAAAAGGGAACTTTATATCCAAAATATTAGATATGAATAGAATACAATTATGGTAATGCCAAAAAATTATCAACAAATAGCATCCAAGATAATGGATGAGTAAAAGAATATAATTCACACAAACAAAACTCATCCATAACAGTTTTTCTGTTTCTTGCAAAAATGTCTTTTGTTATGAATTTCTAAGCTATACAAATAACATGTGTATGAGTATTAAATACACCAATAGAAGATTGTCACAAGTAAATGCTCATGGTTACCTAAATTATATCCACAAAATCACACTCAAAGGGCATGCTCTGTGACATTAATTAGAGCAAAGATGCAACAAAAGATAGTGCTAATGAGAGAAGTTTAAAAGATGTATATAACAAATCAAAAAATCAAAAGGTTTATCCTGCTACAATTTTTGTTTCCCAAACTTGTATTTGTGATGAATAGTAGCTGTCCTTGACATTTCCCCATCCTAGAACTATAGGAGGGGTACATATCACTTATACAAATCGAGGATAAAGTCCCCTACAATGAGGACGTAAATAATCAGTATAGTTTTCAGACATAAAATACCATGGATGCTGCTTGGCATGATAGGTTGAGAAATCCCTTTACAATTGAATGCTGAATCAAAACCATGCACACTTCAATTTCCAAAGGTCATTTACCCCTAATTGAAAATATTGTACCCTAATTTTTAGAATAATAGTGAGAGAATAAGCATACACAATATTAAGGTAATAGGAGTTAACCTTATTACCATACTTTTCTATATCAAAGGAATATTGTAAGAAGGATACCCAACACAGAAAGTAACTTTTTGTAACATAATAAAGCCCTTTTGGGGGGAGGGGGGGATTCATAAATAAAACAAAATATCAAGTAATGTCTCATTTCAAATAGAGCATGCTTAAGAGAAACCAAAATAAATAGGGTCTTTCTCGATTTGTATTGCATCCATGTTTGGCATCTCAAACAAATGGGCCTTTTAATTCTCAATAATTTGAGACATTTAATATGCTTCCATTTTACAAAAATTTAATAGTTGCTCTAGTAAGTAGAAATCTCCCTCAATATCACAATTACAGTCCTCATATAACTTAATTAAGCAAAGAGAAGTTCATTCCAAATGTCTAGATCCTATCCGAAATGACCTATGTCAAATACTCGATGTGATTTCCCTAGTCATATTAGGTGTCATTTAGGGAGGCTCTATGGTAGAAGTTAGGAACAACAATTTCCTGCATTCTACATCGTAAACAACAATTGTTAAAAGATTTAGCATCCATACATAGGAGAAATAATGTACTTTTAATGGGGTTACCATCTAAAGTAGGAGTAAAAACTTCGCTAGTTCCATCTTCTAATTGCATTTTTGGAAAGTGTCAAGTCGAACAATGATTTCCAATTCCTTTTTATCTAAGTCTTGATAGAATCTCTAATCTCCAATTTGGAGCTGGATGGTCTAGAGTTGCTTTTGACTTGTTTAATGGAACTTAAAATATTGCCAAAGACCAACATGTGCCATTCTATGATTTCAGTTTTGATGAATTTAAGTTTTCCCATGATTTTGTGCATCCTTTTTTTATTGGTGATTCTTTCCACCATCTTGTTATCTTTTTCCCAAAATCAGAATGAGTACCCATTTTTTTCTAAACATGAATTGTCTCTCTGGATTGTGTTGAGAGGAAAGAGAAACGATGAGGGGGATAGGGCAGTGTTTTCTATCTTTATATTCAGATTGATCCAATCCTCTATAAGGAATGTGTGATCCAGCTTTTCTGCTATATACTTATTGCTCTTCCACTGATTAGACTAGGAGAAGCTTCTCTAGGTGTAATGAGCTTCTAGGAGGTTTGTATTGGCCTCTAAATTGTTGAGAACTTCAACTGTTTTATGATTGAACCAAATGACTCCTCTCTTCTCCTTTGTTGTTCCAATGGTGTTGAAGCCTCCCAAAATTGTTAGTTGAAGGTCTAGATTGGTGTAAGAGACCAGGTGTCTCTCAACCCAACTTCTCAACTATAAATGTGTTTTTTTGTTGTTTTTGCAATTTTTGACTTTTTTGAGGGTTTTGAATAAATGAAAGGAAAGTGTGATTTTGTAATAAATACAAATAAATTTGCAGGAAACTAAAATCAATGATAACTCTTTGATTTCATTAAGAGAAAAACTTCCTTAATATAATCGATCTATTACAATATGAAAGCCAGTACATGCAAGGTAAAAAGCAAATGCAAACTTAATTAAAAACCTGGTTTATTAATTGCAGCCAGGCGCACATCAGCAAGTCATCTGAATAGCAAGATTTCTCTAGTCTCCTAGTCAGAGAATACGCCAAAAACCTCAGAGAAGCAAGGCGACCAAGATGGAAGAAGAAGCAACCCAAAAACCAAGGCTTTTTTCCTTATTTACTTCACACGCCTCTCAGCAAGGGCAGTACGGCCTGACAGTAGCATTAATGAAGGTACGGCCTCTTGAAGAAAGTGCCAAATCACTGAATAAAGAATGGACAAGTCGCCTTATTGCTCAGATGAATGATCTCTGTAAAACCCTTTCCTGAAACTACCTCAGTAAACACAAATGCAACCTCTGGATGAACTTACCCTATTTGACAATCTTCAACTGATATTTCACAGTCTTAGTATGTCAGATTCTGAAGAGGGAACGTTCTTCAAAACCTGTTAATATGCAGAAACCCTGGTTTCTCAAACCCCAATGCTCTGAGAGAAAATAATGGCAAATTAGAATAATCAACATCTGAGTTTGATTTGCCTTCAGTTGAATATATAAGCTCTCTCAAAAATTCGACCACCTTTTCAAAAATCACTTAAAATGCATTTAATAATATAATTTCGCCTGTTCTTTGACTTAGGCTTTATTATTAAATAAATGGCGTCCCTTTTTATTTAATGAATATTAAACTCATCAAATATTAAATTTTTTCCTTTTATTATAAAGTATTAAAAATACTTTATAATTTGCCATTTTAATAATAACTTTTAATATTTCATTAAAATGACTTTATATTATAAAGTCAAATTAATAATTCCTTTAATTATTATTAAATGCTCCAATAATCCCTGTTTTCTCAACAAATTATCGAACCGGGTCGAAACTGAGCTGACCAACTGAATCAAGTGCCCTGCCAAAAATAGCAACTCCCGCCTACCTGACTTACTATAAATAGTAAGTACCTCTAAATCACTCTCTAAGTGTCCACAGAGGCCCAAACCTGAATCAACTGCTGGAGTGATGTTCCCAACGATGGATAACTGCATCAAGTGATCCTCTAAACACTTCTACTAGCCTACGAGGATTAGAATGATAGGCTAACCTCAGACATAACTGTACTGCCTAGGAAGGGGACATTACATTCCGCCCTCCCTAAAATTGTTTGTCCTCAAGCAATCTCAGCTCTGGATGCTGTAAAATCTCCTCTGACTCCCAAGTAGCATCCTCAACCGGCAAGTCTCTCCATTTGATCAAATACTCTCTGATAACCCGCCTCCTAAGATGTCTCTCTCTAACATCGAGGATGGCCTCAGGCACTAATATCAACTTCCCCTTGTCATCAAGGGGTGGCAGTATTGGAGAGGGGATCACTTGCTGACCCAATGCCTTCTTCAAGCATGAAACATGAAATATGTTATGAACCCTGCTATCCGCCAGTAAGTCCAACTCATAAGCAACCTCGCCCACTCATCTGATAATACGGAATGGACCATAGTAACAAGGTTTCAACTTCTCTGCACCACTCTTCCGCAAAGTGGATTGACGATATGGCTGTAACATGAGATACACCATGTCACCCACTGCAAAGGAACGCTCAACCCTTTTCTGATCAGCATACTGCTTCTATTGATTCTGCGCCTGCTGAATATTGTCTCTGAGAGACCTCAATATATCCTGCTGATCCTGCATCATATCACCTGCGCTAGGCACTCTGCTATCACTCAATACCAAATCCAAAAGGTTGGGCACCTCATACCCATACAATGCCATGAAGGGCATCATCTGTATAGTCATGTGGTGAGTAGAGTTATAACAATACTCACAGAGGTATATCCACCTCACCCAAGCTCTTTGCTGTCCAGCTATGTAATTGCGCAGATATCCTTCCACCCACTTATTGACAATTTCCGTCTGTCCATCTGTCTGGGGATGGTAGCTAGTACTAGGTGTCATTTCGGTCCCACAAAGTCTAAACAACTCATGCCAAAATTTTCTCATGAACCGACTGTCTCTATCGCTGACTATAGTCTGAGGCAAACCATGTAGCCGAAATACCTCTCTGAAGAAAAGCTCTGCAGTATGCGATGCTGTGAATGTAGTAGTGATCGGAAAGAAGTGCGCATACTTGGTCAGCCGATCGACAACTACGTAAATGCAATATTTAACTTGGTCTTTCGGCAAACCCGTGATAAAGTCCATCAATAAACACTCCCACTTCCTGTCAGGTATCGGAAGTGGCTGAAGCAATCCAGCAGGATATGTGTGTTCCTGCTTGTTCTGCTAGCAAACAAAACACTCTTGAACATACTGAAGAACATTAGTCTTTAACCCTTTCCAAGTAAACTGTTCCCGTACCAGCTTATATGTTTTGAAATAACCAGGATGGCCCGCCATAGGAAGATCATGAAAGGCTCTCAGAACTGTATCCCTCAACTCTGAATTAGGAACCAAAAAAATCCACCCCTTGTAAATGATCAAGTCATTCACAATGGTGTACCTACTATCTTGCTCTGTCCCATCAACAATGTTAGAAGCCCATGGGTTCTTAGCATACTCTCTAATGATCTGATGCCTCCAATCCTCGGAGATCTGTGCCATAGCATTCAATTGAGGTCTGCGAGATGAGACAAGGCGTTAGCTACAACATTCTACTTCCCCTTAATAAAGGTGATGTCAAAATCATACAACTGCAGTTTGCTGACCCATTTTTGTTGTCTCTCATTTAAGTCTCACTGTCCAAGGAAGTGTTTCAGGCTGTTGTGGTCTATACGCACACTGAACTTGCTGCCCACCAAGTATTGCTTGAATTTAGCCAAAGCATGTATAATGGCTAACATCTCCTTGTCATAAATGTTGTAAAACCTCTCAGGATCCTTGAGCTTTCTACTCTCAAAAGCAATAGGGTGTCTCTCCTGCATCAAAATGACACCAATGCCCTCTCCTGAAGCATCACAGTACAAATCAAATGCCTTCGTGAAGTCTGGTAATGCTAACACTGGACATGAAGTCATGATCACCTTAAACCTATCAAAGCACTCCTGAGCCTGTGGTGACCAAGCAAAAGCCCCTTTCTTCGTCAAATCAGTAAGGGGTGCTGCGTGACGTGAGAACCCACTAACAAATCTCCTATAAAAAGCACACAACTCAATGAATCCTCTGAGCTACGTAAGGTTCTCTAATACTGGCCACTCAACTATAGCTCGGACCTTCTCAGGGTCCATACTAACTCCCTCGGCACTGATGATGTGCCCAAGATATAACAACTCAGCCATGCCTAGCTCACACTTGGACTTCTTGGCATAGAATGACTCCTCAGCCAAGATACCCAAAACTATATCCAAGTGAGCTAAATGCTCCTCCCATGACCTACTGTACACCAGGATGCCATCGAAGAAGACCAACACAAATCTCCGCAGCTGAGAACTGAAGACCCTGTTCATGGTAGCTTGAAAGGTAGCAGGTGCATTGGTTAGACCGAAAAGCATAACCAAGAACTCGAAGTGACCGCAATGGCATCTGAAAGCAGTTTTCTCAATGTCCTGCTCCCTCATCTGAATCTGATGGTACCCAGATCTCAAGTCAATCTTCGTGAAGAAGATAGCACCGTGCAACTCATCAATCAACTCATCGATGCGAGGTATTGGGTACCTGTTCTTAATTGTCTTCTTATTGAGCTGGCGATAATCTATACACATCCAAAGTGATCCATCCTTTTTCTTCACCAATACGACCGATGAAGCAAAAGGTGACTTGCTAGGTCTGATATGCCCCATAGCCAATAGCTCATTGATTGTCTTCTCTATCTCATCCTTGAGCCGTTTTGGATGCCTGTAGGGTGTAATCATAATGGGCTTTGCGCCCTCCTCCAACTCGATAATGTGCTCAATTCCTCTATCTAGAGGTCTGCCAAGTGGAATGTCGCTAAACACTTTAGAGTGTTTAGTCCTTAGTATTTGAATGTTTGGATGGTACTCAACCTTCTGCTACTCCTGCTGTGCTAGCAATAACATACACTCTGCAGCCCAATCAACCATATCATGACGAATGAGTCTCTCCATCCGCCTGTACGATACCATCCTCAGATTACTATCTCTGATGGCCTTGATGACATGAGGTTTCCCGTTTACCTTGAACTTCATCTCCATATCCCGTAGATTGAGTGTGAACTCACCCAAATCGTGAAGCCATGCCATCCCAAGAACCACATCAGTATCTCCCATATTAACAACATAGAATTCAGTCTTGAACTCATAGTTGTTCAGCCGCATCAGAAGATCTGTTATCTTTCTATCACATTTGAGGGTGTACCCATCAGCCACCTTGACTCGAATACCCTCAAACTCTTCTGTCTGTATACCTCGTCTCTCTACCAACCGTGCATCTATGAAATTATGAGTAGCACCAGTGTCGAGTAGAGTGATTACTTTTTGACCTGCTAGGAGCCCAAGAAGTCTAAAAGATCCATCTCTCTGAAGACTAGTCAAATGTGCCTCTCGTAGCTTCCTTCCTCCTTCATTTTCACCGTCATTTTCAGACCTTTCATCATCTGAATGCTCTGAATCAGCTTGCTGGTCTGATAGATCAGATTGCTCTTCTCCCTCATAAAACCACTCCATCTGGATATTTTTTACCTTGGGACGAAGAGGGCATACATGTTTCTCATCATAGGGTGCCTTGCACCAAAAACATAATTTTTTCTTTCGTAAATCATTTAATGTCTCCCTGTCAAATGGTGGTGCATTTTGTCTCTTAGGATCAAGTGGATCCCTCTTTCTATAAAATGGCCTATTCCTGTCAAATGACCTATTAGGCCTTGTATAGGGTGTCGAGCCTGAAGTGAACTTGCTGCGAGGTGCTACAAGCTTCATACTACATGCATTCCTCATGGCCTCCTGAAGAGTAGGAGGATCAAATGCCTTGACCCAACCTGTCATAGGCTCCATCAAACCCTCGACGAAGAGAATAACAAGTCTCCTCTCTGAAATGCCTGTCACCATGACTGCAACTCTCTGAAAGTCACCAACGTAGGCATCCAAACTGCTTGTCTGTCTGAGCTGAGCTAGCTCCCTAAAGTAGAGTTCTGGATCCTTCTTGTCGAAGCGCTCTATGAGCCTACTGGTGAACTCCTGGTAAGTAGTGTTGATGTGATTTTGTGACCGCACCAATCAGCAGAACAAAGTTGTCCGAAGGCTACTCCATTCTCTCTTGATCAAAGTATTCCGTGCACTAAGATTGCGAGATAGATCGCACGTTCAACTCCAAGGTTCTGAAATACTTAGAATACCCTCAGTTGGTTGGTTGTGAATTGTTGTTTTCACAAGGGGACTTACACAATTGTTCAGGATACTTGCAGTAAACAACAGATAAATGCTTTGAAGGGAACTTTTGTGCGAATGATTTGGCATTGATGTATAAGTTTTCCTAAACTAACCCAAAGTGTGCGGAATTGAAAATAGATGCAAGGTTCAGAAAGTCTAAGTCCTAGGCTAAATGCAAGAGGTATTGGGCCCGACTTCAATGAGCTTCAACCGAACGTTGTCTTGCCTCCGTTGGACAGCTTCGACAAGGTTGGTGCAATCTTGAAGGGAGCAAAAAGATGTTCAAATCATGATCCAACAATGCAAATACCATCAAAACGATGCATACATACACATGGATCTTGACCGAAGTTAAACTTAAAAGGTATTCCAGTTGACCACGCAGGACAAACTTACCATCAGTAAGCTTGTTAGTGGTATGGACTAATGAAGCTCACTTAAATCAAACACAACCACTCATAATTAAATACTAACATGAAAAATTACTTTAATTCCTACTTGAAGTCGAAAGACGAAGAAACCTCACAAACTATTCATGACAAAAATGGAGTTCACCATCAATGAAATTCTTTTATTATGATAGCCTTCATGACAATTTCTTACAAAATTCTCTAAGGGACAATTCCCCTTCTTCTCCAAACAATGCAATGAAACTACTCTAACTACTTCAAAAATGTCTACTCTCTAGTCTGCTCTGATGTATATCCCACTAATCTGACTAACTACTAGTGTACAAATGAAGGGACTCCCCTTTATATAGCTGGCCAATCCCAATGGATGGTCCAGATCAAATTACAATGGAAGGCTCAGGTTGAGCCACCTCAGCCCTAGACAAGATTTACCCTAAAAACCGCCAAAAGGTGGAGGAGTGGCGTCTTAAATGATCTCAAAATAGCAGATTCCTCCTTGACCACTATGGGCAATTAATGCCCACTATCCCTCCAGAAGATTCTCGTCCATGACCTTGTTTGCATTGCTCTTTTCTCTGACCACATAAGCTACGAACCAGGCCAACACTGAATCAACTTCCTCCTCAAAAATCACTAGAGTAAGATTGAGTTGATACTCAAGAATAGCCACCATCTGCTCCTGCTGATCACAAGACTTTCTCCAAGTCTCAATAGACTCCTGTGTGCTCTGAATAATTGCTGAAAATGTAGAGATGTTCTCAAAATCGAGTTCAAAAAACATCCTCATCTCGGAGAAGAAAGGTTGCAACCTTGCCTTCAATCCATCTACCTCTACTTCCTCAGGAGTTAGCCTCTTGGCGAACAATGCATCCAAAGTATTGAGGATGCCCTCATGAATATTTCCCATGGCCTTCCTAATTTTAGAAGACTCCGCAGCTGCCATATCAAAGAAGCCCCTTCCAGTGAATGTAGCCGAATGCCATCCAAGAAAGTCATATCTGTCTCCAGCCTGGATCACTCCTTCATTGACCAAAGTTTGCGTGGGCACACACATCAGAGCAGCAAGGCGAGGAATAGTTTTGTCCTGGAATATGTGAGTGTCACCCCAAGCCTGCTCGACGTCATCCAAGCACGAGAGGATACCAGAAGCACTCCGAAAAGAGGAGACAAGATCAGCCATGAATTTCTCCACCTCAGTGCGAACATCGTCTATCCATTTATCTCCTTCTCGAACAGCCCTATTTATTTCCTCGAGCCCACTAATTGATTCCCGTGGCAGCTCAGGCGGAAGTTCCACTACTAGGTTCTCCTGAGCCAATGGACGTGCTAGATGCTGAACATATCCAACCAACACCTTATGCTCCTTCTTCAATCTCTTATACTTCCCTTCCTTTCGTACCAACCTATCCTTCAAAGCTTGAAAGGAATTCTCAGCCTCCTCAACTACCTGTGCCCCAGAGGGACGCCCTAACTCGATCGCAGTGACCGTGTAGCTTTCTGGCATCACGTCATCTAAGTCATAGTCCTCCCTTGGAACGGCAACATGGAAAGTGCGCGAACCAGCCTCATTTGTCTCCATCCGGGAATATTTCCTTGCCCTCTTCCTTTTTGGTGACTTACTTGTCCTATTTAAAAGTTCCTCCATTTCTATTGCTAGGTCAGCGTCATCCTCCTGATCTCTCCTTATTGCACGTGAGAGCCAACTTGGAACATCTTGTGGGGCGCCATAAACAATGAGGGGCTGCTCCTCTATTGCCTCAACCTCATCAACTTCCTCTTGAGAGATATTTGGTTGAGGCTCATCCGTCTCCATATGCTGGTCACCCATCTCAAAACCCCAAATGTCAGGTTCCGTTTCATCTTCAAAGGCCGCCTCAAGTGCATGATCAAGGCGAATATCTATCTTCGTTTCATCTTCTTCTTCTAGTTGATTGGCACCCTCAGGAGCGTTAGCACTTTGACTGTCCAGTTCCCTTGGCAATGGCTGATTGACCTCTCCAACCTCCGGCTCCTCATTCACTCTAGCTCTCTGATCTGCAAACATTGAGACTTCACGCACGCTGGAGGAATGGACCAACAACTGAGTAGATGATGTATCCTCTGATCCTTGAGGTTCCGGCTGAATAGGTTCCTCCAGCTGTTGCGGCTCCAAAGCTTGGACAATCTACTTCTTTTTCTTTGTTGACACTAGTGGTCTCCGATCACCCATGAGATTGTACGAGAGGGCAATTGACCTTCTCCTCAACCTGTGAACATGCCCCTCTACCCAACTCCTCGTGAAGGTCAAGACAGGCATAGACAAAGTGTCTAAGTTTGTAATCTTTGGCTCAGCCCAATCTGGTGGTGGGATTGGCATGTTCTTTATCGATTCATAGTCTGGGTGAGTAAGTCGGGTATCCTCATCAACCTGATCTGGGACTTTGACCACTTCACACTCTCTGATTAATTTAAAAGGCAACCTGGAGAACATTCTTCTTCTAATCTCAACTTCGTCTCCAGCATTTGCCCAAAAATCCTCCAAGTGAGCCCTGTGCTTGTATTCCTCACCCTGCACCGTTCCAATCTTCCCCCGAGGATCAAAATCCTGCCTGTTGGTATGGAGAGTGAGCTGATAGAACCGTAATTCCTCCTCTGCCTCCTTGGCTGCCTGTAAAGAAGGGCACTCCTCAAGCGAGTTTCCCAAAACAATGGGGAAGTGCAAACCTCCCTTCTTCTTCCTTCTTATAATTTGGTCATAGGCCACCAATTGCCTAGACAGCTCAACCATTATCATTCTATTCGTGGGGTACCTCGGTAGTCGGTAGACGTATGAACTGTACCCCGGAAACCTTAAATAGGTGAACTTTGGGAATTGGACAAACCAAAACCCATACTCTTCGATTAGCATTTGCACTTCTTCAAATATTCTTTGTTGCAATCTCTGTTGAAGGGTCCTCGTGATGCGCATTGTGAAGGCATCATTCACCCTCTTGAAATCAGAGGTGCTTGTGAGATGCAATTGCCTGCAAGATTCATGAATCTTGAACTGATTAAAGCCACACCCAATCGGCTCTTGGTATGCTAGCCTCCTGTATTTTTGTAATGAACCGGACCAATTTTTTTTTTATTTTTAATAGCAATTACAATGCAACACGCACCCGTTAAGGTTAGCATAAACCAAAACGATGCAGAAAGTAACTCTAACCAGAATGTACACCAGGATCCCGAGGTGGGCAAGGTGTGAGCATTGGTCAGAGGATCTCAAAGGAAATTGCTGAATAAGAACTCTAACCACGAGATGCGCCGGTGAACGACGAGCATTCGGTCAGAGGATCCCTATCTAATGCAATACTGAAAATAGCTCAACACCAAGCATGTGCTACTCAATCCGTGATGGATACGAGGCGACCATATGGCGGAGACTTTAGGAAATTACAATGCAAGAAAGTAAAAGGCGGCAAGCCAGCCTCTTCCACTTATTCAGTGGGCAGTACAAACATGAGAAAAGTGCAAGAAAGATAAAAGATGCTGACAGTACTACTGTACAGCTTACAACATCAGAAAGTTCATCCGTTAAGCACCATATAAGAGAGTCTTCAACATTACAGCAAAGTAGAATAATAACTTTAAGTTTTCTCAATGACTTTCCCTCCAAACAACTCCAATGATTAATCCCAAGTTCGCTGTTATGACTGTGCAAGACTGAAAACTGTTAACAGCAATACAGTAATATCATAGAATGCTCACCCAACTCACATCACTCATTCAAATTGCATAGAAATGGTTACAAATGATTCCCAAGATATAGGCGCCCAATCTCAAGACACAAACAGCCCCCAAAATATTGATATTAATTTTCTGCTCAATTCCCAATGCAAGTACAGTGGTACGGCCCCTAGAGGAGGGCGATTTCTTCTTAAAAATCCAGCACTTAATTAAAAATCACAAGACTTTGCAATAGTTGGCGCCCAAGCAAGACTAAATGGAATATGCAATACCCACAATGAAATCTTTTTGTATTTTTGAATTATGAGCAAAACATGCCTACAGCAATGCAACATCAGCTACGCTAAAACATGACAAAATGTTGGAACATCATCACTAAATGCAAAAGTACTCAACTACAATGCAAAACTACCAATAACCAGCTAACCTCTCAACTAGTTGCTGTCTTTCAAGCAAGAAGATGAGCCAATGCTAGGAGGTGTGCTTTCCTCGAAGCGAGTGCCTGAAATCAATCCAGCAGCATAACGGTGTAGTAGACAGAAGATACCAAATGAAGAGCTGAGGCCTGCTTAAATAGAAGTGAGAGAAACATCTAGAAACTTCCAGAGGGCGCCCCAAAACCCTAATTTTCAAATTCCTCTTTTCCCACCAAAGATGGCGTCCTTTTTCCTCCATAAAATATTTCACTTTTAAAATAAACTTCATCTCACAAAAGGGCGTCCCACTTAATAATCTCAAAATTTGACATTAAAATATAATTTATCTCCTTATGACGCCTTGACCCTCAAAAGTCCCCTTTTTAAAAACAACTTAAAGTTGTATTGCTAAGCAAGGGGGGTATAATATTAAAATAATAATATTATAATAAAAATACTTATCTCTCCACAAAAAATGCGCCCAAGGCCACGAACTGAAGTGCCAGCTGAAACAACTGCAGAAGAAGACCAACTGAACTGAACTCAAACTGTCCACTGCCAAAAATAGAATTTACTAAAAATAGTAAATTCGCGAAGTTGCCCGGAATGCCAAACTGAACACACCACTGCGAAGCTCTCTGAAAACCCAGAAAGAATCCGCAGTCAAAAACCCAAACTCCAAGCAACAACCTCCTCAAAACTAGGAAACCCTAATTTCACCATCCGCACAGCCTACGGGTCTCCGGAATAGGCCAACGGTCAACAGAAACGATCACTGCTGAGAAGGGGACATTACAATTTTGTCATCCGTGCCAGCATGTAGATAACATACGAGCTCATGTAGAACGTCCTCATTCTCCTTAGATTCTCGAACTGCTCGTCGATGTTGTCACTGATCATTGTAGCCCAATCAACATCTGCCTTTCCTTCTAGCACCATGCTGATATAGAAAAACATGCACGGCTCAAATATATATGCTTGTGAGCTGCCATTAACCCGGCTGAGCAACATGATCAGATCACAATACTCCTGCTTCAGCTCCTCTGAAATAATTTGCTTTGGCAGCTGGGCGCCAGGAGGCTTAGGCTTCCTCATCCATTTAGTGTTAATCCTCTTAACACACTTGTCAAAAGATGTGGCATACATCTTGTCAGCTTTCTCCTTGGATTTGTATAACATTTTATCTGTGGCCAGGATCCCGAATGCCTTGCCAATTGCATCAGGTGCGAGGTTGGCCAACAACATGCTATTTGGAGAAACAATTGTCCGGTGATCCGAATTGTAGAAATTTGCGCACTCCATAATCAACTCTGGACATCGAACTGCTAGCTGGAAACCGGCTGCTGCATACAATCCGCTCCTCACAATGTTGTGCGAAATATCCGACGGAGGATTGCCACCTTGCCCATATATCCTTCTCATGAAGGCCTCGAGGTTGAAAGAACCGAGGTTGGTATCCGTCAAATTTCCGAACTTGGACACGAACTTAGACTCCGAAAGAAAAGATTTCTTCAAACTCTTGATGATTGCCTGCCTGGAGGCATTCTCCTTTCCAGCTTCATTATTTCCAGCTTTAGCTCCAGCCTTGCTTGTTCCGGCAACATCAGCTCTTCGACTTTCAGCCATCTGCAAAACGAGAAGCAAACATTACAATTCAAACTTTTAAAATAAAAAACTTCGTGAGATGGCCGGCAAATGGAGTTGGCTATGAAAAGAAAATAAAATTAATAACTCCAGCAGTAAAATTTCAACTCCAAACCTCGATAAATTTAAACTTCAAAATATAAAACTCCGAACTTCAGCAATTTGCAGCCACAATAATTTCAGCAATCTCAACTTCGGAAAATACTTTAAGTCTTAGCAACTTCGAAAATTTTAAATCTCAGCAACTTTAAATACTTACTTTCAGCAACTTGGAGAAATAAAATTCTCAACTTCAGCAACTCCAAATCTCGAGAAATTCAAGCTTCTTGAAAAATCGAACTCAACACCTCCTCAAACTTTCAGCAACTTTCAACAAATTTAAACTTCAGAAAATCACTTTTAGCTCTCCAGCACAAATCTCAGCTTTGAAGTTTGTGAATAGAAATGAAAACTTTGAGGTTTTTATAATTGAAAGCTGGTGCTTATTTTAGCAAATGCAATTAATTCTCTTCATCATGACTTAGACATTTTCTAAATGTAAAAGAGAATATTCCAGCCGTCTTACAGTCGTCATAGCAATTTGCTATTCCGGGAGATTCTTTCCTCATTTTAAATTTTAAATTTCCCTCCTTACTACTAGTCACTTCTAGCTGACTAAAGTAATTTCGAGAAAAATCATTTAAAACTTACTTCAGTTAAAAAAATATCACCGCTTTTAAAATGGCAATTTAAAATTTAAAATTTTAATCATATTGCCATTTAATTTTATTCCAGAAATTTTATTCATTTCATCGTCAGCATTCTAAAACGGCTAGGCAAAGTTATTTTCCATCCATAACAACTCCAAAATAAATTCCCGTGATTAAAATCTCCCGACTTCTAAAAAGTTCATGTGTCCAAATTTAAGGGGGAATTTAATTTAAAACTTTGGAAAATAATTAAATTTAAATTTAAATTTATTTCTCTGACTTAGGCGAATTTTACTTTATTTGCCCAGAGAATTTTTTTTTACCTTACTTCCAAATGCCTTAGGAAATTTTAAATGCCATCGAATTTTATAGAAAATCATCATTTGATTTTTTCGAATATCATGCCAAACGCAATTAAAAGGGAGGAAACTTTAATTTTCAAACATTTAATATTTACTTGTCCCTTTAACTAAGGTGCACATGATATGTTAAGCTTTCATTTCCAACGCCTCTTAATTTATTCTTCAATCTCCCCCTTTTACTTAGGCGCATATGGACCCGTGTGTATTCAAATTTTCCACATTTAATAAAAATCAATATTTCCCTCTCAAGGCGCATATCATGGGTAACCTTTCACTTCGTTTTTTTTTTTTAGTATTTGCCTTAGGAAAATTTAAATTTTCCCCTCTCAAGCTCAAGGCGCTTTTGACAAGGTGAACTTTCAATTTTAACACTTAGAAATTTCGCCCCCCTCCTCTTCTCTACTCTGGGCGCATGTGAAGGTCTACTTTAAGCTTATCACGCCTTTAATAATTCCCAAGTCTAGCTTTTAATTTCCAATACTTGGCAATATTTCCTCAAGCGCATTTCACCTCATGGGCTTTTACTCTCAACGCCTCAGTCTAATTTCACACTCCTCAAGACGCAGATGACATGTTGAGCTTTCACTTGGGGCGCATTCAATAGACTGAGCTTTCATTTTTGCGAATGCTTTAGATTATGTTGCTTCAAATTCGAATTACCATACAAAATTTCTCACGCTTTTCTCAAGGCATGGCTGAGGTATTCAACTTCAGATCTGAAGTGCCTCAGAAAAATTTCGAGCTCCCTCTTCTTCCAGGCGCAAATGAGAGGTTGTTCTTCCATTTTGAATACTTGATAAAATTTCACCTTCCAAGTTCATGGGCGCAAATCAATGGGTGAGCTTTAAGTTTAACGCCTTAGAAATTTCTCAACTTTCATGCTATTAAGTGGGCACATTCAATAGGGGCTTCTTTCAATTTGGGGCGCAAATAGGGCATTGAGCTTTTAATTTTAATACTCCAAGTTCAAGGGCGCAAATGAGTACTTCTACTTTCACTTTCCAACACTTAGATTATTTTCCAGGCCCTCTCTTTATCCAAGGCGCACTTAGTGGGGGCTTCTTTCAATTTCCACGCCTAACACTTCCTTTCCCTGGGTGCATATAACCCCCTGAGGTTCCAATTTGATGACTTAGTCAACTTTTGAAGTCTTCTCTCCCCACTTAACTTCAGGGGCGCATTTGGAAGGGGTAGCTTCTAATTTTCCATACTCAGAGAGTTTTCCAACTCCTCCATTAGCCCAGGCGCAAATAAGAGGTCATGCTTTTAATTTCGACACTTAGAATATTTTAGAGTCTCATGCCAGTCAAGGGCGCATTTCAATGGGTGGGCTTTAAGTTTAACGCCTTAGTGATATTTTCAATCATTTTTCTTGACCCTAGGCGCATATCACACCTTGGACTTTCAATTTTGACCACTTGATAAATTTTATCCTCCAAGTTCTTAGGCGCATGTGGGATTGATGCTCTTGGGCGCATATGCAAGGGTCAACTTTCAATTTTCCACACTTAAGACTCTTCTCCCTTAGCCCTCTTAGCTCTTGGGCGCATTTCCCTAGGCAAACTTCCATTTTTCATGCCTTGGTAGAATTTTCATCTTCTTTAGCCTTTTAAGGTGAACTTTGATGCTGGACTTGAAAAATTATCAAACTTGATGTATTTCATGCCTTTGCCAAATTTAGAATGATTTTCTCCTACTAACCCTAGCTTTACCTGACTTTCTATTTTTAGAAAGTTCCTCAAATTTCGTGCTTTGAACTGCTTCCTGACTCTGAAAAGCCTGATTTTGCTTTGCTTCAACTTTCAAGATATGATTGAGCTACTGGGGCCCAATGCTAGCTTGTACCTGCTATTTCTAGCAACTTACTAAAAATAGCCATTGCTCAGAATGCCTTCAAATTTCATGTGTTGAATGCCTGAAGTGTGGGGATCGTGGCTAGATGCCGCATTTACATGACTATCGTGTCCTGCCCTTGAATTTAGGAAATGCTAATTACTCCATTCCAACCTGCTAAAAATAGTAAGTGTCTGATTTTCCATCTTCTGCAACTCCGTTTGTCTTGAAATTCGCGCCATGGGATCCTTATCACCTGTTTGACTTGTTCATGCTGAAGCTTCGCGTTGACCTGCTATTTTTGGCATGTTTCTGGAGTGGCTTACTATTTACAGCAGGTGCTTGCTTTTGAGACTTCCTTAGCTCTGTTCATGTTGAAATTTGAATGCCACGATCCTTGTTGGCAAACTTGCTTGTTCATACTGGTATTTGATGTTGACTTTCTATTTATAGCTAGTCTCGGGAACGCCTTACTAAAAATAGTAAGTGCTCCGTTTTCCTTCAAATTTCAGCAGCAGACTCCTTGGAAGATGTTGATCATAGTGGGATACTTCAGTTTTGGAAACTTTGACGTGTGATTCTTCATCTTGAGTCTTGAAGCTCGAAACCCTAATTTTCCTGCATGTGCCTCAAATGAGCTCCGTTTGACCTCGTTTCTGTTACATGTTACCATGTTTGCGATTCTGGAGTGTTGGGCAGCTGTCCAAGTGAACCTGCTAAAAATAGAAAGTGGCTGAAAAAGTGACCAACTGGTTGTCAGATGATTTTGCATGTCATATTGCCCGAGAAATCTTGAAAAACCTAGAAAAACCCAGAAAAAAATCATGCAAGCACTGGCTAAAAATAGCAAGTTTCTGAAAAGTGATCCATTCCACTTGCATGTTACACCATTGTGAAGCTCTCAGAAAACCCAGAAAGAATATGCCGACATGCATTGAGAAAACTTGCATGCAAATCCTAATTACAGCTTCCAAAGGCTGAACGCTGAAAGTTGTTGTCCTGTTTTGCATGTCATATCACTGCGAAGGTCTCGAAAAACCCACCAAGAATATCCATACATGCATCTGAAAATTTTGCATATAAACCCTGGAATTTGCTCTGGAAGCTGAACTGCTAAAAATAGCAAGTTGTCCGTCTTGGCCAAAAATTTTCCAGTGATGAGTTCAAAGTGCTCAGAATGTAGTGCAATTGTCAGAACGTGAACATCTCAAGAAAAAAAACTCTAAATTGACACTTACTAAAAATAGAAATGTTGCAAAATTTAGTGAAAATTTAGAGGGATTTTGTTTAAAGCATTCTGACAGCAATGCTAAGCTCAGAAGTTGATTAGCCAACTCGATTTGACCTCAAAGCAGTCTGAAGATTATAAACCCTAATTCATTAGAAGATGTTCCAGACTTAGTCACAATTTAAACCCAGGTCAAATAATAAGTACACCATCAAACGGGAGGAACAGACCGAGAGAGACAGACCAAAAAGCAAAGCCAAAAGACCCGAATGAAGCAAAAATTAGGGGGTCCCCATTTGAAATGGGGTGAGGTGTGAAAAGGTCACAACATCTGGCGACTCCACGGGAAAGTGTTGAAAAACACTTTAAGAATTGAACCTTGATTAATCTTTCTCAAACCATCATGCCGAAAGGGAACTTTACTCAAAAGGGGAGAAGAATCCGATATTGGATCAAAACACCTTCATCCAAAGCCCTCGCGCATTCATTCTTTCTCTAAACCATCTTGACCTTTGGAATCAGCTATGACAAGTTATATAAATACCTTAACTTCAAAAGCATCCTGGACATTGTCTCGCTGCCAGTCAGGCGTCTATAGCCCCAACGAGGTTGTCGCTGCAATTCTCACGAATATTGCTCCACTACCAGCCGGGTGTCCATAGCCTTGGTGGAGTTACTCGTATGTTCCCAAAACCAATATTTCGTAATATTTTTCTTTCTTTTCACTTCTCATTTTCTTTTCTTTGTTGATATTTTCTTTTAAGCACATTTTCCTTTTCCTTTTTGATTGATTTTCCGTCAATTCCTCAAATGGCTGGCAGGCAATGAAGCCTCCAATGGGTTTGAGAATTGCAGTGGCGCTGAAGCAAGGCGTAAAAATTTTCACTTTCCATAACCTCTCCCAAGAAACCAAAATGACCCAGAGCAGTTTGTTTGACTAGAAGGATGTTGGACTCATGTGTTAAGACACAATAGTAGGTTAACCTTCCGAGGCGAGCTTAATTCCAAACCGGATGATGACAAAAGAAAAACAACCTTGGTTTACTATAGTTAGCACAAATTCCTGTGGAAAGAAACCACGTTGTGAAAGTAAAAACATCATCACCCCCTTCGCAATGGGAAACCCTAAAATCATGTCCATTCCAAACCAAAACCACTTGAGCGGACAACTCAAGGGAAGAAAAGCCAAACCAAAAACCCAAAGGGCAACAAACCAAAACCAAAACGAAACAAACCAAAAAGCAAACAGAAAAGCAAACGGAAAGAAAACCTAAATCTAACTATATTACAAAGTAGGCTCCCGGAGAGAACCTAAGACCGGAAATAATGCTTGAGGAATTGTCCGTTGACGGGCAACGGGACATCCTCTCCTGTCAGTGTACGTAGCCTAAATGCATTATCTCCAAGGATTTCGGCAATCTGATATGGGCCCAACCACAATTTATCGAACTTGTCATGATCTCCTTTCTTTTCGTGGGCCTTGTCCCAGTATAAGACCGAGTCAAAAATCCAGAAAGACTTGATCCTAGCTTGTTTGTCAAACCATCTTTTCACTACTGCTTGGTGTTTTGCCAAATTTTCTAATGCTTCATCTCTTTTCTCCTCTAAATGCATCAACTGAGACAATCTTGTTTGAACTTGATCCTCTCCTTCGAGATACTCATGAATAAACTGGAGAGTTGGGATTCTTAGTTGCACTGGAAAGACAGGATCCTGCCCGTAGACCAAGTGATATGGTGACGTCCCCAGGGAACTCTTCGTTCTAATTCTGTCTGCCCATAGAGCAAACCTCAGCTGCGTGTGCCAATCTTTCGGATTTTTATCCAATAACTTCTTAATGGCATTCAGTAAATTCTTGTTTGTGGACTCTGCTAGTCCATTCCCCTGTGGATAATAATTAGAAGAAAACTTCAGCGTGATTCCATATTCAAACGCCCAATTTGAAAACTTCAATGATGAGAAGGCTGAACCGTTGTCGTTGACTAGGGCATGATGGCATCCAAATCTTGTGACGATATTCTCCTCAAGAAACCTGATGACCACATCTGTCGTGCATTGCTTCAAAGCTTGAGCTTCTGTCCATTTGGTGCAATAGTCAGTTGCTGTCAGGATGTATCTATGCTGACCTGAAGAAGGTGGATTGATCATCCCAATGAAATCCAATCCCCATTTTGCAAAAGGTCTAACCTCAATCACTGGCTGCATGGGCATAGCCGGGTGTTTTCCTCTATTCGCTACGGTCTGACAGATGTGACAAGCCTTTACGTGCTCATATTTATTTTTGAAAAGCGTAGGCCAATGATATCTAGCCCTCAGAATCTGATGAGCTGTGGCCAAACTTCCTCCATGTCCAGTTCCAAACTTCTCGTGAAAGTGTTCCATTAACTGTTTGGCTTCTTGTTTTCCTACGCATCTCAAATAAATTCCCTCATAATTTCTCCTATAAAGAACTAATCCCTGGAGCATGAACCTTTGACTTTTCATCCTCAAAGCTCTTCGTTGGATTGGATTCAGGTGGCAAGGGCATCTGTGGTTCAACAAATAGTAAACTGTATCATCGTACCACTCGCCTGGAGATACTTCTTCCAATACATATGTTTGCTGAACCAATTCCGGACCAGTCATCGCGATCGTCTGAGCTAAAGCCTATCCTCGGACCAACTTCATAGGTTGTATTTCTATATCATATTATTGCAGAGTGGCGACCCACTTGCCTCTTCTTTCTCCTAACTCGTTCTGCATCAACAAAGTCTTCAATGTGGCATCAGGAACAATTGCATGGACCTTACTTCTCAAGATATAATGTCTAAATTTCTTAACGGCCTTCACCAAAGCATAGGCTTGCTTTTCAATGCTGGGATATCTTAACTTTGCCTCCTTTAAAGGCGCACTCATAAACGCGATCGGGTGCTCATCCTTTTCTTCTGTTCTCTGTGAACACTGTCGCACATGTGTGTTCTGAGGAAAATGAATACAAATAGAAAGGCTTGGTGTAATCCGGACTGACTAGCACTGGAGCATCCACATCGCTTGTTTAATCTCTTCAAAAGCTTTTCTAGTTTGCGGAGTCCATTCAACCTTTGCATTCTTCTTCAACATCTCATTTAGTGGCCTCACTATTTCAGCAAACCCAGTTATAAACTTTCTAACAAAATTAATCTTGCCGAAGAATTATCTTAATTCTTTCTGATTGCCTGGCAAGCCAATTTTCGAAATAGCTTCAATACGCTCGGGGTCAATTGAAATACCCTTCTCAGAGATGACGTGACCTAACAATTTACCCTCGGTGACGCCAAATATACATTTCTTAGCATTCAGGGAGATGCCAAATCTTCTGCACCTCTAAAAAACCTTTCTTAAATCTTCGACATGATCTGCTCTCCTCTTTGAGAACACAGTCAAGTCATCCATGTATATGATTATGCATTTACCTACCAGATCCCAAAAGGCGATGTCCATGGCTCGCTGGAAAGTGGCTCCTGCATTAATCAGGCCGAAAGGCATTCTCCTGTATGCAAAGGTTCCCCATTTTGTGGTGAATGCTGTCTTCAACCTATCTTCTTGTTCGACCATCACTTGGTTGTAGCCTAAATATCCATCTAAGAAGGACATCATCTGTGAACCATTCACTATTTGCAACACCTCATCTAATGAAGGCAAAGGATAATTATCCTTTGCGGAGGCTCGATTTAGATTGCGGAAATCTACACAACCTTATTTCTCCATTCTTCTTTCTAACTGGTACGAGATTGGCGACCCACGTGGAGTGCCTCACTGGAAGTATGATCCTGGCCGAAAGAAGTTTCTTAACCTCCTGATAGATTAATGGCTCTAACAATGGATTCACGGGCCTCTGCCTCAGTCTGAATGGCTTACTGCCTGGTTTTAATGGAATTGTATGTGTAATCAATGATGTATCATATGTCTTCAAATGTTCATACCCCCAGGCTATTATATCTAGAAATTCTTTCATCGCCTTCAAAATGCCTTTTCTTTCTTCTGGTGTGCAAACTTTCCCAATAAAAACATTCTTCACTCGTTCATCTGTCCCTAGATTGACAGCTTCACAATCATTACCTTGAGTACTTTGATTTCTGCTCAGTTTATCAGTATCAAATAATCTCTCTAATTCAACCATTCCTCTTGGAATGACATTGGTTTTCAAATTTAGGATCCCTTCAGTATCAAATTCTGCTTCTTCAGTCTCCTCCTCGTCGATAATCTGTGCTTCGAACACGCCCGAGCATGTGAGGAAATCCAGGATTTGTTTGTCATCATCGAACACTTGAAAATTCTTTATGTTGTCAGGAACGGCGGGGGTCGAAACCAATTCCACTGTAAACTTCTTTAAACCTTCCATAGCTAGAGGTTCCAATGAGCTAGCAGCTTGTGCAAGAGAATTTGCAGCTAGATTCCAGGACCTGTAGACTTGTTTGATATTGAATGCATCGAAACTTTCAATGAGGTCCCATACTCTGTTACGGTAGCGGCCTAACCTCTTGTTGTGACAAGCAAACTGCTTCCTTACTTGGCGAACCACGATGTCAGAATCCCCAATAGCGTGTACAATCTTGGCTCCCTTTTGAATTGCAAGGAGCAACCCATGAATCAAGGATTCATATTCCGTAACATTATTGGTGCACGAGAATTGGAGCCTGTAGGCACCCAAATATGCCTCTCCGGTTGGGCTAATCAATTCAAATCCGGCTCCATTGCCCTTGTTCGACTTTGATCCATCGAACCTCAGGGTCCATATTTGATCTTCCGTGAGGGTGCTGGGAAGCTGAACATGTACATCCTCTTGATTGTGTACCTCTGGAATCTTTTCTTCAATCCTTGGCTGAGTTTTATCATCCTTCACAAGTTCTTCTATTAAAACATTCTTTCCTTTATTTATCTTATGATGTTCTTCATGTATTGAGGCTTGTGGAACGAGCCTTGCAACTTGCTCTAGTGCCACTTTGCACATGGCACAGGTGACTTCAGAGTGAAATGCCTCTTGTATTTTGCACCAATTTGGAAGTAATAAATTCCTGATGGAGGCATCTTTACCTAGTTTCATTTCTTGTTTCACACTGTTTAGGACAAAATCTCTAAAATTTTCAAATGTTCCCCCACCTTCACTGTCACTCGAATCACTCTCAATCAACACTTCGGTGGAAGCAATGGCATCTTCTAAAATCTTTGCTTCATTTGAGCTTTGCAACATTAACACTTCTTGTTGGACTGGCCTATATGAGCCCAAATCAGTTTCTACAAACATTATCTCATTACCTTCACCATATTCAGTGATCATTAGTTTAAGCCTGGGTGTGCTATCAATCTTGATCTGATTCGGGACTCCTCTCCACGGAAGCCACATATGGGAAAAATCTGTTGCAATGTACCCATTCAACTTTCTGGCCCAGTCTCTGCTTAGCAGCATTCCATATCCATCAGGTATATCAACCACTGATATGTCAATGCAGCTTTGAATTCGGGGATCAGCTGACAACTGCATATGAATGTTATTCAATTCTCCGACAACTGGAACTTCAGTTTTGTCTAGCTGGGTCACCTTCTTAGTGGTTTGAAGTGGTACTATACCCAATCTTTGACACACCTTCAGTGGCATGACGTTGCTAGAAGCACCGGAATCAATCAAACAATTGTGCAATAATTTTCCAAATATTCTAACTGATACCAGGAATGGGGCTGGTTCATCTTTCCCCTGATAAAAGACCATTGGTTTCTTTCTTTCCTCTGTTGTCAAATCTTTCCTTTCAACCCTTCTATTCAATGGAATTTGACTATCTTGAGTAACCTTCTGATTTTGCGTTTTCTCTTGTTTGTGTTCTGTAGGTAGATTGAACCGAACTTTTCTCTTATCTTCATTCTTTGGCTTCTCAGGCTCACTTGAAGCTCCTTGTACCATTCCCACAAAACCTTGAGATTGTTGAGTCTCCCAAGTGTTGAAGGGCGCGTGAGGCACCTCTTCTACCATATTTGTGCTTTGCATAGGACGAGACTGGGTGTTAACAGGGGGATTCCTTGATGAACTAGGTGCTTCCTGAGAAGTGTTCTTCGCAACGGGTGTCTCATATAAACTTCCCAGGATTGTATCTCTGACCTCTGAAATCTTCATTAACTCATACAAAGGAAGACTGACTTTCATTTTCTTCACTTCATCCAGCACATAAGAACTTAATCTTTTCATATCATCCCTTGGAAGGTTGTCCTTCTGCGGACATTGCATTTGGCTGATAGGCTGTTGGACAGTCTGTTGTCCATTTTTGTTTTGCATCACACTTTGTTCTCTATATTTTGGAGAATCCTTGGGCACATTTGGATTATTGCTTGCACTAGGATTCGGTGGAGTTGAAAAATTATTCGGAGGAATTGATGATGTTAGGGGCTCTTTCTGATCATAAATCCTCTGATACACTTTGGGTGTTGCTCCTCCAGAAGTTTGAAAAGCTTGCACCTCTCTTCTCCCTTCTACCAAAACACTATTGTTGAGAGGTGGAAAAATGTAGTTATCTTGACCAAGAGACTCCTCTAGATAACTATCTTGAACTTCTGAATATACTTAAGCCTCAGAATAAACTTGAGCTTCCTCAGCTTGATCATCAGGCGTCCCCACAGGACCATTTGCTGAAGCTGGCGGAAATCTGTGGTTAATCGATGGTGGCATGAAACTCCGATATTCAGGCGAGACATTAACTTCTTCTAAGATTAAAGCCTGGTCGTACCTTTGCACTGGGACAATTTCATATCCCGTAGTTGGAGGATTCTCAGTACCCTCTGTACTCCTTACTTCTTTGAAAATGTCAGCAGCAACCTTAAATTCATGGCACTGAAGCTCTGAATGCTGATTCGTATCATGAAGTCTGCACCATCCTGACATGGCTGCCTCAGCTAAGAAAACTCTATCCACGGGACGGTTCTCTGGAGGTGGCGGGTTATCCAATGGTGACGGAACTCCTCCATTATTGGGCCCTGTATTCTAGGACCTCTTCTGATATCCTTGATTGTTACGATACCCATGACTATTATCGTGGCCATGTCCTTGATGGGCATCTTGATGGTGTGGAGGATTATTCTAATATCCTCGATTAGTATTTTGATGCGTCTGATAATTCTTTAGCATAGATTGCATCTGATTATTCTGATTTCTGAGGTAGGTTACCTCAATTGACAGCCTTTTCATTTGTTATACTACTTTTTTCATTTCGTCTTTCTCCTCTTGAGTCCTCGTTTGCGGTACCGTGTTCTAGAGATAGATAGGCTGCGTCACTAGCATTTGGGATAAAGGTATCCCAGGATGGAGAACTAATTGATCAGATGGTGGTGTAACATGATAGGCCGGTTGCGGAGCAGGATTCAATTTAGGAGTTTGTTGATTACATGTTGACCCAAGAGTTTGCATCTGATTATTTGTCGTGGCCAAGCCAGTGTATAATGAGGGCCCAGTTATGTTCTGCCCTAAACCTTGACTCACTTCGACAGCTTTAGCATAAGCCTGATTCATATTTGCCAGAGTGGGGTGAGATTTGACGAACATTGCGGTCAAGGGATCAAGTGCTGAGTAATAATTTCCCCTGGCATCAGCAATAGCGTAAGGATCACGTAGCCTTGTGAGGGCCTTCTGGAATCTATTGTTGAAGGCGTGGATGGTTTCTTTGTCTTGCCTTCTCACTTCTGTAAATTGGCAGAAAAGTTCTACGGGGGTAATGGGAATACCAAACTTTCTGACGAAGGCATCCATCATTTGTTCCCATGTCCTTATTGATCCAATCGGCAAATGAATAAACCAATGATGAGCTTCTTCTCCCAAAGAGTATGGAAATAGTCTGCAAGCCACGTCTGCATATGCAATCTGTCTATTTCGCAGGTGATCTTCGAACATCTTGACATGGTCTTCAGCAGAACGATTTGGATCATGGACCTGATACTTAGTGCAGAAATGCTCCGGATTCTTCGGCATGTTGTGGTAATCAGCAAACTCAAGGGGGGACGGATTGGTAACCAACCAAGTAGCACCATTTGGAGCGGGTTGGCCTCCTGGTTGACCTCCTGGTTGAGCCATTGCTTGAATTGGCTGCCGCCTTTGATATACAATAACTTGTGCTGCTTGTTGTTGCTGAGGTGGGGTAGCCTGAACTGGTTGCTGAATAAACACTTGCGTAGTAACTTGGACAGTTCTTGGTTGAGCAAATCTTGAAACACTTGGTGGAGTTTTGAACAAACTTGAAATTTCTACTCCACTTGCCCCTTCTTCACTCGATTGAACCCCCTTACTTGATATGACCTCTTCACTTGACTTAACTCCTTCATTTGAAAGAACTTTCTTCTTCCTTGCTCGAGTAGGTAGCTCTAATTCCACCAACTCCTTGGATGAACTTGGAGTGGACCCCAGAATCCTTTTCAACTTATCAGGCGAGAACGAACTGATACGATCCAGGATGTAGCTGATTACTGGCAAGGTGTGGGAGCAGGAGCGAGTGGTTGTCTCTGATTTAGCAAGTCTCTTTCAATTGCAACTTGAATCTTGATTTCTTTCTCTTCTTCTTCTTGCAACACAAAGCTAGTTCGCATATACTCAGCGTAGCTCTCCTTTGTCCTCTACGCGAGAATGTTCAAACCTGAGAGAATGTCTTGATCGTCGTTGAATCCCAAATTTGGCTGCAACACTGGAAATATCCCTTTATGCGGTAGCACCATCTTGTTTCATGATAATTTCTTCTCCAATGAGTTTCTTTTTGGTGAAAAATCCCTTCTTACTTGCATGTGGTTGTTGACTGCAAGGAATCCTTGGAAGGCCCTCCTTCTAGCGCCAGTTTCCTGTTGATGTGATTTTTGTGACCGCACCAATCAGCAGAACAAAGTTGTCCGAAGGCTACTCCATTCTCTCTTGATCAAAGTATTATGCGCGCTAAGATTGCGAGATAGATCACACGTTCAACTCCAAGGTTCCGAAATACTTAGAATACCCTCAGTTGGTTGGTTGTGAATTGTTGTTTTCACGAGGGGACTTACACAATTGTTCAGGATACTTGCAATAAACAACAGATAAATGCTTTGAAGGGAACTTTTGTGCGAATGATTTGGCGTTGATGTATAAGTTTTCCTAAACTAACCCAAAGTGTGCGGAATTGAAAATAGATGCAAGGTTCAGAAAGTCTAAGTCCTAGGCTAAATGCAAGAGGTATTGGGCCCGACTTCAATGAGCTTCAACTGAACGTTGTCTTGCCTCCGTTGGACAGCTTCGACAAGGTTGGTGCAATCTTGAAGGGAGCGAAAAGATGTTCAAATCATGATCCAACAATGCAAATACCATCAAAACGATGCATACATACACATGGATCTTGATCGAAGTTAAACTTAAAAGGTATTCCAGTTGACCACGCAGGACAAACTTACCATCAGTAAGCTTGTTAGTGGTATGGACTAATGAAGCTCACTTAAATCAAACACAACCACTCATAATTAAATACTAACATGAAAAATTACTTTAATTCCTACTTGAAGTCGAAAGACGAAGAAACCTCACAAACTATTCATGACAAAAGTGGAGTTCACCATCAATGAAATTCTTTTATTATGATAGCCTTCATGACAATTTCTTACAAAATTCTCTAAGGGAGAATTCCCCTTCTTCTCCAAACAATGCAATGAAACTACTCTAACTACTTCAAAAATGTCTACTCTCTAGTCTGCTCTGATGTATATCCCACTAATCTGACTAACTACTAGTGTACAAATGAGGGGACTCCCCTTTATATAGCTGGCCAATCCCAATGGATGGTCCAGATCAAATTACAATGGAAGGCTCAGATCGAGCCACCTCAGCCCTAGACAAGATTTACCCTAAAAACCGCCAGAAGGTGGAGTGGCGTCATAAATGATCTCAAAATAGCAGATTCCTCCTTGACCACTATGGGCAATTAATGCCCACTATCCCTCCAGAAGATTCTCGTCCATGACTTTGTTTGCATTGCTCTTTTCTCTGACCGCATAAGCTACGAACCGGGCCAGCATTGAATCAACTTCCTCCTCAGAAATCGTCGGAGTAAGATTGAGTTGATACTCAAGAATAGCCACCATCTGCTCCTGCCGATCACAAGACTTTCTCCAAGTCTCAATAGACTCATGTGTGCTCTGAATAATTGCTGAAAATGTAGAGATGTTCTCAAAATCGAGTTGAGAAAACATCCTCTATGTCTACCTTTCTTCTCCGAGATGAGGATGTTTTCTCAACTTGATTTTGAGAACATCTCTACATTTTCAGCAATTATTCAGAGCACACAGGAGTCTATTGAGACTTGGAGAAAGTCTTGTGATCGGCAGGAGCAGATGGTGGCTATTCTTGAGTATCGACTCAATCTTACTCCGGCAATTTCTGAGGAGGAAGTTGATTCAGTGCTGGCCCAGTTCGTAGCTTATGCGGTCAGAGAAAAGAGCAATGGAAACAAGGTCATGGACGAGAATCTTCTGGAGGGATAGTGGGCATTAATTGCCCATAGTGGTCAAGGAGGAATCTGCTATTTTGAGATCATTTATGACGCCACTCCTCCACCTTCTGGCGGTTTTTAGGGTAAATCTTGTCTAGGGCTGAAGTGGCTCGATCTGAGCCTTCCATTGTAATTTGATCTGGACCATCCGTTGGGATTGGCCAGCTATATAAAGGGGAGTCCCCTCATTTGTACACTAGTAGTTAGTCAGATTAGTGGGATATACATCAGAGCAGACTAGAGAGTAGACATTTTTGAAGTAGTTAGAGTAGTTTCATTGCATTGTTTGGAGAAGAAGGGGAATTGTCCCTTAGAGAATTTTGTAAGAAATTGTCATAAAGGCTATCATAATAAAAGAATTTCATTGATGGTGAACTCCACTTTTGTCATGAATAGTTTGTGAGGTTTCTTCGTCTTTCAACTTCAAGTAGGAATTAAAGTAATTTTTCATGTTAGTATTTAATTATGAGTGGTTGTGTTTGATTTAAGTGAGCTTCATTAGTCCATACCACTAACAAGCTTACTGATGGTAAGTTTGTCCTGCGTGGTCAACTGGAATACCTTTTAAGTTTAACTTCGGTCAAGATCCATGTGTATGTATGCATCGTTTTGATGGTATTTGCATTGTTGGATCATGATTTGAACATCTTTTCGCTCCCTTCAAGATTGCACCAACCTTGTCGAAGCTGTCCAACGGAGGCAAGACAACGTTCAGTTGAAGCTCATTGAAGTCGGGCCCAATACCTCTTGCATTTAGCCTAGGACTTAGACTTTCTGAACCTTGCATCTATTTTCAATTCCGCACACTTTGGGTTAGTTTAGGAAAACTTATACATCAACGCCAAATCATTCGCACAAAAGTTCCCTTCAAAGCATTTATTTGTTGTTTACTGCAAGTATCCTGAACAATTGTGTAAGCCCCCTCGTGAAAACAGCAATTCACAACCAACCAACTGAGGGTATTCTAAGTATTTCGGAACCTTGGAGTTGAACGTGCGATCTATCTCGCAATCTTAGCACACGGAATACTTTGATCAAGAGAGAATGGAGTAGCCTTCGGACAACTTTGTTCTGCTGATTGGTGCGGTCACAAAAATCACATCAACAAGTAGTAACTGCATGATGGCCAAGTGTGTACATGCCGTGATGCCACCAATCATGCGCCAACCCGTCAAGATGCAGTGTGGAAAACTTAATATTCATAGACTACAACATGTTAAGCTCTTCCTCAATATCTATATGTTCCTTTTTTGTTTTCCTCTTCTTCTTTGTGGCTGACAGCATTTCTGGTTATGATAAAGAGATTGACATTGGGATTAGGATCTCGTGAAACTTTAGCTTTTCCACTTTCTTCTTGTTTTTTGTATTAATGGAAGATAGTTGGCATTGAAATTACATTCTTTGTGGTTGTTTTTATTTTTTTATTTTTAGTGTCTACTTTCTTGAATGCTTCTTTAAGGCCATTGATCCTTGTTTCATTTGGATCCCTCTAGGAATTATGTTTCTTCTATTTCTATGTTTTCTAGTACTACAAAGAGATTTTCCACTAGGATTTGGCCTTTTTACTGCCCTTTATTTTTTTCCTTTCCTATAGTATTCTCACAAAAATTTATTCTCCTACTACATGTTTGCTCAAAATGTTGTGAAGCAACAGATGTTGTTATGTTATAATTTAATTTATTTTGTTTCTATCTCCTACATCTCTTGCCAAATTCCCATGTTCATGGCATAGCTTGTAGCAAAAAAAGATATTTTCACAATCCAAGGATTGTTCCCATTCAATAACCCCCATGTTCAAGATGAACTTGTTTGGTAGGGGTTTGTCAAGATCAACATTAATGCATATGCAGGCATAGTTGAGTTCATCTATAATTTTGGTTAGTTCAAATGCTATGATTTGCTGTCTAGTGGCTGATCCCTCTTCAATGAGTTTATCAATAAATTATTAAATTCCCTATCTTATTAACGATTGTTATAAAATTGAAGGACTGTTGACACTATTGTTATAAGACCAAAAGTCCATGTCAGTGACAAATCTGTTAAGGATATGCTGATGAGCACGTGATTATACTGAGAGAGGAGGGGTGAATTAGTATAGTACAATCTTTTACTTTTTCAACTTAATAATCACAATAACATCAATTGCACAATACCAATAACAAGAACACATGATTTATGTGAAAACCCTTATGGGAGAAAACCACAATAAAGTATTGCTTTTATATAAATCTCTTTAACAACATTCATAGGAACCAACCTACAGAAGACACCAATCCCCTCTGATATGATTCATAGGCAACAACCCACTGGAGACACCAATCCCCACAATTTGTAGGCACCAACCTACTAGAGACACCAATCCCCATAACTAAGCACCAACTCAATAAGAGACATCAATCTCTTTAATTTGTAGGCACCAACCTATTGGTGACACCAATCCCCATCACTGAGCACCAACTCATCAAGAGACTCCAATCTCTTAAGTATGAGGCACCAACCTTATTCCATGTGAGGCACCAATCTCTCCAATACGATATCACCTTCACAATGTTGCTTCCTCAAAAAATGATGAACAATTTAATCTCCTTTATAAGAATCTTAATCTCATATATCTTCAATGAATGATATTCATATAAACCACTTCACAAAATCTGCCTTGAACAATTATTCTTCTCTCCTCATCTACTTCCTTGTGTTTGAATAATGTATCTTTTAGGTTTCACACTTGCATCTATTCCTCTTCTTAAATTATCTTCTCATATCCCTTTTACACAACACCCACGACACTTGGTCTACATATATGATATTTCTTTATATTTCTCTCACACACACTTCTCCTCAATTCACAATCATTTTTTATATCTTCATAACCTAGTGAAAGGATGCATCTCTTGTAAGAGAGATAACCCTTATAAAAGTCACCACCTTTTCATTATCCACTCTTTACCTTAAGGCTTAATCAATGACTTCTAAAATACTGTTTAATATCTTCAAAAAATCTTTAAACTATATGAACCTTAAACAATTATACTAAACTATCCTTCATGGATCTACTCAAATATCCTTTATAGATCTGTTGCTATATCCTTCATAGATCTGCTGTTATAAGTCTGCTGGTGTATACGATTTATCTTGTTTTAACACGCCTTTTTCTGCACATTTCACTATGAAGAGAGGGATCTCTTTGAATTGAGATAAACCTTTGAAAAGACATAACTTAATGTTACCTCTCCCTAATGCTGATCGCTTCCTTTAAATACATTTTAATTATCTTCAAAAACTTCCTCAAAGATAATCACTGTCTTTTTCATTCATTAATTACTTCTTTTTAATTTAAATCATTTCCCTTATTAGTCACTTCTTTTTAAATGCTTCCTTAGTAAATGAATTGATGCATATGATGATATCATCACTTCCTTATCAACTTTTTATCACCACTCTTTAACTTTCATCGCTGCACTTATGATAATCACTACTTACTTTATTAAGCTCCCAATCGCTCACCTTTCATCTAATATATATATGGCCTCAAACATGGTTGGCCAAGTTTGGAAATGAAAAATAAACAAATACCCCCTCATATAGTTGGTCACCCTATAATTTGATCTTGCAAAAGCATAGCTTTTTCATCGCTTGTGTCGATGCATGAGCTCATTATTTTTCTTGTGTATGTCTTCTTGGTCTCTTGATTTTGTTTAGCGATTAGTGGCCTTTAACCTTTATAGATCACACGTCTATGACACAATCTCACCTATCAATCTTGCCAATGATCTCGCCTATATGCATTTGACATTAATGATGACATCCAACCATCTCATTTATTCACTTTGACATCAATGACAATAAACTTGCCATATGCCTTTGACATCAATGACAATATTCTTACATATGCCAAGGAATTTTGATGTTTTGTTCTCAAAACTATACCTTTATACTGAAGACCTTCCATTATAGGGATTGAAAACTCAATTAAAATGAAAATGGAACCCTAGGTAATCTTAAGTAGAATGTTGATGATCTAGCTCTATAATGAAAAATCCCTACTTTAGGAATAAATTCATCTTAAAAGTGAATGAGAATGATTGAAAAGGTCAATCCCAATGAGAATCGATGATCATTATTGTAGTTTACTTAATTTCAATGTAAATCACTTGAAATTGATCACAAAAACCTCTTCTAAAGACAAAGATCACTGCTAACTAGGAAAATGATGCGAGGGGTGAATGAAAGATGGAGATGCACAAAGAATCTACTATTTTTGTCTTCAATTGCTTATGTATAGCATTGCATTTTTCGCCTTTGATTTAAATCAAAGAATTATAAGTTTCCTCATATAGGGGATGATTCTATTAATAGCTGATTTTTGTTTTTAAAAATAGCATCTCAACATAGAAAATCATGCCTCTTTAAATCAAAATTCAGTTAGCCATTTTTATATAGGTGTGCAATAGTCATTAAACATGCATAAAGGTGTTTGATGAAAAGTCTGCCTTGCTTTAGCAATGCACCATTGAATAATCTCACATTAGTTGAAGATAAAAATCCTATTGGCATTTATATTTTATAGAGGCATACTCTAATGCACATGAATGATAGATTTTTTTAACAAAAGTTGGTTCACCTATTGTGAAGCTCCCACTAGACAACACATGCATGCTCTTTGAAACTGGAAACCTATTCTTCTATTCAACAGTGCACACATATGTAAATTAATTCACACCTTTTTATTTTTGCAAACCTATTTCCATGTACCATAATGCAAGTTGGATTTATATGTTGGAGGGTGCATGCTTATCTACTTGGATGTTGTAATTCTTCACAACTTAATCTTCAAAAAATGGTTTCTCATTTGTTTGGCATGTGCTCTTTAGTGTGATAGCAATTTTTGTTTGAAAACATGTTTGTATTTGCTATGGTACATGCCTTATTACCTCATAATTTATTTTCTATTTGTGACTTTCCAATAGTCTCAAAACTTTTTTTCTCATTTATGAGTGCACGCCTCAATATGTCATGCAGATTTTAACTAGTAAAATTCATATTGGCACACTCCATTTAACTAGAGAACATATTTCCCAATCTCTTCATCAATTGAGCTTCATTCTTTCCCATGATGAATGCGTTTGAAAGCTCTATTTAGTGATCTACAAAAAAGAAAACAATAAAAACAACATAGATAAACAAGACAAAGTGTGAAATCTAACTCGTGCTTGAGGAAAAAAAAAATTAACTTGAAATTCGACATGATAGGAAAAGAAATTGTATTGGTGCAACACCATGAAATACCCCTAAATGACATCACAAGAATCTCAATTGAGAAAACTTTATTTTGGCTGCTTTTTGACCCATAATCCAAGTGCTGGTGGAATAAGGTAGGCTCCCATGAATCTATAAATCTAAATCTAAGCCCTACCTTTTGCATTCAAATATTGTATTGCATTTATTCTACTATGGAAAAGACCTTGGGAGGTGCGCACCTTTTGCAATGACAACCATTCTCTTATTTTCTATGGAAAGTGAGGCCTCAAAATCATTCCATGGGCATTGTATTGAAGGAAATTGTGGAGATCCTCATTGTTTTCGTGTCCTTGCTCATTAGAATGTGTTTCCTAGAATTTTGCATTGAGTGGAGAGGGGCAAAGGGAGGAATAGAGGAGGCCATGACCTCCTCTAGTCTAAGGACCTTCAGGAGAAATTTGTCTAGAGGAGGAATGTGTTAAGGTCAAGTAGTTAAAAACTTAAAGGGACAGTTTTTTTCGTTGGTTGGTTAAACTTGTAACAATCCACCCTACTTTCTTTTTTACAATATAAAAAAAATAATGTAATGTCTTCAATACTTTTTGATTACCTAGATAACAAAGTGGGCAAGGTGAGAGCATACAATGCCTACAACAATACAATTAATCTAGATGGATGCAATTACATATGAGATGGCAGCAAGCCAACCACAACACATAGGCGGCAGAGCCAACCTTATCAAGACCTCTTCAGCAGACTATGTAATACAATGCAAAGCAACTAGCGAAATTTGTAAACTTGATTCAGACAAAAATGGTCAATAATGCCAGCTTCTTCATGTCAAAATGGGCTAATGTAAAATGTTGTAATTGTTGGTGATAAATTGTCCAACTTACAAAAATGTAAATGCACTCAATGAAAGACTCTGGCGATACTACCATCTAGGGTTTACAAAATTATATAAAATGCATTATAAAGCAACATTTTGGAAAACAAATTGCTGATATAAGATGATACAAAGTTCTCATTACAAACTTAGGCTGTTGCATAACCCAAAATAAGCCAAATAACATAGATAAATCAGTTTAATCATGAACCAACAGCAGAATACCTTGTAAGGATCAAATAGAATTCTGATACAGGTCTGATAACTCTTTATACTGCTGATAACATGGTCTGATCAGATATGCTACACATTGAAAACACTCAGCCAACACCCCAAAAGCTGATAAAACAACCCTAAACTGAAAATATACTAAAAGGACACTCCAAGCTGCTGTTAAGCACTCCCCAAACTATAGAGAAACATCTTATATCAGACAGGTAGTCATACTGAAACATGTACAGGTCTGAAATAGAGACCCAAGCTGCTGGTACAGCAAGTAAAACACCTCCATTAAACACACAAACTCAATAAAAACCACTGAAAAGACCAACAACAATACTAAAATATTTAACATTTCAAAATACATTAAAAATATCCATCTTAGCAACAAACTGGAAAGTCTTCACTTGTAGGCACAACTGTGACTTCATGATGAAATCACCAAATCCAGCTAGTAGGGTTTTCGTCCCAAAAACTGGTATTTCTAGAGGGTTTTCATCCTTAAGAAATATGAGAAAACTCAAGTCTCACTGATAGCAAATGCAAATATGAAAAATGGTTACCCTTTTCTCTTCACAGCTCCTTTTATAGCTTTTTCATTGTGTTTCCAAAAAAAAAATTTCTTTTTTCTTTTTTCATTGTTTTTTCCGAAAGAAACAGTTTTTGCTTATTTCAAAAAGCTTATTTTTTCTTTTTCTAAAAAAGTGTTTTTTTTTCTTTGTTCGAAAAATTGTTTTTTGCTTTTTCTAAAAACTGTTTTTTTTGCTTTTATGAAAAAAAATGACTTTTCCTTACTAAAATAATATAAAGTGTCCTTATGACCACTTTTCATCACCTTGAGCTTAGCGACACTTTATTTGCACACTTAAAACACCTTTTTAATAGTTAAATGTAAGCTATCAATTAAAATGTTAAAAGTTAACTTTTGACAATTTTATTTAATTATTTAAATTAATACAATTTATTATTGAGCATACCAAAATGTATGAAATAAGTGAAAGATGTGAAAATGATGAAGCTGGCAAAAAAGGTTGAAATGCTTGGGACCAAAGTAAGGAGAAGGACGCACGTGAGTTGAGTGAAATCTCAGAGAATGCATTCCCAGACACACAAATAATATATTGTTGAAGAATTAGTGGAGGACATAGAATTATTTCTCAGTTCAGCAATCATCTATTGATTCATAGGACTGACACTAAGAAGAGACCAAATCATGGCATGGGCGACAAAAAATTGGAAATCGCAACATGTCGTCGAATTCTACAAGGCTTTTTTTGTAATGGCATTCTTCTCTAAAAAGGATAGGGAAGCAGTTCTATAGAGAGGACTCTAGAAATGAAGGAAACACTATTGTATATGCAGAAGTGGACCCCAAAATTTAACCTTAATTATTACACACCCTACAATGTCCCAAAATGGATTAGATTATACAACTTACTCTTGGAATTTTTGTGGGAGGAATGTCTAGATAAAATAGGATATCGTTGGGAACCCTAATTGATATAGATCTGGATTTACTAGAAAAGGACTCATATATTTATGTGCACATTCGAATTGTTGTGATTAAAGAAATACCAAAGGACATAGTATTACACTCCACCCATGGACAATTGGTTACAGGCAGTGGAAATTGAAGAACCAAAATATTTTTGCCTCAATTGCAAAAGGAGAAATTATGTGACAAAAAAATTTCCTAGACCAATTAGGGTACGTAATGTATGGATCCCCAAAAATCAAGCTAAAAGGAAAGAAGTGGTGGAAGATAACAAAGGGAATACCTGAGGGAAGGAATCCCTACCCAAATAGACTAGGGAAGCAACTAGTTGTGATGATCAAGTGGAGGAGCTAAACATGGGAAAGAATTCAAAATTAAAGGTTGATCAAACAAGGAGCGTCCTCCCAAGGGAACCCCTAACTCGGATTGGAATTGAAACAACAAGCGTATATCTATTTCTGACCAACCAAATAATCTTTTTCCTAAGGAAACAACCAATAGTAATAAGGATTTGATACACCCAAGGTAGGAAGGTAAATAAAGTAAAATTGTCTTGATGATTGAGGAAGATTGCTCGGAAGAAGAGGAAGCAAAATATGATGAACTAGGAATTATAGATCCCAGATGTATACTATTTCTCAAACTGCCTCACAAATTCTGAACTATAATATAGGAATAGAAAAGCAGGGGAGGAAAACAAATAAATTGAAGAGAGAGGAACTTGCACAAGAGAAAGGTCTCACCAATATCAAGGAATTTATGCTGAAAACTAAGGAAGCCCCTCCCTTAGGAACCAATGAAGATCATATCATTAAATGTTAGGGGCTTAAATGCCCCTAACAAGAGACACTTAATTGTCAAATAGAGAATATATCAATTGATATAATAATAATCCAAGAGATGAAGCTAGTTGTAGAGAATTCCAAAATATTCCCCAACCCCATTGTAGGTTAGAGGGAACACTATATTGATGCCTTTGGAACTATCAAGGGCTTGGGAGTCATTTGGAAAGCGAACAGAATAGTGCTCAACTACATAAAGGCCAACTCGAATTGGATAGTATTTCAGGTAAAAATTCTTAACACAAATCTAGAATTCTTACTTTTTAATATTTACGATCCTATTAAAAACCAAGACAAAGTCAAGATGTGGGACTCCTTGAGTCTTCAAATAGAAAATCTTAGAAACTAAAGATTATCTTGGGAGGAGATTTCAATGCAATATTGCGTTTAGAAGAAAAGAGTTGTGGAATAAGATTTGAATCCCATTCAATGAAAGAGTTCAAAAGATTTGTGGAGCCTTCAAAGACAACTAAAGATCCTACCAAAAACAATACCTTCACATGGACAAATCAAAGATTAGGATTCACAAACATTACTAAGAAACTCAATCGATTCTTTTACTCGGATCAATGGCTTCTTTCCCCCAACTTAATGGTAGCCAAAATTTTGTCAATATTAGGATTGGATCATTTCCCAGTTGAGCTCACCATTAATGAAGATTTGGGGCCAGTCAAAAGCCTATTCAAGTTTGAAAAAATGTGGTTTCAAAGAGAGGATCTAGTGGAGTAGATTGAGGAATGGTGGACTATGGCCCCATGAAGGATTGGGACAAAAAAATGCCAATTTATGAGCACGCTCCAATTCATAAAAGACAAATTAAAAGAGTGGAAAAAATGCTCTTTTAAGAATATTTTCAAGGAGAAGAGAAGAATTGAAAAAGAATTATCAGTCCTAAATGAAAGAGTAATTCAACATGAGATGTTTCAAGCAGACTATATATAGGAGAAGGAACTATTAGCAAAACATGCAGAGATCCTAGCAAGGGAGGAGGAATTATGCAGGTCAAAATCAAGAGAGGTATGGCTGTAGGAGGGAGATTCAAACACAATTTTTTCATAACTCAACCAATATTCAGAAATTCCAACATAGAATCGATGTCATTAAGGATTTGAAATGGAACACCATCAACTCAATAACAGGTGTGCAGCAAGAAGCAGTCTCTTTCTTTCAAAACCTTCTGGCTCCCATGAGATCATCGGATAGCATTTGGAAGTAAATTGTTCTCAAAAATTTTCCACAAATCATTTCAAGAGAGGAAAATGAGTTGTTAACTACTTCATTCATGGCAGAAGAGATCAAGCTGACAGCCTTTAAACCACATCCTGATAAATCATCAGGGCTCGACGAGTTTTCGGCCTTGTTTTACCAAAAATGCTAGCACATTATAGGGAGGGAAGTATGGGAGATAGCTGAAGACTTTTGGAAACACAAGAAATTCATTAAGGATATGAATAACACAATGATTGCTCTAATACCAAAGAAAGATGATTGTGAAACATTTTGTATATTTTAGGCCCATCTCGCTGTCTAACACTATATAAAATAATAGCAAAGGCAATGGCTTCTAGACTGAAACCAAATTTGGGAAAAGTATTATCAATCAACCAAGGGGGTTTTACTCCGGGGAAAGACATAGTTGATAGTATCATAGTGGCCTATGAAGCCATGCATTCAACCAACAACCTCCAACAAAGAAGCATGATGATTAAGTTGGACATAAGCAAAGCTTATAACAGGGTAAAATGGAGATTTTTACTATGTCACCTGAAAAAATTAGGATATGATGATCACTAAATAGCGATGGTTTACTTTTTATCTCGATGATTCAATTCTCTTTTCTAGTGAATGGCATTTCATGTAGATTCTTTGAGAGTTCAAATGGATTAAGATAGGGATACTCCCTCTCTCCTTTTCTTTTTGTGATTATGGTAGAATCCCTTGGACGAATGATCGAGAGGAACAAAATGGATGGTAGGTGGAATGGATTGTTGGTGGCGAGAAACATAGATCCCCTTACACACCTGCAGTTTGCAAACAATACAATCTTATATGGAGAGGCCACAACTTAGGAGGCTAATATAATTAAAGAGAATGGATGAATTTGTGGAGACTTTGGGGAAAATAATAAACAAAGAAAATTTGATTTTTTTCTTTATTTAAACTAAGAAATCAATGCAAAAAAAGATAGGAGCACTCTTGGGCTACAAGGTAGATGTCGTCCTGTGTAAATACCTAGGTGCCACAATCTTCAAAGGTATGGTAAGACCGAGTCTATGGGAAGAAATTATGTAAAGCTATAGCAATAGAGCCACTTCTTGGAGAGGAAAATAATTAACGTTGGCTGGCCAGATAACAATGATTAAGGTTGTACTTGTGGCAATCCCAATATATTGTAATATGCAGCCTTGTTTGCCTTTTTATATTTTATGAATGTTTTGTGATATATTTGCAATGTTTGATACAAAAATATAATGCAGAAAAATAGAAGATATTGCAATAATATTTTCAACTCAAAAACTGAACATTACATAGGGGATAGTAGAATACACAGCTAAAAATTCCAAATTTTTATATTAGCTTAGATACTCAATATTTTCACAAAATATTGACAACCCAATTGATAAAATATATCCTATTATTTAAAACAACAATACCCAAAAAATCTAGGAGTTACAAATCATGAACTCACAGGTAAGGTATGCCTTGAAACCCTCTAAAAATGGATGCCAGCAGCAAGTAACACCTCCAATGGAGGAAATGATGCCAACACAGTGCTCTCATGCTTGTCACTATATGCCTTTCAAACTTCATGACAACCTCTTAAAACACCCACGATACAACAATATATATATAATTTGTCCAACGACCCAAGCAGTAACAATCTTCCTTTAAATCCCATGACCTAAATATGTTGTATCAATCAGCAATGCAAACCCTTGAATATGTAGTAAGATGGCGGCCAGCTATAGGAAACCCTACAATCCCAATGTTTGCAATATTAAAAATATTCAAATCCCACATCCAAATCAACAAGGATTGACTTATACATCAGCAAGTAAATATTCCCAATTCAATCAATATATCCTCCAATTTCCTATTGATTCCTTCGAACCTTGAATATTAAATCTCTCCTATAAATCAATGAAGCACAAGCACAACCTCTAAATGAAGTTGTTTGCAAGATGACTTGGGAGATCTTTCACTCCTCCACCAAGTTGTTCTTCCTGACAGATTTCATCCTCAAAAAGCTAAGTGTTTCCAGACTCTCCACTCTCCTACAAAAACCCTTATCAAAATAATCTTCTCAACAATCAATGAATGAATTTGAAAATAAGCTCCAAATGCCTTTTTATAATTCCCAAACTCCATGCCCTAATTTGCATTTGAATTACATTTCATTTCATTTACTTTTCCCACCTTATAACTCCTTTTATTATTTTATTTAATTAGGCACAATACTTTATAAAATAAAGTATTCTTTTAAATCATTTAAATCCCTTTTTAATAAAGTTCTTTTTTATAAATATTAATAACACATAAAGTTAATTAATTTAAATTAACTTTATATTAACGTTATTAAAATTAAATGCATAGGACCATAATCAAACCAAGATTCATCTAGAACAATAATCTGCCATCATGCCCAATATAGTAACTCTGCCAGCTGACCATACCAGTGAATTACTATAAATAGTAAGTATGAGCAACTCATCCAAGTGACTTACTAAAAATAGTAAGTGTGGGTCAAAGTGTCATAAATGGCCTCCAAAAGGTACAACACAAATAAACTAGGACACTGAGCTGAAGAGTACTGAAATAAGCACCAAAAGGCCTGTTGAAGAGCCATAGATCACCCTCAAAGGGCCCCCTAAACACCATGTTAGCCTACGGGGACCAAGTGATAGGCTAACCACTACATATGTTGACTGGCTAGGAAAAGGGGACATTACATATACACTATGTCCAGCATGCAAATAACCAATCAAGTGACATCTAAATTAGATAGCATCCCAAAAAGTTTCTTTGGGAAGGCTCCAATGATACAAAATGAATTCCCCTAATCCATTGGGATAAAGTAAGAAACAATCAGGAAAGTGGCGGAGCAAGAATTAAGAACCTAAAATTCCAAAATCTAGTGTTGAGGTAAAAGTTAATTTGGAAATGTATACATATCCAAGAAGATTATGTAGAATAAATATCTCGATAACAATGATCCAAGCAGGATCCTAACAATTGAAAACACTTCTAATGGGTCTCATGTATGGAAATTTATGTGGGAAAGCAAAGCCATAATAACAAATCATTTGTCATTGCAGATAAATAATGGCCTCTGAAAAAAAAAAATTGGTTGGATTCATGGTACAACCACCACACCTTGTTGGAAGTTGTAGAGCTCAAAAGTAGCATTGAGCTCCTCAAGAATATTTATGGAAATAGAGTCTCAGATTTTTTTGTAGATGACACAAATGGAGGCTATAAGTGGATTGACCTTGAGCCCTTACCGATAAATGAAGAAGCGAAGAAGTACTTGAAGGACATAACCAGTCAAAGACACATATGTATGAATAAGGAGGAAGACAAAATTATATGGTGTGGAGCAAAATTTAGGAACTATTTAGTTCAATTAGGATACAAAATATAGTTACATGCCAACGAAATAGCTTTGCCCGAGTAAGATATGCTGGAGTCCATGGGTTTTCCCAAAGGGAAAAACCTTCATGTGGACTACCCTTCATAAACTCATTCTTACAGGCGACCATCTACACTCAATCGAAATCATGGGACCCAGTCGCTGCGTGATGTGCAAAATTAATAAGGAAACAACTGATCAACTTTTACTGACCTATTCTTATGCATCTTCATGTGGGAATTAGTTGCTAAGAAAATTGGATTGGTACAACCCAAGATCAAATGACCTCTTGAATGTGTTCATATCTTGGCCAGCACTACATCAATCAACATTCTAGAGTGTATTTTCTTGGCATGTCCTACCATCCTAATTTGGCACATTTGGAAAGAAAGAAATTGAAGGATCTTTCAAGACACATCCCTTTCATGTGAAGAGTTGACCATGATAATAGATCGAAGTATTTCTGAGTGGATGAATCCTATAGTGAAAAATTAAAAAAAGCAAATGTTCACAAGTTGGGATGACACATTGATGAAGAATTGGAAGGATCTCAAAGTTCCCCAAAGGTTTAATTTTTTGCCCAGTTCTCACAAGAGAAGAGGAAACAGGTGTGTGGTGTACCCCACCAAGTGGTAGACTAAAGCTTAACTTCGATGGTGCTTCTAAAGCCAATCCAAGGAGGTCAAGAATTGGATGTATTATCAAAAATGAGCACAAGAACGTGGTGTGGGTGATATCCAAGAAATTGCACCTTGGATCCAACAACAAAGTTGAGTTTGAGGTCGTATTAGAAGGTCTTCACCATTGCCAAAAGATGGGTATACTGTATAAACATTATGGACATTGAATAGGATTTGATGATTTGTATCAAGGCAGTCAAATGGAATCATATGATAATTGGAAACTGCAACCTCATCTGAGCATCATTAGAGATTTGCTGCAAGGGCTCAAAGATTATACAATATCACCTATATATAGGGAATCAAACTTGGTGGTTGTGTAATGCCATAAAATTGCACCCCTTGCAATTTCACATACATTCTTGCACCCGCTTTAGTGTCCACTCCCTTAGCATTTATGTAGGCTCATTTAGCTCTCGCATCAACCTTTTTCCCCTCTCAAGATGCTCAGGACCTCTTTTCAGCAGCTACCCTTGTGCATCAACTTTGCATCAAACCTTGTGCTTTTCTCATGCCTATCATTTTGTAGCGTGATGTATCTAGACACTAGCACACTGTGCAAATGTCCGCGTGCCACACTAGCATCCCGTGACATTTCAACGTTCAAATGGTCGTTTCTAAGCATGTTTGCTACTTGTCAACCCCTTTTGTTGGTGGTAACGGCTCGAGACACTTTGTAATGGCTCGGGAAGCTTCTTTTCCCTCCTCTTATCTCTTTAAAAGCTATTTTTCAATCCATTTGGGCTCCTTCTTGATCTCTCCCTCTTGGACACACTCTCTTCCCTCTTGCTCTCTTGCTTGCACAACTCTCTTGCTTGTTACAGAAGCCTCAAGATCTCACATTCTATCAAAGCTCTACATTTCTCTCTTGGCTCTCGCAGCTATCTCTCTCTTTTGCTTCCTTAAGCCTTGCAACTGATATCTCTCTTACCTTGTTCTTGCGAGTGTCTTGGGATTTCTCACATCCCCTATCAATTGTATCTCTACTTCGTGATATGGGTTCTCCTCCTTGAGCGGGGATTGCTTTTATCACACCATATTTTCTCTCTTTGTTCACTTTCTCTACCTATTTGGCTGTCCGTGGAGGTGGGAACACCAAAACGGGGGTTTGACTAAGGCAAACCCCTATACAACCCCAACATTTTCTCTCGATATCATGCATGCAAGTATTGAAGATATTCATGTGTTGGAGGCTTCATTACTTGGGTTGCTGTGAGCAATTTCTATCCTTTATCATTTATATTTCACTTCATTTTAGTTCTATTATATTCTATTACCTTCTTGCATTCTGGAAGTTCTTAGTAATCAGATTGTTAGCAGTTGCTTTGCTATTTTCTATGATAATCTTGGGTTTCAGTCCGTATGAGATGCCAGTGCGCCTCTTGGACTCCAACATGCCGCACTATCATCCTAGTTTTGTGCTACTGTCCTTTGGCCAAGAGCCAACCAGTTTGTCCAGAGAACCTCTGTGGCCTGCTCTTTCTAATTTTGAAACTCTTGCTTTGTTCCTTGAGGTAGTTTAGGGTAGTTCGCCCCTTGGGATTCTCTTGAGAATAAAGAGACTCAAGAGTAGTGAATCCCCCTTCTCTACAGGTTGATCTCCTCACAAATTGTGGAGTGACACAAACAAACCATGTTGTTACAACTGAAAGTGTGGATTGTTGGCCAAGACTAGAAGAAATCATAGCATCAGAAAGGAAAAAAGATGAATGATAGGTTGGCTCTAGTCGTATCAAGAATAAGACTTATCTCAAGACTTGGACTACACTACAAATTTTGAAAATGTTTGTAGGGACAAATTTTTTTAGGAAGATTGTCTCTACCCCTCCGTAAGATCCGCCAAGATTTAGCACAAATAACAAGAATGCAAAGCTCTACAATAAAAACAAATTCATGGGAGGTATATGGGTCAATGGCTTCTAAAATTATCACATTGCTTTTTTTGAATTGCAGAAATGGAATGGAGGAAGCAATACACAAAGTGGTGGGCTGCTCATGTTGGTTTGAGGGTGTAATGTCCCCTTCTATCTAGTATTTAGACATTGATGGAGTTTGGCCTATTGTTTGACCCTCGTAGACCAAGCAGTAGATGAGAGGGTCATTTGGGTAGTTGCTTGTGGCTTCACATTTGATTTTATATGATTTGAGGAGAGATAATATATTTCTCATGTTATAATGTTTATTTGCACTTTATATTATAATGATATTTTAATATTATTAAAGTGCAATTAAATATTATTTCAAAGTGGGAAATATATCTTTTATCCCACATTGGCAAGAAAGGTGTGTGAGCTCTCCCAAGAAAAGTATAAATGGATCTTAACGGCTCATTCTTGCATATCCAAGATATTTGATACTTGACTTGTTATGTTGTGGAGAAGCCTAGGGTTTATGCAGATTATTCCATTGGTCATTGGGAACAATCACTCCCATTGATTGAACAACTTTGAAGTTGTGAAACTTCAACTAAGATTGTTGCCGATTGTGGGCTTCCATTCAAGAGTCTGTTGGGTGAAAATTATGTAATCAACTTTCGACAGATTACACAACTTGGACTTCAGCCACAGCTATGTGAGAAATGAATCTCTCCTCTCGGAAAGGGGAGGCGCCCTTCTTACTGCTAAGAGAAACAATAGTAAATCACAAAAGTAATTACACAATGTACACGAAATTCACGAAGTGGGGGGGGTGTGTTACATTCATCCTTCTCTCTTTTTTCAGAGAAGATGTTTACAATGTTTCACGTGTTGGAAGTTCCGAATTCGTGATAACTAAAAACTAACAACCAGCAGTAATGCCAATATCTCTATCTCGTCAAAGCGAAGCGTAGAGATACCAGAAATAATCAACAACAAACAAAAGAAAATAAAATGGGAAAGCTCACGAAGGCACAAAGTCGTTCCGTAGCTTTATCAATGTCGGATCTGCATAAACGTACCGTTTGCTACGTTAGAAGCACAAAGTCTTCTTAGACGCAACAATTCTTCGAACAGCATGAACGATTACAAACACAAAGTCTTGTAGATCATCCAACCAAAATGTCAACGAGCACGAACGATTACAAGCACAAAGTCTTGTAGATCTTTCGACAAAGTATCCAAGAGAATGAATAATTATAAGCACAAAGTCTTATAGATTATCCAACAAGAACATGCAAGAGTATAAATGATTATAAGCGCAAAGTCTTATAGATCACTCAACCAATGATAAACAAAATAACAATGCAATCTAAATAGTAGATGTAACACAAAGTTAACATCAATCACTTAGAGTCTTTCAGATTTCTCGAACTAATTACTACCAAATCAAATCAACTTACAAAAGTATTGAATCCAACGCAAAGTCTGGCTTGCAATCCTTTTCTTTATTGATTGAATCTCATTCACAAAATATGAACGCAAAGTTTCACAAGTTTGCTTACAAAAGGGCAGCACTTCGTTGCAAAAGACTAAAAGATAAATTACAATGAAAATGCCTCACATTATATAGAAAGAGGGATGAGCAAAATAAGGAAAGAGATTGAGAAAATCAGGGAAAGTTAGGTGAGCGATTTTAGGAAATCTCACCTAACTTTGACCAAAGTCAAAGTGTAATTTGTTTTCAAAATATTACATCTTTGGACTTGGTGTAATTACAATTTACAAAATGACATTCGAAAATGTCGAGAAATATTTACAAGATGCATTATGGGATGCACCGGAAATGTCTAACACTGGAGAATAGGAGGCTGCTTCACGTCTTTTTGCATTGGGCGCGGAAGTCTTCAAATTTCCTCCTAGTCTCCTGCACGAACTTCTCATCTGGACCAACGGTGTAATCCACAATGGTGTGAATTCTCGTGATCGATCTCATGGCAGATGAGTGAACCTTCTTGCACCTGTCAAGATGCGTCTTCAGGTTGTCCAATGTGAGCCTTGTATCACAAATGATCTTCAGTGAAGCTTCTGAGAAGTCTGAACTGTCAATCAAATTCATGATGGCTTCCTTGAAGATCAGGGATATTTCTGCGGCCGGTAGGAAGATACGATTGTCTTCAAGAAGTTGACCAGGCAACTCTCTGACACTTTTGTCAAGAATGTTACGATGCCCGTCGACATCTTCCTGTACTTGGTGAAGGTCTTCAATGAGAGATTGAACCACTTGATCCTGTGTTTCAGTGATTCTTTTACCTCTACAAACTTTTCCTTGTCGGGAATTACCCCAACCTCCACCAATTTGCTGAGCTTGACCTGTTTCATTTCCGACCATGACAACAGGCATTTTTCCATGTCTCTGCGCTCCTGGGAAAGTACGCCCTTTTCTTTGTCAAGCTCTGTGGTGAGCTTGGCCAACATGGTGGTTTTCTCATCCGCAGCCAAAATTATCTGAGATCCGTGTTCGATGATCTTTTCAACAAAGTCATATAACACTCTGCCTTTGGAGGCGAATTTCTCAGCTTTCTTGACAGCTGGGTCTTCAATATTCACCACTGTCAGCGGTTGTGCATTGCTTGGAGAACCGGCAAGTCTCTTTACAACAGTGGCATAATGCTCTGCCCTCTGTTTGTACATGTTACGAGATTGCTCAACTTTGTCCAGCCTTCCTGCTAAGATATCCAAAGTGACTTGCGCATCGGCTTTTGCACTTTCGTTGGTAACCTTGCCAAGTTGGACCTTTGTCACTGTGTAGTCCTCCATATTGACATCACCTTCTTGATTCGGTGGTATGCCAATTTCAGCATACTTGTGGCCAGATTTATCAACATTCAGCCTCGAGTATACTTTTGCCTTCTTCTTCCCTTTAGCCTTTGGAAGAACTATCTCTTCAAGGTCGAGTTCCTCTGGAGAAATCATTTGCTTTTTACGCTTCGACACTTGAGATATTAGCCAAGGAGGAAGAAAAGAAGTGTGAACTTCTGGATTTACTGTCAAGTCGGTCGCCATTGCCACCTCTGAAGTTATTGTCACATCTGAACTCACCAATGGTATCGTGACAATTGTAGAAGTGTTTGTCATCATTGCTCCTGTAGTTGACACATTGAGTTGATCACGCATTGACTCATTCATGAAACGATTGAATTCGTTCTCAGAAGTGATATCATACGTTGGCGAAGACAAGCTAGGAATGGACGATGGTGGGCTTGACAGTATATCAACCGTATGAATGCTTGTCACTGATGGAGTATCAAGCTGGGTCGATGCTGCAGGGATAGGGGATATCTCGGCTGCAGGAATGCTTGTGGTAGGAATAGGTGACGAGGGAACAGGAGGTGAAGGAATTCTTGACTCAAAAGGGGTATGAGGAACATTTGAAGTCACGGGCGATGATGTTCTGTGGATTTCCTCAACTACGTTCTCAGGAGGAGAAGTAGTTATTTCTTCATCATGCTCGGGTTCCTGTTGATCACCCTCTTGTCTTGCCGATTCTGGCTCACCTTCGAAGTCACCTTCAGATCCTTCTTCAGAATCTTCATCAGACTCTTGCCCGCTTTCAGAAACCTCTTCGGCATCGGAGTCTGCTTCTGCTGAATCTTCATCTTCAGCGGATTGGTCGCTTGAAGTATCTTCTTCATCGGAATCTACCTCCTCTAGAATGGGCTTTTTACCCTTAGAGCGAGATGGGTGAGATTCCGTCATTTCTGCCTCTTGGACAGCCTGGGTATCTTTCTTGCCAACAGTGAACTTGATCCTAGGGCCTCTCCGCGAAGAAGTGGGAACGGCCGCTGACTTGTTTTTGTCGCGAAGTTCTTGCTGTTGGCGTGCTTCTGCCTCGGACTCTTCTCCTTCTGAGTCTGTCCTGAAACTTTTCATTGCATAACCATGTTTGTGTAACCATTCTTCTGTGTTGGCTAAGATTGGTCTCAGCCTTTCTCTCATGCTGGTGACCTCTTTCCTAGACCACTGTATTGCAGGTAACGGCCTCTTAGCAACGCCTTGCTCATCATAGACAGCGTTCATGATATCACCTGGATCCTCAAAATCCTCTGGTAGGTCAGTGATACCAAGATCTCTGATTTGTTGAACTGTCAATCTGCAATAGTCCATCTTTCGAATGGCTTCTTCATCTCTGCAATCTGCCCAGATGTCTTCAAAACGGTACCTGTGTTGGTGACCCTTTTGCAACTTCTTTCTGACATCTCGGTGGTCGAAATCAAACCTATACCATGATGGTTGATCATTCTGCATCTCGGCATAGAGCAGACTTAGCTTTTTGTGCATCCGGATAGTATATCTGCCGATGGTCATGGGAACTTGAATCCATGCTTATGGTTGCTTCTTCGTTCTTTCTGTACTGACATCAGCTGTCTGCATGTTTCCATGAGAACCCACTTATCCGAAGGATAACGTGGTAGCATGTAGGGACAACCGGTGTAACAACCTACTCTCAAGTAAGTAAACGTTGGGAATTGAAGAAAAATACATCCAACTTTACTTACCACCTTATAAGCCTCATCAGACACTCTTCTTCTTTCTAGAGCTGGATCAAAGTTGAAGAGTAAGGGCGCAAAGAAAGCATCAGTGACCCGTCTGAAATGGTGAAAGCTCTCCTTTAGCTCCAACTGATAGAAATATCTGTACACAGGCACCATCATTCGATTCCCCTTTGTAGATAGACCTGGGAATTGTCTCATCACAGCTGCTGCGTACACCAGGTAAGAAGTCATGTAGAACTTCAATGTAGAAGGGGCATTGATCAACTGTTCGTGCATCTCATCACTGATTTGTTTACCCCAGTCAATATGCACCTTCTGCCTCCTTATGATCCTGATGTACTCATACATCCAATCGTGAAAGGTGGATGATTCCGGCAAACCTTTCACTCTGCTCAGAAACGTGATCATATCCTTGACGTCATCTTTGAAGTCACTTCTCAGGAGTCCTTTCGGCCATCTGGAAACAGACGATCTAGGCTTTTTGAGCCATTGAGTATTTATCAACTGTTTGGCTTTATTAGGGATCAGCATCGAAAATCTCCTGTGCTTTTGATATAGAAATGTCAATATATTTGTCCATGTGAGGAACCTTGAAGACGATGTCAAAGAAATCGGGGTCGAGTCTTAGAATCTCATGCCCGGAAGAGTCGATCACACTTCTGCTTTCTCGGATGTAATGAGACGCAACTTGAAGAACAAACTCAGTATTGTGCGCAGCTGTGGGGAACATTGCCACCAAGTGGAGATTACTGTGTACTATTTCCCTCATTGAATCAGGGAGAGGCTTCGTCTCTGTCAACTTTGCAAAGTCAACCAAGTCTTGATGGCCAACTTCTGTGTCCTTTATTTCTTCAACTTTCGAAAGTACCATAGTTGGCGGATATACACCTTGATATTTGTACTTCATCTTGCTTTTTGCTTTCGAAGAAGGAGGTTTCGTTGCAGTCATCAAAAGAAACTGGAACACTGAGCACTCTTAACTTGACGATCTCTGAGAGTAGACTGCAATCCGTCTAGCCAGAACAAACACCAATTGTTAGGAAACATGGGAAAGCGTGAAATGAGCACGAGGGTGGAAAAACATGGAGCGGATGGCGAGGCACGCAAAACGATGCACGAATGCGGAAAAACGAAGCTCAAGGATGCACTGGTCAAAAATGGGGTGCATTTGGAAAGGTCTGGGAAAAGCCAGAAAAAAGTGTAAGGGCGCTAAAATTCAGCGCCCTTACATTCTGAGAAATTGCTTTTGGTGTAAGGGCGCTAAATTTTAGCGCCCTTACACTTTTAGTGTTAGGCAATTTTATGACATTCTTCTGATGTCATGGCGCTAGAATTCAGCGCTTTAGCTTTTTGGTGAAAGATGATTTTGATGCAAGGGCGCTAAATTTTAGCGCCCTTACATCTTACAGTGTTAGGTAATTTCTCATTTTCTCAAAAATGTTCTAGCGCTAAAATTCAGCGCCTCTGCTTTTTCTTGAAAGTTTTGAGATGTAGATGCAAGAGGGAATGGCGATAGCGCTCGGGCTTGGAGATGGAAATTTGTTTGAATCATGAGAGCTTGAATTTGCTTTCATCCTATTACATACGCCTCCAAAGATTAAGGGAATTCTTTTTCACAATAATAGATCTTTTCAACGTTCACCAAAACGCATAGAGAGAGACAACATGGATATGTTGGATAGATACAAGTTCCCACAGAACATCGACCATAGTTGGCGGATAGAAGAATGCGTAGGGAGACAAGGGCAGAAACGCGAATGACTAAGGTAAGTGAATAGAAAGAAACGCAATGTTACTTGAGAACACTACGCATTTGGTTTAGCAAAGGATTGAATGCGTAGGGTTAGAGAATAGAAAAGAAAAGAAGGAATGAGCACAAAATGAACACGCACAGAGGAGAACGCGAATTCAAAACCATGAATGAAGGTTCCATTGCATAAACGTGTAGGAAAACGCGAATGAAGGAGGACGCGAATAGAAAAAATGAATGAAATAAAAACGTGAATGAAGAAATAAAAACGCGAACTTGAACAATAGATCATATACAAATGACAAGAGTGAAGACAAAACCAAACGAAAAACTTACCAGAGCAAAACGCGAAGGATGTTGAAACAATGGCGAAATCTCCAAAACGCGAACTTGTAGTTGGAAAGAAATCCGCACAACAAGAGGAGAGGAGAAAATAAAAAGTGAACAACTCAAATGAGAGATGAATTCATTCACTTAAGTGAAAACAAAAATTAAAAACCTAACTCAAGTCGTGCAAAAATTTTAGGCACGAAAAGTGGCACGATTGACGAAAAACGCGAAATCATGAAGAAACGTGCCAGAAGCTCAAAAAAGTTTAAGTGTTGAGAAAAAATGTAATGGCGCTAAAATTTAGCGCTCTTGCATTTTTTGGAATTTTCACTTCATGCAGGGGCGCTAAATTTTAGCGCCCTTACACTTCCAAACTTAGCCAAATTTTTTGGATCTTCCCTGGAGGAGCGCACTTTTTCAGTGTTACTGCATCTTCCGTAATTTGCAAAGTAATAACAGTGAAATGTCGCGAAAGATCTCGTTTCGAAGGTCTTTGCGAGGCAAACAAGGGGGAATGCTCGAATTGACTATTCGAGACTTGGGAACGCATTTCGAGGTGACTTGAAAATCACTCCGTTGTGCGTACTTGAACTTCACGAATCCTAGGAAACGGACAAGTTTCGTAGGGGGGTTATCCGTGGAACGAGCGCTGCTAGATTCCGTGATAACAGAGTCCAATTTGTGCTTCATTTAAGAGGTTTGGATATTTATAGATTTAATGGCCTTTGGCCAAATCTGTGACAATTGATTGTGTATGATCATTGAGGAAATTGATTTGCATCTGCTGGAAAAGTTTTATATATTCTGATTGTGATTTTAAAGAAAATAAGAATAATATTTTTTGAGGTGGTTGTGTGCTTCCTGGAAAGCTACGCTAATAGACAATAAGGAATTATCAAAGCTTTGAGGAAAGTTGTGATTTCTATTAAGACTGAATTCTAGGGTCTACATATTCTACGACTTGGAGGCTTTGTTGTTATTCGATTATGGCTGGGAAAAAGACGAGTTCAATTTATTCAGGAGCTGAATGAAGACATATTGATCAATCCTCAAGGTGCAAATATCACTGCAGATAAGACAAATTTGGTGTGCCCAGTCAGAACAAAGATAACATTCAGAAAAGATGAAATTGGAAGATGTGGCAAGGAAAGACTTTAATTTGTTAGGAATTTATCAATTAAATCCATCGATGGTCTCATTTAAGGTATCGATTATTTTATTCTTCAAGAGAAAGGACAAAGAACAGAAAATCCAAAAGAGCTCTAGGTCAGCCAAATTTTGGAAGGTTCGATCTTAGAGGAAGATGCAATAATAAAGTAAACTGTACTTGGTGAAGGAGTCGCTTCATGAAGGAAGGTGCCGCTTGAAGACAAAGACAAAGACGTGGATGAATTATTGAATAAGTCCAAACTTGACAATTTTTGAAGGATATATCGAGTTTTCTTTAGCCACACTTGCATTGGAAATCATCGGGAGCTGCTACAAATCGTCTCTATCAAGGAAGCCATCAGTTTGTCTTTTCTAGAAGTCGAGAGCTACTTAGAAGAGGAATAAGACAAATCGAATGAAGACAATATTCATGTAGTGACGCACAGAGAAATTTGAGTTGATTGAGTTTCATTAATATCATAGTTCCTTCCAGTCGACTTATCGAGGTTCATTATTCATTTTGAAAATTCCATTACAATTGTAGTGCATTTGAGTTGCTGTCTATACAGGATGTGTATTTGCATCTAAGTTTTATATTGTGAGTCCTTTATATGAAAATTGTAATTGATCAAGCAGCAAATACATGGAATTGATGTTGTATGCCAACTGTTTGAAGTATTGACTAGTGGTTGAAACTGTGCATTTGAGTATCTGCAATTTCCTCCTAGTGGCAATTAAATACTTTCTGCACTATTTAGTTAAAGTCATTTTATGTATCTCAACATCATCATTCCAAGAGAAAATCAAAGAGAAAGCATTCATTAGTAGTAAATAGTTAATCAGCGAAATTGTTTGACAAAATGTCTTAGTGCAAAATCATAAAATTCACATTTGGAAACACTAGGGACATTACAGAGGGTCACGTCCACAATGGTAAGGTATATGAGTTGTTCCTAACAAATCTAATCCAAGCTTCCAGGAGGAAGGAGTTGGCGGAAGTGTCAATTGCAAACTTTCTGAGTTTTGATCAACAACCTCAAGCAATGAATGCCATCACCAAAATCAAAAGCACGCCAAAAGGTGGTCACATAGTAGGGATCATTGATGCCAATGCAGCAAAAAAGGAGATAACATTTGAAGCATTGACTTTGTACATAGAAGGATTGGACCATGGAAACATGGAAACGTTTTTCTTTTACACAAGCCATTATGTTGATCTGCTTGGCCGAACTTTATCAATGCATGTTGCTAAATTAGTTGAAGGAATATGTTTCTTGAAGTGTTAGCGCACATAAATGTATAAACAAAGCTTAGTAGAGCATATATAATATTTTCTATATATCAATATAGGGAGCTACCCCCTTGGTAGAACTTATGTACCAAAAAAAAACTTAATACTTCAAATTTTTGATGCCAATTAGCTTACAGAAAAATATGGGAAATTATTTAATGGTCAAATAATTTCTTATGTGCAAGAAGGGGACATTACAAAACTTTCTTGCCTATCATTCAAAAGGTTTATTTGGCTGGTTGTAATGTTTTCCCTTAATTTTCCATCTTCATCATGACTTATTAGAAAGGGTTTTCCAAAAATCTAATCTATTGCAAAAGTTAGATGCAAGAAAATCCCCAAGTGGTAAGCTCTCAATGATTGAAGTATCAACAAGTGAAATTCAAAAAGACAGAAAATGGATTCCAAAGAAACAAGAAAGGTAAAGAAACAAATGGATGAGGAACCAAAAGAAATGTATTCTTAAACAAGTATTAAATGAAGAGAAAAAGAAAATTAGAAATACTTAAGTTTTTTGGCACTATTCTAGGATATTTTTGTGAAAAGTAGAAAGCGGTTGGATATTTTCCTCAGCCAATATTTGGGAGGCTAGAAGAGTGACCATATGCTAGATGAATTGGTCACTAAAATACACTGTTATGAAAAAAAATTGAGTAAACTATAAACAAAACACTAGAGGAGTTAATAAGATGATCTATGTATTTGAAAAAAAATAAGATAAGGGCCAACTTAGAGAAGATTAAAATATCACAAAAATAGCCCTCCTAATAGAAAGAAATGGAGATAAAATGGAAAAATATGAAGAGATTTTAGCTTTTTATCATGGGAAAAAAGTATCGAAAACTAGAGAGAAAATGGAGTGGATTTTGAAACACACTTTCCAAAAGGAGGAGAAAAAGAGTCATAAACAAAAGACTAGTAGGAAACTAATGAGATGATTGATATATTTGAAAACATTTAAGGGCAAACTTCAAGGAGATCAAAGTATTATAGGAATCAGCCTCATAATAGAAAAAAGTAGAGATAAGATGGAAAAGTAATAAGAGATTTTGACTTTCTAGTAATAGGGACAAAAAGAAAATAATGAAAATGTCATGTCCCCGTTTTAGCTGACACTGTTTGTCGAGGAGTGAGCCTATTATTTCGATCCTCGTAGGCTGACAGTAGGTGCAGAGGATCATCAGAGGCAGTTGCTCAGTGTTTGGTAGCTCCAGTTTTGCAGTTGTGTCAGGTTGGGCCTTCGCAGAATCTTCCAGAGTGCATTTTCAGGAACTTTCTATTTTTAGAAAGTTAGGTCAGGCGGAAGCTGCTATTTCGGGCAGGGCACCTGGTTCAACCATTCAGCTCAGAATCGACCCAGTTCAGCAGTTTGTTGATCAGACGGAGAAATAAGGAGTAATTAATGATTTATTAAATATTTAATAATTTGACTTTATATTAAAGTCACTTTATTGAAATATTTAAATATTTAATTAAATTGGCCAGTTATAAAGTATTTATTATACTTTATAATAAAGTATTAATTTTTGACTTAGTGAATATTTATTATTCATTAAATTGAGGCGCCATTTAATTATTTAATATTTCTCCTAAGTATCAGAGGTGAAATAAATCAATTTTATTTAAATGATTAATTAAAAGAGCTTGGGTCGAATTTTCTCAAGGGGCAGTATATATTCTCAGAAAGGACAAATCCAACCATTATGAAATGTTATTCTAATTTGTCTTTTGCTCTAAGCATTGGAGTTTGCAAACCTTAGGGTTTCGGGCAGACGATCGTTTCTGGAGAACGAAAACTCTTCAGAGATCAGGCAGACTGAGGCTGTGAAATACCAGTTGAAGCTTGCACTTGGTGATTTCACACAGAGATCACAGATTGTGCTTATTCATCCATCTAGACAGAGGTTTTCAGAGATAATCATCAGCAGACAGAGGCGACTTGAGCAGAGATCAGTTATCAGTGTTCTGGCACAAATCCCAAGGAGGCCGTACCTTTTTCCTTATTGCTGCAGCAGGCCGTACTTCTGTACTTTTCAGGCCGTACTTATCCATCTTCTGAGGAAACGCCTTCATCATCTGTTTTCTGGTGATTCTACATTGGGGCGCTTGGTTTACTGGAATCTGCATTGAGATTCGAGCTGGAAGATCCTTATTAATTTCTGGCCGTACCATTATCAGCTACAGCAGCCGCCATCCAGGTTTTCAATAAAATTTATTGTATTTAATTCTTGTTCAGATTTTATGTATTGCAAAGCTCAGGAGAATTGAAATAAATGAAACGCCTTGCATTCTGAGCATTTCCTACATATTTCTAGGCTTATTGGAATTTTTATGAATTTATTTAGCATTTCTAGAAAAATCGCAATTTTCCATTTTGCCTGAAAAAACCTCAAAAACACAAAAAACCGAAAATTTGCAAAAACATTACAAAAACAATTAGGGTTTCAATTTGAGAACCACCAGGGTTCTGACAGTGGTATCAGAGCACAGTTATCCTGCCATCCTGTGCTTTTTCATTGCTTTTTCAGAATACAGTGCATTTTTGGGTTGCCTTTTATGAACCAAGATATTATTCAGTATACCAGAGGTGTAGGGACAGGCAAAGACGAGGATTGGACAGGTCCACCAATCCCTGAAGGGCAGACAATATCAGGAGTGCTTGGTTTTCACAGATCCAGTTCAGACGGTAGTGAAAACAGTGTTGCAACCCTAATGGCAGAACGTGAGACTTCCTCAGAGACTCGCAGGGATCTAGGGAAGGCACATGCAGAGGGTGATATCACCGATGAGGAGTTCAGAAGGAGGCACGATAATATGATGGATATGATGTCTCAGCTGATGGGTACCATTAGACAGTGTACGCCCACACAGCCACACTACATTCAGATTGACAGACGGCGGGGCTGTGCCCGTGGATCGACCATTAGCATCAGCACCTCGACAGCCGTCTCCAATCTATCAGGAGCGTAGGGCGGTCAGCCTACTTTCTTACCTAGAGAGACTCCACCTCAGACTCCAGGGGCAGAGCATCAGGTACAGCATCAGGAGTTTCAGCCACAGAATGGCATGTTAGTGGCAGACTTGACGAGATTTCATGGTGAGTACATGTCACTAGCGCCTGAGATCCGGCAGGCACTTACATTTCATGAGTTTATAGATGTCTATAAACCCAGAGGAGGAGGTAGATCTGACCGCAGACCCCCACAGCATCAGCAGCCGCAGCCACAGGTGAATAGGGATTTGCAGTATGCGGTGAGCAAGATTACATTGCCATATTTTGATGGGTCTGAAAAGACATCAGCGAGGTCTTGGGTCCAGAAATTGGACAATTACTTGTCACTTAGGCCTATGCAGGAGGATGAGGCAATTAAATTTGCTACTTTACATCTTGACGGAGTAGCACATGATTGGTGGCACCACGGCATGTATATGCTAGGCCATCATGCGGTCAATACCTATCAGGAGTTCACCAGCAGACTGATAGAGAGATTTGATAAGAAGGATCCGGAACTGTATTTCAGAGAGTTGGCTCAGCTCAGACAGACAGGCAGTTTGGATTCATACATTGGCGAGTTTCAGAGAGTGGCAGTCATGGTGACAGGGATTTCCGAACGGAGACTCATTATACTCTTCGTTGAGGGATTGACAGAGCCCATGAGAGGTTGGGTCAAGGCGTTTGATCCTACTACTCTTCAGGAGGCGATGCGGAAGGCAAGGAGTATGGAGCTTGCTGCTCCGAAGAAACAATTTCAGCCTAAAACAAATAACTTGCCTATTGAGGAGAGTCATACACCAATTGCAGAACCAAAAAGGAAACCAGTTGCAAGAATTGATGATGCAACTCGGGAGGAATGCAGGAAGAAACAACTTTGTTATTGGTGCAAAGCACCCTACAGCAAGGAGCATGATTGTCCTTTGAGACCGAAGGGCAGAGCCAACCGCGCCATGTGGGTTTACTATGATGATGACGAGTCTGATGATTCAGACCAGCAGGTTGTTTCAGAACATGCAGAGGCCGGGAATGCCTCTACGGAGTTTGGGCCCGATGCCAACTTATCCCCGTTGGTATTATCTACTAGTGTACGGGATGACTCATTCAGGTTTAGGGGATTAGTGGAAGGACAGCGATGTATTGCTATGCTCGACACTGGAGCCACACACAATTTCATTGATGAGAGCTTCGTCAGCAGATGTAGACTCCAGACAGAGGATTTCGCTGGATTCAGAGTTCGGGTGGCAGATGGATATACACTCACTTGCACTCGACGGATTTGTAATCTCACTCTCATGCTGACTGATTATGAGTTGCAGGCAGACTTTTATGTAGTCAACTTGGGTGGGATGGATTTTGTGCTGGGTATGAGATGGCTGCAGGACATTAGTGTGTTCACCCTCAACTTGCCTAAAATGGAGATGAGATTTGAGGTACAGGGCAAGAAATATGTGTTGAGGGGGATTACAGATGGCAGCCTTCGTTCTATCTCTCTCGTTAGTGGGAAGAGCGAGAAGGTAGAGCAGGATTTTGCGCAGACCAGGCATGGTTATGCTCAGTACCCCGGGGGTTCTGAGGCAGTCGTTTGGGATCAGCCTAGTGGTTTGGTTCCGTTTGTGACCAATCCATTGTTTGAGACAGATGTTATATCTTCATACGACAATCCGCTCTTTGAGTTTGATATGGGTAACTCATCTGATCCTGGTCTTGAGCAGAGTAATGATAGCGTTTGGGATCCTACTAGTGCACTGGGATTTCAGACTCAGCTCACGGAGGAGTATCACAGTGTGTATATGGTGCAGAGTGCATATGGCTTCATGATTGATCCGCATGTACACAGTTTGTTTCAGTTGCACAGTTCTAGCATGCACGTACTTGATATGCTGGATGATAGTATATCTCGTGCAGTTTTAGGGGGTAAGTGTTGCTTGTCGTTTGACTTGCCTCCTTCTGAGAGTCTTGATCCTATGTCGGACCGCACTGAGGTTAATAGGAAATGGTATTTTATTCTTGCTGATTAGTTGTGGGAGTTACAGGAGCCAGTTGTGGCCAGCAGGAACATTGTCCGGTACTATCCTTGGGATCCAGGTGGTGCAGTGCAGTTGTATTTGCAGAGATTGCTTGAGGACAAGCAATTTCAGGGAGGGCGGACTGTCATGTCCCCGTTTTAGCTGACACTGTTTGTCGAGGAGTGAGCCTATTATTTCGATCCTCGTAGGCTGACAGATAGGTGCAGAGGATCATTTGGGGCAGTTACTCAGTGTTTGGTAGCTCCAGTTCCGCAGTTGTGTCAGGTTGGGCCTTCGCAGGATCTTCCAGAGTGCATTTTCAGGAACTTTCTATTTTTAGAAAGTTAGGTCAGGCGGAAGCTGCTATTTTGGGCAGGGCACCTGGTTCAACCATTCAGCTCAGAGTCGACCCAGTTCAGCAGTTTGTTGATCAGACGGAGAAATAAGGAGTAATTAATGATTTATTAAATATTTAATAATTTGACTTTATATTAAAGTCACTTTATTGAAATATTTAAATATTTAATTAAATTGGCCAGTTATAAAGTATTTATTATACTTTATAATAAAGTATTAATTTTTGACTTAGTGAATATTTATTATTCATTAAATTGAGGCGCCATTTAATTATTTAATATTTCTCCTAAGTATCAGAGGTGAAATAAATCAATTTTATTTAAATGATTAATTAAAAGAGCTTGGGTCGAATTTTCTCAAGGGGCAGTATATATTCTCAGAAAGGACAAATCCAACCATTATGAAATGTTATTCTAATTTGTCTTTTGCTCTGAGCATTGGAGTTTGCAAACCTTAGGGTTTCGGGCAGACGATCGTTTCTGGAGAACGAAAACTCTTCAGAGATCAGGTAGACTGAGGCTGTGAAATACCAGTTGAAGCTTGCACTTGGTGATTTCACACAGAGATCACAGATTGTGCTTATTCATCCATCTAGACAGAGGTTTTCAGAGATAATCATCAACAGACAGAGGCGACTTGAGCAGAGATCAGTTATCAGTGTTCTAGCACAAATCCCAAGGAGGCCGTACCTTTTTCCTTATTGCTGCAGCAGGCCGTACTTCTGTACTTTTCAGGCCATACTTATCCATCTTCTGAGGAAACGCCTTCATCATCTGTTTTCTGGTGATTCTACATTGGGGCGCTTGGTTTACTGGAATCTGTGCATTGAGATTCGAGCTGGAAGATCCTTATTAATTTCTGGCCGTACCATTATCAGCTACAGCAGCCGCTATCTAGGTTTTCAATAAAATTTATTGTATTTAATTCTTGTTCAGATTTTATGTATTGCAAAGCTCAGGAGAATTGAAATAAATGAAATGCCTTGCATTCTGAGCATTTCCTACATATTTCTAGGCTTATTGGAATTTTTATGAATTTATTTAGCATTTCTAGAAAAATCGCAATTTTCCATTTTGCCTGAAAAAACCTCAAAAACACAAAAAACCGAAAATTTGCAAAAACATTACAAAAACAATTAGGGTTTCAATTTGAGAACCACCAGGGTTCCGACAGAAAATTAGAGAGAAAATGGAGTGGTTTCTCAATCCCAATTTCCAAAAAAGGAGAAAAAGAGTGATAAAGAACCACAGGCAATGGAAAATAGAGAAGGGATGAACAAACAAAACCAAAATCAACACCCATTCAAGGGTTAATAGCTGCTAGAAATATAGACAAACTTATCAGTTGAAGAGCATTTGATCGATGTATTAAGCTGAATTTTAATGGTGCTTCCTATGGGAATCTAGGTTTAGCAGGAGTTCAATATGTAATCATAGATGTGTTTGGGGCCTTTTTGATTGGGGAATTTTGGCATTTAGGGAGCAAAACGAATAATGGCACTGAGAAGTGCTCCATCAGGTATTTCTCTTGCCTATAATGCTGGTTCTCACTCTATTATGGTGAAAGGGAGTTCCCAAATAATGATTAATGCCTTAAAAAATGAATATATCCCTAACTAGCAACTTCAATATTTTCTAGAGGAAGCCCTTCTATGGCTTAGAAAATTTGACTCTACCCTCATTCAACATTGTTATCGTGAAAAAATAAGGTGGTTGATTTGTTAAACAACCATGGATTAGCTCTCACTAATTTCTCCTCTTTAGAAAGTACAGATATATTTGATTGGGAAGGGATTTTAGTGATCATTGAAAGGGACTATTCATCTAGAATGGTTGATATTGATTGCATAAAATCTTGTGAGTGATAAGGTGGCTTTCTTTCTCTCTAGCTGTGATTTGACATACTTGTTAGGTGAAATATGCTAACCAATTTTTTCGATAAATTAACACAACATAACCAGCACTTAGCCAACTTGATTAGCGTTAGCTCCAAATAGAAAACCAAACTTGAAAGAACTCACACCAAGAATGCACACTCAATCCCAAGGATAGGTGTTGTCATATGGCGGAGGAGCTAAAGGAAAGTACTTGAAAGAAACTACTCAATGTCAAGAATGTGCACTCAAGATCCCACTGAGGGCGAGGTGCTAACATATGAGGGAGTGTTAAATTGAAAGCTAGAAATTAATAGGCGGATAACCAGCCATGAAGCTATTACAAACTAATTCATCCGCTGCGGCAGGCATCCACAGAATTGTGGGGATTCACCACTATGAAGTGGCTATAAGAGAGTTACAATCAAATTATCCTCACTAGCGGTAAACCATCCAGGGGTACTTATGTGAGAAGAAGAAGAATGAATTGCAGCAATTAAAACTGGAACATTACTACTGTTTATAGTTTGTACAAATAAGCAATAAGCTGCAAATTACATAAGAATTACAATAGCCTTCAAACACATGAGTCATAGACGATCTCTTACGATTATTTAACTCTCTAACTGCTGATAATGAATCAAAAATCAGAACTTTCAAAGGTCTGATACAAAAAACAGTAAACTGGAAATGTCAATCTGCAACTATGAAAATCAATGAAATGTTCATAACTCACTTAATTCACCTCCGAATCGAATGTCGTCTTTTGCTGTGTCTTCTTACAAGGTAGGCGAACATATTATGATCATCAAACAGCAACCAAACTGCAACTATATTTCTGGCACAATTCCCAAAGCTTCCATGAATGGTATGGCCCTCTTCAAGGGCGATTTTGGCATTAAAAATCAGAAACTTTGAAATTAAATCTCAAACTTTGCAAGAGGGGGCGCCTTGGCTTAGCAAACACTCAGCAAAAATACCCATAACCATAATAAATTCATCCTAGGAGATGCATTCAAATTTTCACTTTCAACTGTGTATGAATCAGCAACTCAAAAACTGGAATTATCATCAAAACTTCTTCTGTTGAGCACAATCTGCTAGTCTGGATGAGAAGCAGCGAATTCCAACTAGATGTTGTATTTCAAACATGAAATTGGACATAATTGGCTAGGAGGTAGCATCCTCGGAGCAAGATTTCATTTGTCATTCCGACAGCATAACAGTATGATAACATGAATGGATGAAATGCTGGAGCAAAATCCTTCAATAAATAGAAGCTCACAAACTCTTCAGATTCCTGAGAAGGTACACCAAAAGACATAGGAGTCTTTTCAAATTTCCAAAAAACAGTCAACTTCTCAAGATGGCCTCCTTTTTGCATATTTATGAATTTCACTTTATTTAAAAAGAATCTCATTTAAAAGTGGCGTCCACTTTTACCAAGGAAAAAGGCAATAAATAAAGTATAATTAATTCCTCATGAAGGCGTCACCCTTCCAAGTCCCCTTTTTAAACACAACTTAAAGTTGTTCTCTTAGGCCAAGGGGGTCAACTGCAAAATATAACCTTGATGCCTTTATTCAACATAAAAATGCCTTAAGAGGTCAGACATGAACTGCAAATAATTGCTCCAACTGGAAATGAAATACTGAAAGCTGACAAACTCCATACTGCTTAAAATAGAATTTACTATAAATAGTAAACTCTTAGAAAATGCCAAAGAACCTCAAAACAAGAAACCCTAATTTTACCTCACATGCCTACAGGCTTTCGGAATAGGCTGATGAGTGTCAGAACAAATTACTGATGAGAAGGGGACATTACAGTCCGCCCTCCTTGAAATTGCTTGTCCTCAGGCAACTGAAAAGATGGATGCAACAAAATCTGTTCTCCTTCCCACGTGGCATCTTCAATAGGTAAATTCCTCCATCTAACCAAGTATTCTTTGATTGTCCTTCTCCTCAAAGAATGCTCTCTAGTATCAAGGATTTCTTCAGGAATCAACACCAACTGACCTTCCTCATCCAATGGAGGTAATTCTGAAGTAGCCACCACGTTGTGTCCAATTGCCTTCTTGAGGCGTGACACATGAAAGACATTATGCACTTTGCTTTCAGCTGGAAGCTCCAACTCATAAGCAACTTCACCAATCCTCTTGGTGACTTTGAAAGGACCATAAAAATGTGGCTTCAACTTTTCTGCACCACTTTTCTTGAGAGAAGATTGTCTATATGGCTGAAGCCTCAAGTAGACCATGTCCCCAACTTCAAAAGACCTCTCAACACGCTGCTGATCAGCGTATAACTTCTGCTGATTTTGAGCTTGTTGCAAATTTTCCTTGAGAGATTTCAAGATGTCTTGGCTCTGTTGTAACATATCCTGTGCTTGTGGAGCTCTACTATCACCAAACACTAAATCAACAAAATTAGTAGCTTCATAACCATAAAGAGCCATGAAAGGTGACATCTTAATTGACATGTGATAAGAAGAGTTATAACAATACTCTCCTAAATGAAGCCATTTAATCCAAGCTCTTTGCTGTCCTGAAACATAGTTTCTTAGGTAGCCCTCTAACCATTTGTTAACAATTTCTGATTGCGCATCTGTTTGTGGGTGATAACTAGTGCTTGGAGTAAGCACTGTCCCACTCAATTTGAAGATCTCTTGCCAAAAAACACTTAGGAACTTGTTGTCCCTATCACTAACAATAGTTTTAGGCAATCCATGCAAATGGAAGACCTCTCTGAAAAACAACTCAGCCACTTGAGCTGCTGTAAATGAAGTGGTGACAGCAAAGAAATGAGCAAATTTTGTTAGTCTATCAACCACAACAAAAATATAATCACGTCCTTGCACCTTGGGCAACCCCGTGATGAAATCCATGGCAATACTTTCCCATTTTTGATTCGGAATGGGCAAGGGCTGTAGCAGACCAGTTGGATAAGAGTGTTCATTTTTATTTCTTTGACAAATCGGACACTCTCTAATGTAGTTCAAGACTTCTTTTAATCCTTTCCAAGTGAATCTTTCACGAATCTGCTTATAAGTCTTGAAAATCCCTTGATGACCAGCAAGGGGAACATCTTGAAAAGATTATATAATCTTCTTTTTAAGCTTAGATTCATGCACTAAAAAGATTCTATCTTTATAGTAAATTATCCCATCAACCAACTTATACCTTTCATCAACCAAATGACCTTCTAGCAAGCTAGTTGCAAACTGATTTTTAACATAATCAGCAACAATTAACTCCTTTCAATCTGCTGATAACTCACAAAGTGACTGCAAATGAGGCCTTCTTGAAAGAGCATCAGCCACTATGCTATTTTTCCCTTTGACATATTCAATGTCAAAGTCATATGCTTGGAGCTTACTTACCCACTTTTGCTGCCTTTCATTCAAATCCTTTTGGCGCATAAAATGTTTAAGACTATTGTGGTCAGTCTTAACAACAAATTTACTTCCCACCAAGTATTGACGGAATTTAGACAAAGCATGCATGATAGCAAGCATCTCTTTGTCATAAATGGAGTAAGTTTTTTCTGCTCCTCTCAACTTCCGGCTTTCGAAGACAATGGGATGTTTGTCTTGCATTAGCACAGCTCCAACACCTTCACCTGAAGCATCACACTGTAATTCAAAAGATTTTGTAAAATCCGGAAGAGCCAACACTGGACATGTACTCATGATTTGCTTAAACTTATCAAAAACTTCTTGTGCCTTCTTAGTCCAAAGAAAACCTCCTTTCTTTGTAAGATCTGTGAGAGGTGCTGCTTGATGAGAATATCCTTTCACAAATCTTCTATAGAATCCACATAACCCTAAAAATCCTCTCAAATGAGAAATATTCTTTGGAGTTGGCCAATCAAGAATGGCTCTTATCTTTTCAGGATCAACTTTCACACCCTTTGAACTGATAATGTGGCCAAGATATAAGAGTTTTGTCATCCCGAACTCACACTTTGATTCTTTGGCGAACAAACATTCCGCCTCTAAAATACTAAGCACTTCTTCCAAATGCTTAAGGTGCTCTTCCCATGACTTACTGAAAATGAGAATGTCGTCGAAGAAGATGAGCACAAACTTCCTTAACTGTTGTCTAAAAATCTTGTTCATACAAGATTGGAATGTAGCTGGAGCATTTGTCAAACCAAAAGGCATGACAAGAAATTCAAAATGCCCAAAATGGCATCTAAACGCTATCTTCTCTATATCCGCCTCCCTCATTCTGATTTGATGATAGCCTGAACGAAGATCAATCTTCAAGAAGAACATAGCCCCATGGAGCTCATCAATAAGCTCATCAATCCTAGGGATAGGATATCTATTCTTGATGGTCTTCTGATTCAATGCGCGGTAGTCAACACACATACGCATTGTGCCATCTTTCTTTTTGACCAGCACCACTGCAGAAGCAAAAGGACTTTTGCTTGGTCTAATGAAACCATTCTCCAAAAGCTCCTTGATGGCTTTTTCAATCTCATCTTTCTGCTTCTTTGGATAACGGTAAGGTGTAGTCATGACAGGCTTTGCTCCTTCTAACTCAATTACATGCTTAGAACCTCTTTCAGGAGGTCTTCCAGGAGGTAGGATTCCAAAGACTTTGCTCTTCTTCGAAAGTAAGGCTTGAATATCAGGGTGATATTGCCTTTTCTCCTCCACTAGATCAGTTGGTAGAACCAAACATTCAGTAGCCCATTCAACCTGATCGTGACGGATCAGCCTTTCCATCTTCTTCAAAGACACAATCCGAGGGCCCCCATTTGACATCCCTCTTAGAACAACCTTCCTTCCATTAGACTGAAATTTAAGCTCCATAGTTTGCAAATTCAATGTGATCTCACCAAGAGATCGCAGCCATTGTATGCCTAGCACAACATCAGTGTCTCCAATTCCCACCACATAAAAATCATCTTTAATCTCATAATTTCCTAATTGCATAGAGAGGTTAGGAATCTTCCTCGTGCAAGACATAGTAAAACCATCTGCAACCATTACCTTGAAACCATCAAATTCCTCATTCTTCAAACCCTTTTTAGCAACTAATCCTTCATCAATAAAATTGTGAGTTGCTCCAGTATCAATTAGAGCAACTATCCTTTGTGAATTCACAACTCCATGAACCCGAAAGGACTCATTTTTTTGAAAACTTGATAGTTGTGCAAAAGCACTACCATCTCCCACCTCATCGGACTTCTCTTATGGATCTTCTTCACCTTCACTACCTGCTGATTCGTATTGTTGATCAGACGAATCAGATTCTGATCCATAATCAGAATAGCCCTCCATTTGATTTGCTTTGCCTCTTCCATAGCAACGGTGACCCTTAACCCAAGGCTCACGGCAAGTGTAGCAAACTCCATCTTTTCTAAGCTGTTCTTTGAGCTCTTTTGACAACCTTGGTGGAAACTTCTTGGGCAGATTTGAAGAATGTTTTTTATCTTTCTTATGGCTGAATGGTTTTGAATGAAACTTAGGCCTTGGGGCTGCCAACTCCATGCTCCTAGCTTTCTTGATAGCTTCATCTAACGTTGGTGGATCAAAAGCTTTGACCCAACCCTTCAAAGGCTCCATTAAACCTTCAGCAAAAAGAACCACAAGTCTTCTTTCAATAATGTTAGGCACCATTACTGACAACCTCTGAAAATTAGCCACATAGTTTTCTAAAGATCCTTGCTGTTTCAATTGTGCCAATTCTCTGAATCTTAATTCTGGATCCTTAGTATCAAATCTCTTGATCAGCTTGTTGGTAAACTCATCATATGTACGAATGAGGTTATGGCCAAGAGTGACCAAACCATGAGTCCACCATTCGTGAGCTATCCCATCCAAGTGCAAAGTAGCAAACTTGATAGCATCTCCTTCTGGCATGGGTCTGAGAGAGAGATAATTATCTAGTTTTTGCACCCAAGATCTGGCTGTGCACTTATTACTACCATCAAAATGCTCCATAGTAATTTTTCCCAATGCTTGATAGAAATCATTTCTAGGTGCCATAGGAGGACGTTGCTCATTCCTTCCTCCATTTCTCCGACTCCTTTGATTCATGAATTGATCAAAGGTCCAAGTACCTCTCAAGTCAAGAGGTAAAGAAACGTACTCCATATAAGCTTGACGTGCATCATCAGCAAAGGTTGGTGCAGCTTCAACTGGTTGTTGCTCTTCCACAGTCGTGAAGACAGGAAAAAGAGGTCTAGGGGATGACCCACTAGGAATTGCGGCATGCTAACCCACAACTCTGTTTCTGGTATTCACCTCAGGACTGCCATTATTGTTATTCCCATTAACTCCACTGCTTTCTCCAGTTGAGTTATTTTGGGGCTGAATGATATTATGAGCTGCTTGCTGGTCCAACTTGGACAATAAATGGGACATCATGTCTATCATCCCGTCAAACTTCTTCTCAACTCTGTCCCTCTCTTCATTATCTTTCCTTACACTGTCTGACAATATTTCAACTGTCCTTTCTGTACCTTCCACTATTTTTCCAAGATCCCTCAAAACTTCTGAAAAGGTCTCTCCTTCTGGAATAGGTGGAAACTGATGCTGAGGTCTGGCCTGACTTCTGGTGAATGGCCTAGTGTCTCTGTCATTCATCAGACAACCACTGTAAAACTGCCACAGGATGGCACGGTCTTCTGCCCTGATACCACTAAAATATGCTAACCAATTTTTTCGATAAATTAACACAACATAACCAGCACTTAGCCAACTTGATTAGCGTTAGCTCCAAATAGAAAACCAAACTTGAAAGTGTTAATGATATAGCAGCTTCGGTAGTTCCTTCCAGCTCAGCTCTTTCATGGAAACATAAATTGAATGATAGCCGTTGGCTATTTAATTTATGTTCATTGTTTTGTATTATACTCATTTCATATTATGGCCGACATAAAAGAATTCGAATTGATCTTTTATTAGAAGATATTTAACATTTATCAAGGCCAACTTTCATTTAAGAATATACGCGATTTCTTAGAGGCCGACTTGGAGGATTTTGTAGAGATGTATCTCTCCCATTCACTTGTATATATACACCTTGATCCGTCCATTGTAATCATCTAGTAGAGTCCGGTTATTCACATCAGTTTTGTATCATCAAGGGCGAATATATCTTCAAGTGCGAACATATCATCAAGTGCGAATATATTGAGTAAAGTGCGAATTCAAGATACAGGGCGAACATATACAGCGCTATGACACTACTCAGTGCGAACTTTATAAAGCGTGGAGATCATACTGTTTGAAGACCTTCCAGTGCAAAGCATCATGACAGTGCGAACTCCTTACAGCAGGTTATGAACCATTGGTTAATGCAAATATAGCCAGATCTGTGTACAGTCAATTCGGATACTGCCAGGTTGCTATCTATTATTCCATATTACTAGGTGTTGTACATTGGTCTTGTGTTAGACCTCATTGTAAAGTGAAATGTTGTCACTGTTATTATAAATAAAAGAGAGATCTTTGTTGCTGGGTTTTTTCTCCCTCAAGAGGAGGGTTTTCCCAGGGTATCAGCTGTGTTATTTTGTCTGATTTTGAATTATTTTCTGTGCATTTAATTTGTTCACATAAATTTAACAGAAAGAACTCACACCAAGAATGCACACTCAATCCCAATGAAGGATAGGAGTTGTCATATGGTGGAGGAGCTAAAGGAAAGTACTTGAAAGAAACTACTCAACATCAAGAATGTGCACTCAAGATCCCACTGAGGGCGAGGTGCTAACATATGATGGAGTGTTAAATTGAAAGCTAGAAATTAATAGGCAGATAACCAGCCATGAAGCTATTACAAACTAATTCATCCACTACGGCGGGCATCCACAGAATTGTGGAGATTCACCACTATGAAGTGGGTATAAGAGAGTTACAATCAAATTATCCTCACTAGCGGTAAACCATCCAGGGGTACTTATGTGAGAAGAAGAAGAATGAATTGCAGCAATTAAAACTGGAACAGTACTACTATTTACAGTTTGTACAAATAAGCAATAAGCTGCAAATTACATAAGAATTACAATAGCCTTCAAACACATGAGTCATAGATGATCTCTTACAATTATTTAACTCTCTAACTGCTGATAATGAATCAAAAATCAGAACTTTCAAAGGTCCGATACAAAAAACAGTAAACTGGAAATGTTAATCTGCAACTATGAAAATCAATGAAATGTTCATAACTCACTTAATTCACCTCTGAATCGAATGCCGTCTTTTGCTGTGTCTTCTTAGAAGGTAGGCGAACATATTCTGATCATCAAACAGCAACCAAACTGCAACTATATTTCTGGCACAATTCCCAAAGCTTCCATGAATGGTATGGCCCTCTTCAAGGGCGATTTTGGCATTAAAAATCAGAAACTTTGAAATTAAATCTCAAACTTTGCAAGAGGGGGCGCCTTGGCTTAGCAAACACTCAGCAAAAATACCCATAACCATAATAAATTCATCCTAGGAGATGCATTCAAATTTTCACTTTCAGCTGTGTATGAATCAGCAACTCAAAAACTGGAGTTATCATCAAAACTTCTTCTGTTGAGCACAATCTGCTAGTCTGGATGAGAAGCAGCGAATTCCAACTAGATGTTGTATTTCAAACATGAAATTGGATAATTGGCTAGGATGTAGCATCCTCGAAGCAAGATTTCATTTGTCATTCCGACAGCATAACAATATGATAACATGAATGGATGAAATGTTGGAGCAAAATCCTTCAATAAATAGAAGCTCACAAACTCTTCAGATTCCTGAGAAGGTACACCAAAAGACATAGGAGTCTTTTCAAATTTCCAAAAAACAGTCAACTTCTCAAGATGGCGTCCTTTTTGCATATTTATGAATTTCACTTTATTTAAAAAGAATCTCATTTAAAAGTGGCGTCCACTTTTACCAAGGAAAAAGGCAATAAATAAAGTATAAGTAATTCCTCATGAAGGCGTCACCCTTCCAAGTCCCCTTTTTAAACACAACTTAAAGTTGTTCCCTTCGGCCAAGGGGGTCAACTGCAAAATATAACCTCGATGCCTTTATTCAACATAAAAATGCCTTAAGAGGTCAGACATGAACTACAAATAATTGCTCCAACTGGAGATGAAATACTGAAAGCTGACAAACTCCATACTGCTTAAAATAGAATTTACTATAAATAGTAAACTCTCAGAAAATGCCAAAGAACCTCAGAACAGGAAACCCTAATTTTACCTCACACACGCCTACAGGCTTCCGAAATAGGCTGATGAGTGTCAGAACAGATTACTGATGAGAAGGGGACATTACATTAGGTTTGATGATTTGATAGTCATAATTTAGTGCATTCATTGCAAAGTAAGGTGTGATTTTGTGTTATCATGATAGTAGTCCCTCATTGGCTTGTGATTGCAGCATGGTGTGCTGGCTTTGTGTGCATTTTTTGGGGGCTAGATTTGGGTTGTAGTTTTTAAGGTGTCTATTAATGGGGGTTGAGGTGAGGGTATTGCACATGACCCCTTTTGTAAAGGGGAGGCTTTAAATCACCAATTGAAGAAAATACTCTATTACCTTATTGTGTCTTTGCTAAGGTTGGTAAAAGTTGTTCTTCGTTATGCTATTCCTAATATAGGTGTTGTTTGTTCTTGTGCTTTTATATTAGCAAATTTTAAAGAGAAATTAGGGGATGCCATTGTTAATTTGGAAGTGAGGAAAAGTGTTAAGGATATTTTAGCCTTCAAAGACGATGAGGATATAGAGCTCTTGAGAGGCAAGATAGAGGGCTCATCACAAGGAAAAGGTAAACAAGAGTTAGCTTAGGGCTTGTTTCCTCACAAGGGTATTTTGGTCTTAAGTAGTAATGTGGGTATTTTAATAGATTTGTATCAATACTTGAGAGTGGTTATTAAGCATATGGTTGTGTCTCACCACAAAGGTGTTCGAGAAGTTGTTAGTTGTTATACTTTGGCATCCTTTGAAAATGACATTTTATCACAATTAGTGAAGCATTTCAAAATCATTAAGGGCATCTATGTTGCTAGTTTGAAGGATTCTACAACAATGGGGCCAAATATCGCAAGGGTTACTCTTTGTGTCTAGTAATGGATTCTTGAATAAGACTTTTGATTGTTGCTTCCTAGTAGTGCAAGTGTGGCCCATTACGGTGTCTCTAAGCTATAAGGTGGTAAAAGGCAATGTTCATGGCTTGGCTGTTTAGTATATTGTCTTTTTTGTTTTTTTTTGCTTATGCTTCTTGTTATGTCAAATATGTTGGTCTTGTAGTTGTTATAGTCATAACATGAATGTAGTATAGGGATTAACTTGGTGTTTTCTTTGTTCTTCTTATGTACCTATCACCCCTATGTGTGATGTTATCATATGTGCTTTGTGTGCTATTTAGTTATAATGTTCATATTGCATTGGGAAGGGGTTCTAAAATAGAAACCCAATATTATAAGTAAAAACATAACCAAAATAAAAAATAAGAAATAAACAAAAGTGGATTCAAAAAAGTTAAACCAAGAGGACCTCAAAAGTAAAACTTAGGTCCAAAGCACACTAACAAAAAAAACATTGCAAATAAAAAAGTGAAAGTAGCAAGAAGCAAAAAAATCAAAACAAAAATTGAAATCATTAAGTAAGAATAGAGTGAAAGAATAATATGATGAAATTCCCCTACACCAACCATGAAAAAGGGGATATTGAGTGTGCTATGACAAATAGTAGTTGAGAATGCTTCTTGCCCCATGCACCCCCTAGCTAAGTAACAATTTACCTCATTATTTTTCCTTTGCATTCATTTTTGCTCCTTATTACTTCATTATGGTCATAACATCATTTCACAAGGTAAAGGAAGGATGATGTATCAAGGCATTTATTCCCCTTGTTTCATGTATTTCTTTACTTTTGATGATCGTTCTCTATGTTGTAAAGCATAGGTTTTTGTGTTAAGGGTTTGTCCAACTTGGTTTAAATGCATATGGTCATCGTGGTTTCTTGAAGAGCAGAGCATATTGGCCACTCATTTCTTTATTGATAAATGTCTGTATGCACTTTTTGCTTCTACCCTTCCACTCTTGACTCATTCTAACTGTCTTTTTGGCCCCAAAGTTGTGTTGTCTTTCTTTAGCATAGGGAATACCTAAAAGCAGTATGGTATAATGTGAGATCTTCGACAAACATGACAAAAAAAGATGATAGAACTTTCTTCGGCATAGGCATAATGGCACAATGTTAAAAAAGCAATAAATTGTTCAAAATCAACTGACAATCCATATGGAACAATTTTCAAAGCTAGGGTTTTACTTTTATTGAAATATTTTCTGTGTTAAGGATTAGGGTTTGTACTGGGGCTTTTCTTGCTGCTGTGTTCAAAGAATGTTAGCTGCAGGTTGAACTTGATTGAGCTGATAAAAGTGTAGTGGTAGTGGCTAGGCTATTAATCCATTTCCACTTTCATTTGTCACAGCTAAAGATGCAATTGTTATTCTTCTTGCTGCACTAAAACCTTTATCCCTACACCTACCAATACTAATTAACTGTATCAAATTAAAAAACTAGTCGAACTTCGTTTCCTTGCTCTAGTGGAGTACCTGAGCATGTTTCAATAGTTGTTATAGCATTTGTTGATTTAATGCCCAATATTTTTAAAAATATTGGACCAATAGTTGTGACTTTAAAGTTGTTAGTGTTGATGAGACTATCCATAATTGAATGTAATTGAATGAAATGTATTCCTTAGATCTAAAAAGCAACAAATCATGTGATGCCACATCAGCACACCAATAATACATAACTTAGTGCACAACTATCGGCCTCACTTTTTTGGGGGGCCTTTTTGGACACCTTGACAAAAAGCATGCTAATGTGGCATCAAATTTGATGATGTAACCTTGAAAGCTTAGTTATAAGCAGGGGACCTGCCAAGTAAGCTGCTGTAAAAAATTGGGAGTGATTTGAAACTTCCACATAGGATTTTGAGAAGTGTGAAGTTAGGGTGCTCAAGTGTATCCTCTCCCTATCCATATAAAGATATTTGTTCACCCTCACACTCAAGCCCAACCAGTTTTTTGAGCCACGTACATTCCTCAAATTATTATTGTAATAAAGATTTAAGGGGTTTTGTAAATATAAAGTTTAAAATTTTCTACCATGGAGCTTGTGGGTATTTTCTTTTAGTATATATATTACTATTCAATTGGGTAATGTTTTAATTAAACTCATTGACTCATATTTTATGGGTATTTTGTTCTCATTCTTATAAAATAGTATTGAGTTTTTATTTTAATTAATAGAAAGATTTTGTTACCTTTTACAAAAAAAATTATAAAAAGATTTTGTTGCATTTTTTAAAATAATCTTTTAATCTTAATGAAAATTTTATAATTATATATTTACAAATATTTTATTTTAATTTGTAATGTTTAGTTTTATATTTCATGATTTTATTTTTAATTTTATTTATGTTGATTAATTGGGAAATTTTTAGCTTATTTGAGATAAAGAAGTTGCTTTTGGAGGACCACTTCCCATCTTGGCATAAAGTGATTGAAATTCACAAGCTCAATGGCCTAATGATGGCACAAGGTCTACGAGCTTGACAACCCATGGTTTGAACATTGGTGAATTTGTCAATATGTCATGTTTTTAACCATCATTCATTATATATATGTTTTAAATTAATAAAAGCTTAGTTCTAATAGTTTGAAATTAGTTTTCAATTCTATTTTATTTTTATTACTTAAATAATTAATATTTTATTTAATTATTTATATAAAATTAATAATTGTAATTAATTTTTATTAAATTTATATTTCTATTTTTTTAAATTAAATTTTATTAATGTCTAGAGATATCTCTTGATGTTTGGTGGATTTAAATAGATGTATATTGTATTTAAGATATCTTTTATGACCATTTTAATAAATTATTAAATATGTAACTATCAATAGTGCCCAAATTTTATAAAATAAATTATTTCAATAGTCTTATATGTTATTGTATTTCTTAAAATACAAAAGAAAATATCAATTAATATTTTCTATAATTTTTGAAAAAAATAAATGAAAACAAAACAAATTATTTACTTCATATGTTTATTTTTTATTTTCTTTATTTTGTTTGATGAGTGAAATACAGCCTAGGGGGCACTCCCTAAAGAAGATTAAAAAAAAAATTAAATATGGCTGCTCCATAGGAGAGCCTATAACAAAATCCCCTTAGGGTTATATGTATTCAAGTAACATACACTATAATAGTATTTTATACATTATTGTTTTGTAGAGCATACTAGTTGAAACAAAAACATAGATTTAATATTATCAATTTTTGAATCACTTCTTATCCTCAACCATGATTGTATCCTCCTCATCTTCTTTGAAGTCTGAACTGTTAGGGACAAAGGTGAAAGACCAATCCAGCTTCGAAGCCCCAAACACACCAAAAATGACCTTTAGGAACTCTACACCCCACCTAGTTTTTTGATTGCATTCATTCTCATCGTGGCCAACTGCAGGGGTCATAAAGGGTGCCCATGGACCATTATATGGTTGATGAATCATTGGCTAGGTATTGGAATTAGTTGTGAAACCCATACCAAGAACAATTACATCCAAAACCGCATCTAGGGCTCCCTCCAACATGGGAAAACTAATGTCTCCACCACAACTCTAATGTCTTCCTTGGCCTATCCCAAAACCAACAAAATGATAACCACCATTGAGGAAATGTTAGAATTTACTTTGTACTTGTGAGAGGTCGATAGAAAAACATCGCCCATCACCATGTGGGTAGTGTGTAGGAAAATCACTAATTGCCTTTTGAGGATCCTCCTCAACCTAAAGTTTGTAAGTTGGCCTTTGAACACACATTGCTTATTTTTCACTCGAAGGCACACCATTCAATCCATCTTTGTCACCCAAAGAAAATGGCCAATGAAACTACAAGAAATACTTTAATCTCTTTTATAATTATCAATGTGGAGTCCCTTTCGCACCACCTACCTTTGGCCTCAAGCAAGCCAACTCCAATGCCTTAAACATTCATAATTGTAGCTTTCAAGCTTGAGCATGTGGAAATACCATGCCTTCCAATTCCAATGAATCGCACACATCTACCAAGTGTGCAATGAAGTGCCCATGTGGCATGTTAATTGTCACATTCACACATTTATTAGCTTCAACATTATCCTCCTAGAAGACATGCGAGACCTTGAGACCTTGAGATCCTCCAAGAATTTAGAAGTGGCCAACATTTCACTAGGATATTTTCAATCTCCTAGCTTGGGGTCAAATGCTTTTCATATGTTTATTTTTTAAATAAGAGATTGATTAATTTAAACTATTGCAAATAGATAACTAAATAGATGAAAAAAGATACAAAAATTAATTTATTTTATTTGTAAAATCATTTTAAAAAATGAACATTTCAATTTAAGGTAAACGTGTAATTGTAATAATATAAACAAAGAAAAACCTAATTTAACTATATTATTATAGCAGCCTTAAATGCTTTATTTTCATTTCTATATTTGTGTTTTAAGAAAAAATAAATTTATTTTCTTTTGTATTTCATATATTCTTATATTTATTATCAAATATTAATATTTTGACATATAAATACTGCTTAAAGCAAAAGATAAGAAATTACATTCCACTACAATTATAGAATGTCTTTCATAACAAATAACTATACAATAAATCTTAAATAAATTTCTTTAATCTTAAATAAATAGAAGTTTTTTTTAGTACCATTACATTTCACTACATCTTTCATAACAAATAATTATAAATAAAATAAACTAACTTGATTCTTATATAAATAAACTAATTCTTAAATTTTTTTAAAAAAACTTTAAATTAAATAAAAATAAAATAATTCTTAAATAATTTTAATATATAATAACTCTGAACTAAAAAAGTAACATATCTCTCAATCAGATATTTAAAATATTTAGACTTAACTTTAATGGAAAGATTTTATTTTATTTTTAATATCTTCTTTTATTTAAGTAAAATAAAATAATAGCTTTAAAAGATAAAATTTTAATTACAATTTTTTTTCTATTTTTATGATGGACGAACTTGTCCTACAAACTTCTTCCACCTTACAACTTACCACAATTTTTTTCTCACTTTTATGGTTCACACACTTTTCCTTTTTACCAGGCCGAACTCTAACACGACCGCAAACGTGTGTCTTAGGAGCTAAGGACACATTATTTACTTAAACCACCATTTATAGTGACTTTTGTGGGTCCCAAATTTTACAGTTCAGGGTTCAAGTTTGTAAGACGTCAACTTCCTCTCTTTTTTCCTCGTGCTTTCATTCTAAGCCACAACAGATACAACCTACACATGTCAATTACTTCGACATTCAGTTCTCAGAGGATGAATAAAACCCTGTCCCTAGTGCTGCATTCAGATTCCGAAGATTGAGTGGAAACTGTAGAGAAAACATAATAGGTTGAGTAGTTTGTATATACAACTGAAAATGGAAGACAAATTAATAGAACTCTTTTTGTATTTCTCTATAAAGCTACTTTCAGCTATTTTTATAATATTATAGTATAATAGCAAGACATAAAAGTTTGCTTTCGTGAGGTGATTTTGAGAAGAGTGCTCTGATCTCAAGAAGAGTAGATTTGGGGTAGGCTTCCTTCCCCTTTAGCTGTGACTGCCATGTGATAACCTGAATGAGAGGAAAAGAAATGGGAGAGAGTATAGTGAAATCTGAGGAATAATCTTCTTTTCCCTTTACTCTGTAATTCTGCTGTACCAATTTTATCCCTGTATTTTTCTGAGAAAGAAATCGAGAGGAAAATTTGAGGATGAGGGTTAGGACAGATTGTTTTAAATAGGGGGATTGGTGAGGCTTAGATAAGTCAGGTCTTGGTATGATTGAGTTAACGACATAGAGCTGAAAATAGTAGATATCGAGCTGAGACTGCCCTTAAGTTGGTTTTGTGCTGTCTCTGCTGCTTACATAGGAAGATGCCTTTCATCTATTTGTTTGGAAGAGTGGGTCAAGATTGCGGTTTGTCCATTGGTAGATATTTTTTAAATTCTTTTTGGTTGGTAGGTTTTTGGTTAGCTTCAAAGAGAAATGCAAAAAGCTTAGGCAGTGTACCCTCTGTTTTATTTCAGTGTTCAGATCTTAGATTCTTGCAAGTCAGGGGAGTGATCAGATTCTATCCCTATAACCTTTTCGTTATGCAATTTGATAGGATCTAAGAAAGTATCTATACTGACTATATTTTTGAGATGCTCTTTTCTCTTATTCATTTGTCTCACAACGCTGAGGTGCATCTGATGAGTTTACAAGAGTGAAAATGAGAATTCGCTTGCTTGTGAATCACTAAGGTGGTTGTGGCTCTGGATTTTTGTGGCACACTCCTCATTGATAAGGAGGAATGCATCTTTGCATTGGAGATGAACTTAAGATGTTTGTCCTCTTTTCATTTCCTTCCTTGTTGAGGAGGAAGAGTGTTAAAAGGAAATAGGAAGAGTGTTAGGAGAGTTAACAGGGGCATACCGCTTTCTTTTCTGCATTACTCTGCCTCACCTGCATAATGAGAATCCCATTTTCATTGTAAGAATTATACAAATTTATTCTCTTTGTCAACGGTCTGTTAGATAATATATTTTTTTATTTGAAGAAATCCTAAAAGCAGTTAGCATTGGGGATTTAATGGACTGGCAAAATTGGCTATTTCAATTTCTGTTTGTTATTTTGCATCTTTTCTGGTTTAGTAAATGCTTTCAAAGATGAAAGTTGTAACTTTTGAGTATTCATGTTACGAGATTCTGGTATTACTAAATGTAATGGACTGACTCTTTTGCTATAAAGTATAAAGGATGATAGCGATTCCATAAAGAAGCTTTGTCTCGTATTATCCATCTTCCAAGATTTACTATCTTTGACCTCTTGTCCCTGTTCATGACTACTTTGATGAGGCAATATCAGGAAGCCAATTCTAGAAGATATTGCAATCATTTATGGTGTTCAAATAACGAGTTTCCAAGGTTCTTGCTTTGAGGACCAATGCACCTTGCATGAATCATCAACAATGGAAAAGTTTGCAGGTCACCAAGAATGACCAGCAAGCGAATCTATTGCTGGTGATTCATGCGCTGTGCATTTGTCCTCAAAACAAAAGCCTAAGAAACTCATCAACGGTTTCTGGACTACATGGAATTCTCATCAACACTTGGTTGGAGTATTGAATTAGTCTTTAGGAATGTGTATTCTACTCTTTTACAGTAGAACTGAACCAGTGCATGGATTATGCACGCCTAAGGCTAAGAGATGCATGCTTATTAACTTTTGATTTGAATAAAAAGCTTCTCACTAGCCTTTTTGGTAATTCATTATTTCCATTCATTGCAGTAAATATAACCTGAGTGTCAGCTTGTGGCCAATTTCTTTTCAGATCTGAGGTGTCCTTGCAAGATGTCAGCCAAATGCTTAGATGATCAAATGTGCAAATATACAATTCGTGAGCTAAACTAACCATCATCACCTTGATTGAAAATCTTCCCACTGCCAAACTCACTTCCCGAAACAGGGGACAGAAAATGAGGCAAAACCAATTTACTGAAGACTGCACAACTATGACCAAATCGTGGAAAATTTATCTTTGTACAATATTTGCTTTTTGGAAGTTGACCATTAGAAATTTGTCTTAAAAAAGCATTGTGGCTGGGTGAAGTGATGAGTCGAGGCGCTTACTGCAATGAAATATAAGTTCAAAACAGTAGGCTACCCCAATGGCCAGCTTCCGTCACAGCATGTGCTCTTGCTCCAATGTTCTATGGGTGAGTGACTTTACCAAGCCCACTCCTCAAGCTATAATTTCCAACCTCAATGTAAAATTCAGGAAAAACCGTTCCCATAAAAGAAAACAAGTTGTCTTTCTCGCTAGGTTGAATTTCTACATTAAGTTTCCTTCTCCTGAAATTAATGGATTTCATCAACTCCACTACATTAAACATTGAAACAAATCTACTGCAGACACTGTACAAAAAAATGCATACTGTATTGGGCTACAAGATTGGAGGAAACCTTTACAATCGAGTAGATTGCCAAGAGCCTAAATTGCACCTCATGCCAAATTTCTACTAATGTCCACAAAAATCAGGTAATGGGCACATCATGGAAGAATTTAAATATTTCTAACCATTAACAAAAAAATCTTAATCCTTTCTCCAGATCTGTAGGTGCAGTGCGGAAGAAAGTATACAAAACAATCTGTACAGTATCAGGCTATAAGAATTGGAGGAGACCTTTACAGATGAGTGAATTGCCAAGAGCCTAAATTGCACCTCGTGCCAAATTTTTACTAATATCCATAATAATATGATAATGGGCATATCATGGAAGAATTGAGTATTGTTAGCCATCACCAAAAAAACTAGTAAATTATTTACAGCAATGTATTTCACCCCTATATTGCATATTGGCAAGTGAGCGGTGTTCGATCTCGACCAGGGTTCAAATCCAATTGCGCACATTGTGGAGCTTGTCTAATTTTTTGAGCAGGGAGTTCAAAGGTTCAAATCTGGCTGGAGTAAACAGAGCCATGTGCAATAGAAGAATATGAAACTTCATAAAGATGCAACTGTATTCTCAACTTCAGCTTCTTAGAGTGGTAGATACAGCCCTAATATTTATAGGCCCCCTAGACCATCTGGTGGACGTAATAAAAATCATTTCCTTTTAATTTAATTCCATAGTGAGCAGAATCCACATGGAAATGAAATCAAAATGGTAAAAGAAGAATAGGTTTCAAAGAAATATATCGAACTTTGATTAATCACTGATGCAGCCAGCAAATAGGAACACAATTCTAAAATACTTTATTTGTGTGCAATTCGAAAACTGTGAATTTAACATAAATGCATGGAAAAATTAGCTCAGGAGAGGGAATGTAGATGCCATCACAAAGCTCAACTAAAAATGTACAGCTGGAAGTTGAAGGTTCAAATCTCACGGCGGCATACAAATCGCTATAGAGTATTCTCTAAAGGGAAATGAATTGAGAATAATAAGCGAGCCGAATTTTCTTCTGTAGGTAGTACAGAATTTGTCCTGTTTATGAATGCAAATTGCAAACCACACAAATACTATATAATTTTTAAAAGAATGCGTTTATATGCCGCACGAACAATGCGAGTTAAGCCAAAAGAAAAAAGATGAACTTACCACGGGAGACGGAGATCTGGCAGTCCTGGCTGCGGCATTTGCAGTGGATTTTGCATAGCCTTTATTCGCAGAGGGTGAAGCGCTACGAGACGGGAAAAGATGACTTCCGTCACCGTTACTTGACGGAGAGGGTGAAGCCATGACATGCGCAAGGCGCTGAGCTGCAGCCTTCGCTGCATTGTTCTTCTCAGACTTATTAACAGACGAAGAGACTTCCTTTCCATTTGAATGGACAGTTCTTTGCCTCGAATATCGATCCATGAAAATTACTCAGATCTGAATAATTTCCTCTCAGGACAGAAGAAATATTTTTAGAAACATGTGTACCGGTTGAGCTTAGTGGAAAGACGGCACGTAGAAGTATGTACAGAGTTTTGTCTGTGCTTTTGCCGGTTACGGAATATCGACCGTCCAATACGTGTATTATCGGACGGTTGCCAAGAGTTAGAAAAAAGCAACCATTAAAAGTGATTAAAAAAGGTTAGAATTAATAATTGCGCATGAATGGTAACGCACACATCAAAATCCACACGAAGACATTCGGACAGGGACACCGTTACGAGTCGTTTTCAAAGATAAGAAATCCACACTCCACGTTTGACATTTGACATGTGCGTAACTTCTTTTTTACGTCGGCAGTTGTCACATAGATTAAATTTGATGGCCGTATGAGCGTTTTTATGTTGTTTAAAACGTAAAATTGATTTTCTGTCAAACATCGATGTTTTGTATTTTAATAATGAATAATATTGAATATATAATTGTTATTAAAAAAATCATGAGAGGCAACGTTTGTCGTATTGTTGATGGTTCTAAGAGTTTTTGTTATTAATTATTAAATATTTAATCTTTTAAATTGATTATTTTCATTAGGAGCATTAGATTTTTATATGTTGAAAGGAAGTAAGGTATGCGGAACACACTTCCTACATCAATTTAAAGAGAATATTTGTATAAATTTTCTTTTTTAACAGTTATAATAATGAGAAACATAGTACAAGGAAGATAATCCAACACATGTAAATATAAAAAAAATACACAACATAAGATATACGTGGGAAAAATCTTTTCGAGAGAAAAACCTCACACTCCAAAAGCCTGCTAAATGTATTATGAATGAAGCAATGTTTACAATCTTGCAAAGCAACTTTTCTTCCAAGAGTATATAGTGTTGATTATAGAGCTATTTTTGCAAAAATCAACCTTACATAACCCACTCCAAGACATCAATATATAAATAATACAAGTATGAAGATAACTTCTAGAGGAAGCTACAAGAGATGGGTGTCCAAATCCACTCAACACATTTTTCCACCACCTCCAAGCATGCAAATGACACATGTACAAGATATTTTGACTCCTCATTCAAGCCTCCAAACTTGGGCACCCTATTTTTACTCAAAATAGGTATGGCAAATGCTCTTATACACCTTACAACCGTTATAGAATCTGTCATAACTGATTGATAATATATGATTCTCTTACAACATGTCATAACTTGTCGTATGTAGAAATTTGTCATACAATAATTACAAGATGTTGACACTTGACAAATATTCTCTACCACAAAATGGGATGCCTACATTCCCATGTGGGGACACAAACATCCTTGTCACCTAACATGTCACCTACTACCATGGTGACAACTCACTGTGTCAAGTTATACTAGATGACGAAATAAGATCAATAAGAAAATACAACCTAGGCATACATAAATAAAATATTAATAAAATCAATGGTAGAAAATACTAAGGTTGAGACACTTTAATTCCCAACATATGTTTTTGAAAAATTTGTTTAAAAACATGTGTAATAGATTTTAGATTTATTATTGTTTAATTAGTGTTTGGATGATTATTCTTCTTTTATGGTTAGTAAATTTGGATCTTGTGATTGTTAATGTTAAGTTATAATTGAATTATATTCTATAGTATAGAAAATTACGATATAACTTTCGTAGATTATATTTCTAATTTGTTGTATAGAGTGCTTACTATTTTTTCAATACTTATTAAGTTTAATTAGTGATAGGGACTTCAATCATCCCCTTTTGTGTCTTTTTAGGTTTTAGAAAATTTGACAAGTGAAGCTTAAGTTAGAAATCACCTACTTTTATGGTGAATTTATATTATCAGGGGTTATCCTTAGGGCAAAGATTGGTTTATCTTGGGAAGACTTGGCCTTGATATATTGCTTATTACAAAATTAAGACCTTTAAGTAATTCTCTTGGGCCTACCCCATGCTCAACCTACTTGGAACTAGATCGATAACTTGTTTGCACCTTTGCACCTTGAGTTTTTCTCCTAAAGTTAGTTTTTGAGACACACACCTTTGTCTATTTATATTACTAGATTATGGAATATTTTTAGATTTGTTATTTTATTTTCTAATTGAAAGTTTAGAAATAAAGAGCTATTTTGGTACTAATAATATTGGTTGTAATTGTTAAAGGGGTTGTGGTCAAGTGGTAGGGCCCTTGGTTCCCTTATTAGAGACCATGGTTTGAATCTACCCAAGTGACATCTTAATGTTAATAGGCATGCTAAACTGGTATTACTACTTACGTTGGTGGGTATGTGGTAATGTCATATGTGACATCGATGGTGCATGCTCTAGGAATGTCAAAAGAAGATGGGGGAGAGAAGTAGGATGAGCAAATTCCTTACATGAGAATATAGGATTTGAGAAGAAGGTGAAGTGTACAAGCTAGAGGAACATGTTGGAGGATCATTAAAAGGAGAGACATTCAAGCTATAACAATACACTAGAAGATTATAGGAGTGAAATGGTGGAGAGAAGAATAGTGAATGGAGGAGATGCGAGGAGAGAAGTAGGACTTGAGCATTCAAGTTGGAGTACATGAAGAAATATAGGAAGGAGATGTAAGCAATATCCTTATGGATTGAATAGTAAGAAAGTAGAACCCCCACTAGTAGAAATATAAAACAAGTGATTTCCTTGTTATTGTACAGGGTGAGGGACCTATTACCAACCCTCACTATATAATATAAAAATTAATATTGGCTATAAATTCTCTCTAATTGAATGAATGTGATCTCATGTATATAAATTAGATTTAAGAATAGACCAAGAAGGTAGCACTTGAATTTCAATATTCAAAATATTTGCTCAACCAATAAGGAAGCATCCTATGAACCATGAGTAAAGTTCTTCCTAATAGTTTTGTTTAAACCACTCCTCCCAATCATCACTTATGGAGTCACTTCCATAGTCATGGTCATTTCTTTCTAGATTCCTTTTATATATTTTGGATGGTCTATTTCACCTCATGGGAAAATGTGTAGTTATTAACAAGATGTCATTGCTAGGATAATGCCATACACCTTTCAATCCTAATGCTTCAAGTACTGATTTAAAGAATCCTACTTGAATGGCACTATGTGTCACTTGTATCTTCTAATTTACATTGTTAGTTAATTGAGTTTGATTTAGACATTGTATCTATGCATCAACATGGAAACTTACATTAGCTAGTATAGTGGTTTTTAACACATGGATTTAGAAATCATTAATGGTTTTGTGGTTTTGTTCATGCTTATATATTGAGTGATTGGGTTGGAGGTGTAATCATAATATTTTGCAAGTACCATTTTGATGTTGAAATATCTCCAACATTATATTGATTTGTGTAATCTTTTATGAGGACTTAAGTTTATATCTATATTGTAACCATTGGTGTTATTGAGAATACAAATGGCTCAAGATTTGGAGGCTAGATTTTTTCTTGAAAAGATTTTCCTAAGGTAATATTGTGTCAGCTATGTTTTGTGAGTTCCATGTTTATTGTTGTCTATTACATATCTTTGCATGTCTTGATATTAATGCAAGTATTTTTTATTTATTTAAAGTTGTTAGATCCTAATATCTACACTATCTCTCCTCATAGAGTAGTGTAGGATGCATTTTTGTCGTATTGTCTTCCATTCATTTAGTATTAGAGCTTAATCAACTTGAATCTTAGTTGTTAGGAAAAATGTTTTTTTGAACTAATCTTGGTTTGAGTGGGAGAATTGTGCACAAAGGAGATATTTGTTTTAGGGAAGATAAAAATACATCTAGATTAGAGATGGAAATATTTAATGAAATTAATTTTTAGTTTGAAAGCTTGAAATATAATATTTTCTCATAGATTAATATTTGTGGGGTCTCTGAAAGAAAAATTGTAGGAATGAATGATGAAGACTATGATGTGTTAGATAAAAAGAGAAAAAAAAATGACTTCGAATATTTAGTGCTCCTAAATGTTTCCAAAGAAACCACCACTCTAAGCCTTTAGACAAAGTTGGGGAACGTATACCAAGCTAAATCCTTGGTGAATATTTTTGTAAGAGAATTTGTATTCTTTGAGGAGGGGTGATAGAGAGACTCAATAATTGAGAACCATAATGCATTTTACACCATGAGTTATTTATATTTTATTAGTGTGTAAATAGAAGAAGATAAATGCATGACCCCACCGTGTTCTTTGCCAAACTCATGGGACAACTTGGTGATTTACATCAAAATCATTACTTCAAAGTTTGTGCTTGATGAGGTAGTGGATACTTTACTCTCAAAGGAGATAAGGTGAAAGGATTCCAAATCTACCAATGAAGTTTTGATTTTTTATGGATGGTTGAAGGAGAAAGGTAAGTAACATAAAAGAACATGATGTTGTAGAAGATAAGGAGTCATTGGTTTATAGATTGAAAAATCTTTGTATGGTCTCAAATGGTCTCGTATAAATGCAAAAGTTAGGACTTCCAAATTTGTGAGGTCTAAATTAGATTGAATCATGTTTTTTAAAAACAAGACAATTATTATTTCCTTATTATCACTTGGTATGTTGATGATATGTTAATTTTTGGTAACAATAAGGATGTGATTAGAGACTTGAAATCTTAGTTGTCTACACAATTTGATATGAAGGACTCAGGGGATATTAATTTCATCTTAGGCATGGAGATTAGGAAAAAGAGAAAATATAAAGTTTTAGTTTATCAAGAGTGTTCTATTTGCAATTAGGGTGATACTTCAAGAGACTTGTTGTCAACCTATAAAGGTCCTATAGGTGACTTGCAACCAACTTGTAGAAGTTCCATGAGTCACTTAGAACATGTCCATAATAGTCTTAGTAATACTTGTAGAGTCTCTATAAGTCGCCTACAAATACGTTGTAAAAATCTTACAAATCACTTGTCACACTCAATAGATATCCAAAGATTTTCAAAGGTATGTGAATTAAAGATAGCAATAGTTATGTATTTATTTGATGGTGTTATTAATTGGATTAACCAATAATAAAGAGTGATGTTGCTTTATCCACAACCTATACTTGTAAAGGGGCCATCCATATAAAAAGATTGTATTCAAATGTTGGGCTGAATTTTGGAGCAATTAACATTGGATGTGAATGCATTTATATGCCGAATGAATAATGTGAGTTAAGCCCCCAAAAAAGAAAAGATGAACTTACCATAGGAGATGGAGATCTGGAAGTCCTAATTTTCGCACATATATACCTAGTAGATTTTGCATAGCCTTTATTCGCAGAGGGCAAAGCGCTACGAGACGGGGGAAAATGGCTTCCGTCACCGTTACTTAACGGAGAATCTCGACCGTATTATCAGACGGTTACCAAGAGTTCAATAAGAGCAACCATTGAAAGTGATTAAAAAAGGTTGAAGCTAATAATTGCGCATGAATACTAACGTCCACGTCAAAATCCACAAGTAGACATTCAGACAGCGAGAGGCTGACAACTGTCACTTTCAAAGAAAATAACTAACGACTTTACGTTTAACATTTACCTAACATGTGGGTAACTTGTTTTTTTTGTGAGCAGTTTCTACCCCAAGTTAAATTTGATGGCCGTATGAGCGTATTTATTTTGTCTAACTGTAAAATTCATTTTCTGTCAAAAAATGATGTTTGTTATTTTAACTACGCTATGAATCGTTCTAACACATAAAGGATAATGTTGAATATATAACTACTAGCAAATATATAACCTATATATAAAATATGCCGAGATGCAGAGGTGTTGAATTTTTTCAACTTTAATTTTTATTAAAGCTGAATGATGAAAAAATTAAATGCCTCAAGATACATCTTGGTGTATTTTATATATAGGTTATATATTTGCTAGTAGCAGCCGCAACATGCATAACACATTGAATAAATTAATATATTTAGGGTTATGATTAGAGTTAGCATTTAGGTTTAGGGTTTATATCATGGTTAGGGTTAGCATTAGGGTTAGGGTTTAGTTTAGATTTATTATTATGATTAGGGTTAGGGTTTAGTGTTAAGGTTGGGTTTATGGTCATTGTTAGTGTGAGAATTATGTTAGGGTTAGGGGTAGAATTATGGTTAGGGTCAGGGTTTGGATTATAATTATAACATGTTTCGAGTTAGGAATAAGGCTTTGGTTAGTGTTAAGGGTAGGGTTGGAACTACTATTAAGGTTTGGATTGGAATTATAATTAGGGATAGGGTAAGGATTTGTATTTGGTCAGGGCTATGGTTTGGGTTAGGGTTAGGGTCAAGGTTAGGATTAAGGTTAAAATTAGCATTAGGGTTAGTATTTGGTTTACGATTATGATTATGGTGAGGGTTAGGGTTTAGACTTATGATTAGGATTATAGTTAACGTTAGGGTTTAGTGTTATACATTCATTAAATTAATATAATTAGGGTTAAATTTTAGGGTTACAATTTATATCACAGTTAGGGTTAGCATTAGGGTAAAGTTTATATCATGGTCAAGATTAGGATTAGATTTAGGGTTAACCATTTAGGATTAGGGTTTAACATTTAGGTTTATGATTATGGTTAGGGTTAGGATTTAGGCTTATGGTTAGGGTTATAGTTACAGTTAGGGTTTAGTGTTAAGGTAAGGGTTAGCATTAGGTTTATGGTTAGGGTTAGAAATTTTTTATATGGTTAGGATTATGTTTAGGGTTTACATTAATGTTCGGGTTAGGGTAAGAATTATGGTTAGGGTGAGGAAATGGATAGGATTGGGATTATTATTATGATTATGATAGAATGATCGAATAATAGTTATGGTAGGTTTAAGTTCAAGATTAAGATTAGTGTTAATGTTAGAGTTCAATATTAATGATAGATAAGCTAATTTATAGCGGCAACACAGCTATCACTAACCTGAACCCGAACCCTAATCCTAATTCTATTTATATCACTAACCTAAACTTGAACCCTAATCCTAACCCTATTTCTAACTCTAACCTAACCTTAATACTAACACTAATCCTAATTTTATCTCTAACCCTAACCCTAATCCCAATCCTAAACCTAACCCTAATTAATTTAATGTTGACTCCATCATAGCCCTAACTCTAACCTTAACCCGTTAAACTATCTCTAACCTAATCCTAATCCTAATCCTAACCTCAATCCTAATCATAGCTCTAACTCTAACCCTAACCCTAATGTTGGGCGTATCTCTAACCTAACCCTAACTAATCCTAACCCTAACCCTAATTCTATCTCTAATAATAACCTAACCCTAATCTTCACTCTATCTCTAACCAAAACCCTAACCCTAAACCCAATCATAACAAAAACTCAACCCTAACCCTAATCCTAACCTTATCTCTAACCTTATCTCCGACCCTAATGTTGGTCGTATCTCTAACCTAACCCAAACTAATCCTAACCCTAACCCTAATTCTATCTCTAATTGTAACCTAACCATAATCTTCACTCTATCTCTAGCCAAAACCCTAACCCTAAACCTAATCATAAAAAAAACCTCATCCCTAAACCTAATTCTATTTGTAACCCTAACCTTTACCCTAATCCCCATTTTATTTTTATGCCTAACCCTAACCCTAATATTATCACTAACTTGAACCCTAATTCTAATTCTATTCCTAACCTTGATCCTAATTCTATCTCTAACCCTAACACTTACCCTAATCATAATCATAATCCTAACATAAACACCAACCCCAATCCTAATCCTAATTCTATCTCTTACCCTAACCCTAACTCTAACCCTAACTCTAACCCTAACACTAATTGCAACACTAATCCTAATTCTATTTCTAACCCTAATTGTAACCCTAATTCTAATTTTATCTTTAATCCTAACCCTAACCCTAATCCTTACACTATCTCTAAGCCTAAGCCTAATCCTAACCCTAACCCTAATTTGAACACAAACCACAACCCTGATCCTAATTCTATTTCTATCACTAACCTGAACCTGAACCCGAACCCTAATCCTAACCTTATTTCTAACCCTAATCTTAACCTTAATACTAACCCTAATCCTAATTCTATCTCTAACCCTAACCCTAATCCTAATCCTAAACCTAACCCTAATTAATTTAATGTTGACTCCATCATAGCCCTAAGTCTAACCTTAACCCTAACTAAACCATCTTAAGTTTATTTGAACCCTAACCCTAATTGTGCAATAACCCTAGAACTCTAATTGAACTCTATCCCTAACTTTGAAAGACATTGCTCCCCTCACAAAAACCTCAATCCTAATCCTAATTCTATCTCTAACCCTAACCCTAACCCTAACCTTAATGTTGGTCATGTCTCTAACCTAACCCCAACTAATCTTAACCCTAACCATAATTCTATCTCTAATTCTATCTCTAGCCAAAACCCTAACCCTAACCCTAAACCTAATCATAACGAAAACCTCATCCTTAAACCTAATTCTATCTCTAACCCTAACCTTTACCCTAATCTTTACCCTATCTCTAACCATCACCCTAATCATAACCCCAACCCTAATCCTAATTTTATCTTTATGCTTAACCCTAACCCTAATATTATCACTAACCCAAACCCTAATTCTAATTCTATTTCTAACCTTGATCCTAATTCTATCTCTAACTCTAACACTAACCCTAATTCTAACACTATCTCTAACCCTAACCCTAAGCCTAATCATAATCAAAATCCTAACATAAACCCCAACCCCAACCCTAATCCCAATTCTATCTCTAACCCTAACCCTAATCCTAACACTAATTGCAACACTAATCCTAATTCTATTTCTAACCCTAATTGTAATCCTAATTCCAATTCTATCTTTAACCCTAACCCTAACCCTAATCCTTACACTATCTCTAATCCTAGTGCTAACCCTAGCCCTAACCCTAATTTGAACATAAACCACAACGCTAATCCCAATTCTCTTTAAACACTAATATATCATAAACCTAATTGAATTCTTTCCCTAATTATATGCTAACTCTAATTGAACCTTGATTGAACCCTAACCATAAACTTGATCCTTATTAAACCCTAACACAAAATGGATAGTTATTGAACTCTAACCGTAACCCTAATTGAACACTTATCATAATTGGACTCTAAAAATATTTTTATTTAAGCTCTAACCGTAATTTAACCTTAACCCTAGCCTTAATCCTAATTGAATTGTAACCCTAACTTTGAATTTCTATCACTAACCTGAACACAAACCACAACCTTAATCCTTTTTCTAATCACTAACCTAAACACAAACCACAACTCTAACCCTAATTAAACCCTAACTCTAATCCTAAGTCTATTAATCATAATTATTGTTGGAAGATGGTCAAGTGTTGGATTCTTTCCCCTATTAGGTTAATTTGTGAAATTCTTCATTGATTGTGAAATTAGTTATTGAAAAGAAAAATGTAGAAGATGATTGAGATGTAACATAAAGTCTTAATGATTTAGTTATCTATAGGCCTAATGCCTCTTTATATGTCCTTTAATTATTTTTCAATTTTTTTTATTAGAATTTTTTTTTTTAAATGTCTTTTGATTAAACTTTGGTTCAAATATTTATATGGAAAAATTCAATCCAAATGATAGTTTAAAGATGTAGCTATCTTGTATTAATAAATGGTATTCATAAGTCATCAAAATTCAAGAACGATCTTATTAGAGCATAAGGAAATATTTGTAAAATATTTAACAATTGAACTATAATATTATTTGCATTAAATGCTTATGGTCAAATTAGATAAATCACGATGTGAAATCTCATTTTTCCTTTTGGAATGCTTCTTTAAGGATTGCTTCTCTTTGAGATACTTGTAGTAAGCCTAAATTATAAGTATTTTTAGATCTGCATAATCTTGTGAGTAACTCAACAATTGGTTGTTTAATCAATTTTAATTGATGAATGGACAAAGAACCTATGCTAAAGTTTAGAGTTATGAATCATAAATAGGAAAGTATGTAGGTGAAAATGCCTTGCAATATGCTTTTCTTTTTATTTGAAAAATAATTTTCTATATAGAAGTTGTAGTGTAGTAATAATGAAAAATCATAGATTGCCTCTAACATTAGCATTACAACTTATTTTTCTTGTTTTTTTATATGACTAAATCTTATAAATTTTTTATTTAAGACCATCTTAAGTGAATCTTTTAAATTATCTAATAAAGAACTAAAGATTTAAAGAATAATATATAATGCAATGAAATGTGTTTGGTAGTTGCATCATTATTTCCTTTCAAACATTAGATTCAATAAATTATTATATGAATCATTTGTCCTACTCTAGTTTAATGTAGCATGATTTAAACTTAAATTGAAAGAAAATTCTCTATGACATATTTATTAATCTTAGTGGCAAGACCAAGGATAAAGTGATTCCAGATAAACCATTTGAAAATGCCATGAAAATTTGAATTGCTAAAGATACAAAATTCTTCTACCATCCCCTACATTGTTCTTAATGTATAAGGATTTAATTAAAAGCACCCCCATTATAGTTCATGTGCCTCCTCCCAATAGATGTCACCCTGAAATTTTAAACAACCACAAAAAACGAAAATTGAAAATTAAGGTACAAATCTAGTCTTTTATCTCTAAAAGAAACTATCTCTAAAGCCGAGTATAGCCTACGGTCATAGTACTCTCACATCTTTTCATCTCATTCATTTTGCAGAAAGTTAGTGTATCCTCAATATTATCACATTTTCCACGTAAAGGGACAAAAGCGTTGCCAACAAAGAGCCTGCAAATTCAATTTGTTATAGCGATTTAGAAGACGTATAAGGCAATTAACCCCTCGAAAAATACAGCACAAATACAATCTACGCAGATGAATCCAAGATCGTTTCAGAAAACTGTGCAAACAAATCAAATTTCCTGATCTTCCCTAGATCTCGGCCTTATATTTTACAGTTTTAGACTATTGATCGACTCTTTGTGAACCCTATAACTTTACTCAATTTTCTGAAAAAACTTATAAATCACTACCATAACAATCTCATACTCCTAATATAAATAAATTTTTACCTGGCAGAAACAAGAACAGTGAGAGATTGCGATTGAATCTGTTCTGTAGGAAAATAACAGGAGGACGATTCAGGAGTCGAGGCCATCGTAATAACCGAAGATCTTGCCCTATTATTTTGCTTCTTTTCTGCAATACTGAAATTTAACCACAATCTGAGGTATAGATACAAGGGTTTTATCTTTGGGGATGTTTTGATAACCCAAATGAAAGGCTGCCCAGTGGCTTCTAGACCACTTCCCTGTTGAAAACAGAGGAAAGCAATAAAATACTAACTGCATACAAGATGAGGAAACTAAATGTAGAAACAATGATAAAAGAAGATTCAACAAACAAAATTTTTGTATTAATGTTTTTTCTTTACACAGAGCTACCAGTGCTCTTTTTGCCTTCATTCATTCATCCATCAAAATAGAGTAACTGCCATTTTTCATTCAAAAACAGAGCTCAATCCAAAAAAGGGAGAAATTTCTAGATGCACACACAAAAACAGATGTATCATATTTCTTTTACAAAACAGAGTTGAGAGAAGAAGCTTCTCGAATACGCCAAGGAAGGAAGAGTGTAGAAGAAGATAGAAGAGGGAAGAATGAAGGATTAAATGCGGTGGTTGAGGTAGGAATGCAACGAAGGAAGAGGAGATTAAATAAAGCACAGTTGGAGTCCACGTCACCAACACTCCCCCTTAATCTTCACTGCCATGTATGTCTACAATACCAATTCCATCCCGGAGATGCTCAAAAACATTCTTTGAAAGTGGCTTTGTAAAGATATCTTCCAACTGTTCTTTGGACCTGCAAAACTGAAGATGTATGTCACCATTGTTCACCAATTCACGAATAAAATGGTACCTTGTATCAATATGCTTGCTCCGTTTATGAAAAACATGATTTTTAGATAAAGCAATTGCAAAATTATTATCACAAAAAAAAATTGTAGGTTCTTCTTGTGGATACCTCAAATCTGAAAGTACTCTTCTCATCCATATTACCTGGCAAGCTACTGATGTGGCTGCAACATATTCTACTTCAGCTAATGAGAGTGTCACAATTGGTTGTTTCTTTGATGCCCAAGAGATAGCTCCTGATCCTAGATGAAAGATATACCCTGAAGTGTTTTTTCTATCATCCATGCTACCTCCCCAATCACTATCTGTATATCTGATTAGTTTGTAGTCAACTGAAGATGTGTACAAAATCCCAAAGCTCTTAGTTCCAACTGTATATCTTATAATTCTTTTTCTAGCTTTCCAATGTGATTCCTTTGGTTTGTCCATGAATCTAGAAATGAGACTCACCCCATACATGATATCTGGTCTTGTGGCGGTTAGATACATAAGGTTGCCAACTAATCTTTTGAATAAAGTTGCATCAACACTAGGACTTTTGTCATCCTTGCTAACTTTGAAACCCAATGCAACAGGTGTAGGAGCTGGATTTACATTTGTCATCTTAAATCTCTTCAACAAATCATTAGCATACTTGCTTTGACAAATAAAAATGCCTTGGTCATTTTGACTTACCTCTATACCAAGAAAATATCTCATGAGCCCCAAATCAGTCATATCAAATTCTCTTTCCATGGCTATCTTGAATGAGTTAGTTGACATGTTACCTATGAATATCAAATCATCTACATACAAGCACACTATCAAGATTTCCCCATCATTCACTTTGACATACAAAGTTGGTTCATTGCCACACTTGTTAAACCCATTGTTCACAAAATAAGAATCTATTCTGTTGTACCAATCTCTAGGAGTTTGTTTCAAACCATATAGTGTCTTTTTCAGTTTGTATACCTTATGCTCTTCTCCCAAAACTTCATAACCCGGTGGCTGTTTTATATACACTTCTTCTAAAATGCCATTCAAAAATGTTTATTTAACATCCATTTGGTAAACCTTCCAATTGTTTTGAGCTGCTATAGATAAGACCATCCTAATGGTATCCAATCTTGCCACGCGTGTGAATGTTTCATTGTAGTCTATGCCCAGTTGTTGTGTGAAGCCTTTAGCTACAAGTCTTTCCTTGTGTTTCTCTACTTTTCCATCAACATTATACTTTGTCTTGTAAACCCATTTAACTCCAATCACATCCTTGCCTTTAGGAAGCTCTACTAGATCCCAAGTTTGATTATTTTCAATTGATTGAATCTCATCATCCATGGCTACAATCCAATTGTCATCCTTAATTGCATCTTCAAAATAAATTGGATCAACTTGTGTTAAGAATGCAAAATTAGAGCATAAATCATCATTTTCAGCCTCTTGTATTTCATCATATATCTCCCTTAGACTTCGTGTCTTCTTTGAAGTGTTTATAGATTTTGATCTTAGTGATGCAAGTGTTGGATTAGAGGACTCACTGTTGTTATTACTTGCTGGAGTAGTTGGATTTGGAGTGGTAGGTGCCCTAGAAGGTGTTGTAGGAACATTTGCTTGTGTAGTAGGCACAACTTGAGTTTCATTTTCTTCATTTTCTTGTGGAACACTAGCTGCAATTGTAGTTGTTTTGTCTATGCTGCCATCCCATGCTTCTTCTTCAACAAACTCAACATCACAACTTATTATCAGCTTCTTTGTGATAGGATTGTATAGTTTATATGTCTTGGATTGCTCACTATATCCCACAAATATACACTTCTCTCCTCTATCATCTAGTTTCTTTCTCAACTCTTGAGGTATCAATGAGTATGCTACACATCCAAAGACTCAAATGTGCAATGTTATGCTTCCTTTTGCTCCAAGCTTCTTCTGGTGTTTTATTTATGACAACCTTTGTTGGAAATCTATTTAATATGTATACCGAACATGCAACCGCTTCAGCCCAATACTCATTTGGTAGATGTTTTGATTTTATCATACTTCGTGCCATTTCCATGATTGTTCTATTTTCTCTCTCGGCTACTCCATTTTGTTGAGGAGTATACCTTGATGTAAATTGTTTCTTTATGCCATTTTCTTTGCAAAAAAATTGAAAATCATTTCATATCTACTCTCCACCTTGATCAGTTCTCAATGTTTTGATATAGTATCCACTTTCTTTCTCAACTTTTTCCTTGAACTCCTTAAAAACATCAAATGCATCTGATTTATATTTCAAGAAATAAACCCACACTTTTTTGTTGAAATCATCAATAAATATCAAGAAATAAAGCTTTCCACTTATGGATGGTGTTTGCATAGGTCCACAAAGGTCTGAATGCACTATCTCAAGTGGATGATTTTCTCTATAAGATTCTCCAACTGGAAATGCTTTCCTATGTTGCTTTGCCAATATGCAACTCTCACATGTTGTCTTAAGTGGCTCTATTGGTGGCAGTCCATATACCATTATTTTCTTGTGCAACAGTTGTAATCCTTTGAAGTTTAAATGCCCAAGTCTTAAATGCCATAGCCAAGATTCATTTTTGTATGAAGCTTTGAAAGCTAACTCAACAACCTTTTGCAATCCTTGTGGCTCTAAGAATAATTCACTTTGCATTCTAAGAGGAAACATCCTATTTTTTGTCATCTCAACTTTTGCAATCAACCAATTGCTTGGTTTCTTATCTAGAATCACACATTCACCATTTTCAAAGTATATTCTATATCTTTTTTGCACAAGTTGTCCAATGCTTATGATATTGTGTTGCAATCCAAGAACATAATATACATCAAAATTATGTTTCTCCTCACCTTGCTTAGTTTTTATGTTAATTAACCCTTTGCCCATGACTGAAACTCGTTGATCATTCCCTAATTTTACTTATGATTTTACTGAATCATCCATTGTTGCAAACATCTCCTTACTCCCACTCATATGATTACTACAACCACTATCTAATCTAACCATATTTCTTTGGAGCTCTCTTGTGCTACATTGCATGTTATCAACATGGTATTTTGTTCACTAGTGTTGGGTTGGTTTTCATTTGTAAAATGTGTCTTTTGCTTATTCATGTCATATTTCCTCTTTCTACATTCAAATGCATAATGCCCAAATTTATTGCAATAATGACACTGAATGTTGGATTTATCATACCCTTCTCCTTGATGATGACTATGAGAATGGCTGCTCCCCCTTCCTCTTGTTGATGTAGAATGGGTATGTGGGCTTGATGCTGGTATTCTACTCTCAAATTGTGTATTTTCTCTTCCTCCTCTTGGTGTAAAACGTCCTCTGCCTCTGCTGTAATTTGATCTTCCTCTTGTTCTGCCAAATGATAGCTGAGTCTTGAATGCATTTTCCAATGATGATGTCCCTGATCGATTTAATCTTTGCTCATGTACTAAGAGTGGTCCCATTAATTCATCTACTGATAGCTAAGTAAGATCTTTGGCCTCCAAAATGGCTACTACTACTGGATCAAACTTTGTAGATAAGCTTCTAAGTAATTTCTCCACAATCTTTTGATCTTCAATGGTGTCTCCATAGGATCTCATCTGATTTACTATTGCCATTGCATGAGTGAAGAATGAATCTATTGAGTCTGAAATCCTTCATTTGCAGGTTTTCAAAATCCCTTCTAAGAATTTGTAATTTTGCTATTTTCACCTTGTCTATGCCTTGGTAAGCTGTTTGCAAACTTTCCCATGCCTGTTTTGATCTTGTAGCAGCTGAAACTTTTGGAAAGATTGATTCCTCCATTGCCTATTGAATGATAAACAATGCCTTAGCATCCTTCTTCTTGTTTTCCTTCAACAAATCCTTCTTAGCCTGTGAAAGTGCCTGATATGCTTGTTGGTCTGTTGGTTCAGGAAACCCATTTTCAACCAAATCCCAAACATCCTGGGAGCAAAACAGGGTTTTCATTTTTATGCTCCAATATTAATAATTTTTTCCATTGAAGATTGGAATCTGTGGTTGTGCAATACTTCCACTTGTTCCTGCCATAATTTTTTTAAACACTTTTCCTCCTCTGTTTTCTTTTCAAATATCTTTAATCTTGCTTGCCTTTTTTGCAAATATTTTCAACTGACTTTTCTTCTCTTTTTGTACCCTTTTGAATGATTGAAATCCTTAAATTTTTCCCATCACGGACTTCTTCAACAGCTGTGATTCCTTTTATTTGTTGTAATCTTTCTTTCTTCTGCCTTGGGGTTGCTAAAAACTTGCAGCTCAATCCCTTTGTTTTGATCTCTTTCAACAATGATTTCATCCTCTATGGTGGCTTCTTCCAACTGCTACAACAGTTCCAAATCAGCGATGCCTCACCATATTCAAATGCCTCATACTTTTACAAACTTCTAACCCTTTCGCTAACAATCTCTTCTGGATCTACCAACATGGCTCTGACTTTACTCCAACTCTAATACCAGTTTGTTGAAAACAAAGGAAAGCAATAAAATACTAACTGCATACAAGATGAGGAAACTAAACGCAAAAACAGTGATAAAAGAAGATTCAGCAAACAAATTTTTTGTATTAATGCTTTTTCTTTACACAGAGCTTCCAGTGCTCTTTTTTCCTTCATTCATTCATCCATCAAAACATAATAACTGCCATTTTTCATTAAAAAACAGAGCTCAATCCAAAAATGGGAGAAACTTCTAGATGCACACACAAAAACAGACGTATCATATTTCTTTTACAAAATAGAGCTGAGAGAAGAAGCTTCTCGAATACACCAAGGAAGGAAGAGTGTAGAAGAAGATAGAAGAGGGAAGAATGAAGGATTAAATGTGGTGGTTGAGGTAGGAATGCAATAAAGGCAGAGGAGATTAAATAAAGCATAGCTGGAGTCCACGTCACCAACATTCCCAAGGCCTTGCTTTGTTCTTTAGATAAGAAAGTCTGGCTTCCAGATGAAATATACACGACGAAGCTTGGGCTCTGAGAGTCCAACCACTGTAGCAGCTCCTTTTCGCTAATGTCTGTCATTTTTCCTCGGGTAGATGTCTTCACTGCCCCGCTAAAAATATTTGGTGGGAGCATTGGGCCTATGAACCACACCTTTTTTCCTCTCTGGTTTCTCAAGTCTTGTATATACTCATCCTCTAGCATCTCAAATGTATTTATCAGCATTCTAGAACTTTCATTCATTGACTCTAACCTTCACATAAAGGCAATCATGAAGGGGTGGAACAAATACAGGTCTATTTCATGTTTATGAAATCTGAGAGGAGCGGGCAGATCCAAGCTCAGAACAACACTCGTTCCTTCTTTTTCCAATGTGTTATGCGAAGAGGACAACCATGCATAATGCAACACACTGACCGCAAATGCACTGTATGTATTGAAACATCTGCCAGCATTGATCATTTGAAATGACTACTAGCACCAATTCGCATGCATGGCGATGTCGTTTCCTCTTCTAGCATAGGGTCTTGATGGTTGTTACACAACGCCAGTTGTTTCATCTTCCAACATAGGGTCTTGATGTGCGCATGCATGCAGAATACGAACAATTTATTTTTTCTTACACCGTTATTTCTGTTGGCCTTCTATAAAGGTCGTGCTACCATTGTAGGCTTACGCCTCTTGACGTAATTATTAAAAAAATACTAGGTTTTCCCTTAAATTTATCCATGATTGTTCACCAAGTTTTGTTATTAATTAGTAATTATTTAATCTTTTAAATTGATATTTTTTTCCTTTAAGAGAGTTAGAGAGTTAGGATTTTACCTATATGTGTTTTTTTTTTGAATTATTCAAGAATTTGTATAATAGATTTCAATTTATTATTATTTAATAAGAGATTGGATGGTTATTCATATTTCTTGGGTCATAAATTTAGATTCTATGATTGATTAGTTAAGTCACAATTGAATTATTTTCTATAAGATAGAAAACTAGCTTTTAGGGATTATCTTTTTATCTTTTATCTTTTTTTTTTTTTAGAGTGTTTAGTGTGTTTTTCAATCATCCCCTTGCATGTGTCTTTTAGGTTTTGAAAATTTGACAAGCAAGGTTTAAGTTAAAAGTCACCCATTTTTTATGGTGAATTTATATTATTAGGGTTACTCTTAGGGTAAAGGTTGGTTTATCTTGAGAAGATTCAATTTGGATATATTACTTGTCACAAAATTAACACCTTTAAGCAATTCTTGTGGGCCTACCTCATGCTCAACATATTTGGAATTAGATCTATTACTTGTTTGCACCTTTGTATCCTAATTTTTTCTCCTTAATTTTTTTATGAGACACACCCGTTTCCTACTTATATTGCTAGATTGTGGATATTTTTAGATCTAATGTTCTTTTTCAAATTTGAAACTTTAGAAAAAAAGTTATTTTTGGCACTAATAGTTGGTTGTAATTGTCAAAGAGGTTGTGGTCAAGTGGTAGAGCCCTTGGTTCCCCTATTGGAGAATGAGATTATAATTTACCCAAGTAACATCTTAGTGTTGATGGGCATATTGAAGTGATAGTCCTATTTTAATTGGTAGGTATGTGGTAGTCCCATAGGTGACATAGGTGGTGCATGTTATAGGGACACAAAATGAAGGAAGAGGAGAGGAGGAGTAGATGCCTTACAAGAGGAGATAGGAGGCATGATAAGAAGGTGAAGTGTTAAAGCTAGAGAAGCATGTTAGAGGATTACTAGAGGAAGAAGGTGAGGCATTCAAGAGAAACACACTAGAGGATTATCAGAGGGAAATGGTGGAGAGAAGAAGAATGGATGTCATGTGGGAGGAGATAGGAGGTGAGAAGTAGGACTTGAGCAATTAAGTTAGAGGAATACATAAAGGAATATAGAAAGGAGAGGCCCGAGCAATATCCCTAGATGGATTTAATAGTAATAAATAAAAATCACAACTAGTAGAAATTTAAAATAAGTGGTATCCTTGTTGTTGTAAGGGGTGAGGGCTCCATGACCAACCCTCACTATAGACACCTAAAATATTCCCTAGTCTTCCATCACCTATCCTAATCAACCAATATCATCACATAGTCTAGTCTTCTTCACCTTAGGACTTATACACTTAATTATATAATCATATTATTTAATTAAAGCACATTTTCCATCTCCTCACAATAAATAAATGATGCTCATTCCACCTATTATCCATCTTAGACATGACTAAAATAATTAAATAACATTATCATTTAACTAAGAATATATTCCCTCAACATATTCCAAGAATAAAGGACACTTAAGAACACTTGTCCTTATGGTCCCATTATTTTGTCAACATAATCCAAAAATATAGTCTTCCTAGGTGCACATGTCCCTTATTTCCCTCATGCCCTCAACTGCTTGCTAAATTTAGTAAGTTCATCTTATCCATTCATAATCTAACAACCTCCATCTCCACCCTCCATCCTCAAATTGATTCTAAAGAAATCCTCCACCATTGATCTCATCATTAGATCTTGACCATCCATTTGTTGCAATTATGAGCAAGTTTGGTGGTGTTGTCATTAATGTTGTCATTGATGTCAACATAGTTTAGTATGTTGTAGATTGTACATAAATAGTTGAGATGTTGTGAGTACATGGAGCTATCTTTATGATGTTGCAGATGTGTTGAATGGATGAGCTTCCAAGTGCTTTTGAGAAAAATAATAAAGAAGAGAAGTCAGAGTTATGAATGTGTTCAGAATGTGCTCCTGTATGTGCTCCACATTTCTCCTGTATTGATCCTATGCTTGTACATATCTGAAGGTTTGCTACTATTGATCTAGTGGTGATATCTCATGAGTTGAAGCTTCTAGGTTTGATGGTATGTGAAAGTTATGTTCACTGGTGTGTGAACTGTTCTAGCAGAGTTAGTCTTCTATGGATTGGGAGAAATGTTTTTGCTCCATAGTCCTCCACTGTTCTATTTCAGATCTTGCGGATCTGGCACATGTCTTATAATGGTGTTCTTTGGGTTCTAGCAAAGAGGTTTGAGGTTTGGTGATCCAAAAGTCATGTTTCAGAGTTGTTGTATGATTTTGCATAATCCAGATGGACTGATGGAAGAAGTTCGGTGTTCGAAGATTGTTGCACTTGTTGTGGATGTATTTGAAGGAATTTGAGATGTGTTCTCATGCATAATGTAGCATGTTGTGTCATTTGTGTGTCATTTTCTTGTTGAGAAGCATGAACATCAATGCTCATTTGTGTTTTCATTAGGTTTGGCCGACTTGGTGTTTACACTTCATTTGAAGAATTAAAATTTAATTAAGTGTGTGGTTGATCTGAGACATTATCTTTTGGTCTTGGATAAATGTTTTATTGGTCCACTCTCATTCTTTTCCATAGTGGGAATGTTGAGTTGCCAACCTAATTTGACTTTTATGAAATGACACTTATATGGCTGACCTTGGAGAAAGTTTCTAAGGTTGAAGATAGTATAAATGCAAGTTGGATTATGAAGATTTGAAGATGTGATGCAAAGTGATGAAGTAAGCCACAAATCAAAAGAGAAAAATTGTGTGAAAGTGATTTGAGGCCACAATACTTCATTGTGTTAGATTCCTAAAGGTAGTGAGCTAAAGTTTTTTGCAATCCTTTAATTAAGGCTACAGATGTGTGTTAATTGTTGTGGTGGATCTTTTGTTCTATTTTGTATATGTAGGTAGTGAGCCTCTCGATTGGATAGTGAGCCTTTGTATTTGGACAGTGAGTCCTCTTCTGCGTAGTGAGCCCTTGGCAGTGAGCCTTTGTATTCGGTTTTATAATCTCTTTATATTGTGAGTTAATCCTCACCGTGGTTTTTTCCTCATTGGGTTTTCCACGTAAAATATGGTGTTCATTGTGTTGATTTTACTTTCTGTTATCTGTATTTCATGTTCATTCTTAATAACATAATAGTGTGGTTGTGGAATTGATAACTGTTGAAGTTTTAAGTTTGAATTTTTGTGACAATTGATTCACCCCCCTCTCAGGTGTCCTGCACCTTTTTAACAATTGGTATCAGAGCTTTGGTTCCTTGGTGTAGAGCTTAACTGCTTAAGGAAGATCCGATGGCGCATAAGTTGGCGATCCCTATGTTTGATGGATTTTATTATAATGATTGGAAAGTACAGATGAGAGGATATATTGTTTCTCTTGGTTACAAGACCTGGAAGGTTGTTGAGGTGAAGTATGTCACTTTGGTGAGTGGTCCTACTACTGCAGATGAGGTTTCTACTTATGAGGAGAATGAGAAAGTGAGGTATGCTATTTACAATGCTTTATCTAAAACTAAGTGAACTAAGGTTCTTTGTTTAGATACTGCTCATGATGTCTGGAAGAAGTTGGAAGAACTGCATGAGGGAAATGAAAGAGTAAAGTTGACAAAGAAGCTAGCAAAAAAAGCGCAAATTTGAGAATTTGAAAATGGAAGAAGGTAAAGAGTTTACAAGCTATTTCCAGAGGGTTGAGATGGCAGCAAATGAAGTTAAGAATCAAGGGGGAAAGCTAACCGATGAAGATATTATTGAAAATATCCTGATCACCCTACCAAATTGCTACAGTGATAAGATCTCAGTTATTGAAGAGATGTATGATCCTACGAAGTATACTAAAGAATGTTCAGTTATTCGGCACCTTGCAAGCATTTGAGATTAGAAAGTTTAGGAAAGAAGACAAGAAGGAAGAAAAGAAAAAAACAACATTTAAGGAAATGAAGATTGAAGATGATCTGGAGAGTGATGGTTCTGATGAGTTGGAAGAAAATTTCACTGGGAAGTTGAAGAAAGGTACCGGAAAGTATAAAGGTATGTTGCCCTTTAAATGTTTCAGTTGTGGTAATATTGGTCATTATGCTTCAACATGTTTGAATAGAGTTGTACATAAGAAGAACAAGCATTATAAAGATAAGGATATAAAGGATAAGAAATACAAGAAGTTATATTATGTTAAAGAAGCTAGAATCTCTAATGATGAATCTAAAAATGACGTTGATGACAGTGAATGCTTGTTTTTAGCTTTGGAAAATAAATCCGTATCTATTAACCCTAGAAAATGTGCAAGCAAGAATGCTCTGAAGAACAAAAAGAATAAGATGGAAGGTACTTTGGTCACTGCCTTTCATGCAAGACAAGATGAATACTACTGGGTGATTGACAGTGGATGTTCTAATCACATGACTGGAGATAAGAGTAAGTCCACTAAACTTGAAAAGTATGATGGTGGTTTAGTCATGTTTGGTGATGATTCAGGAGCTAAGATTTGTGGGAAAGGTTCAATTAGCTTTGATGGAGTACACAACACTGATGATGTATATTATGTGAATATTTTGAGGCATAACCTTTTGAGTGTTGGAAAAATGTGTAGCAATGGTTTTAAACTTGTGTTTTAGAATAATACCTGTGAAATCAGAAAAGAATACAAAAATGGAGATATGGTTGCTGCAAGAAGAACTCATGGAAACATCTATCAACTTGAGGGAGTTGATGGTCAATGCCTTGTATCTCAAATCAGTGAAAGTTGGTTATGGCATTGGAGAATGGGACATGTAAATTTTGATAATCTGGTCAAAATCAGTTCAAAAGATGTTGTCAGAGGACTGCTTAGAATCACAAGGCTTGCTAATACTATTTGCAAAGTTGTCAGTTGGGGAAACAAACAAGATGAAACTTTAAGGGAAAAGAGCACTCTACTACCAAAATGCTGGAATTAATTCATACCGACCTCTATGTTCTGATTAGAACAGGAAACCTGAATGGTGATAGGTATTTTATGCTTCTTATTGATGTTTATTCTCGAATGACATAAGTTTCTTTTCTTAGAGAAAAGACTCATGCTCTAGATAAGTTTAATGTGTTCAAAGAAAGAGTGGAAAATGAAGTAAATTTGAAAACCAAATGTTTGAGATTTGACATAGGGGTATGTGCAGGATCATCATGGAAAAAACAGGCCCTTAAGTGGCAATGAAAATTCAGAAAAATTAGAGTTAGGCAACTTGACGTAAAAATTTGAATAAGTTATCTATATTATTTCAAAAATATGTAAGAATAGAATCTGTGGCAAATTGAATGTAGTTTCTAAACTACTAGTTTTATTTTAAAAAATAAAAAATCTATTTGGTGAAAATTTGAAATTTCAATGCAGTAGTACTTAAATTTCAAAGAAAAAATAAGTAGGTGTTTGTCTAACCACCCTAACCACAATAAAATGATAATATTTTTTATAAGATTTTATATATAAGTAGAGGACTCATGTCCAGATGTGATGCATATTTTTTGTAATTTTTTTCCAAGTAAATAATTAATTATGAATTTTTTATTACAACTTTTAAAAAATATTAAAACTTGTATGTTTGACCACTTTAACTTGGTCAAAAATTCATGAAATTCATTTTTTTTAATCCTATAGTATGCGAAGCATAGAATGTGATGCATGTTTTGGATTCAAAAAATATGATACCGTTTGAAAGTTATAGATGTTTTTCAATCAACCAATCAATCATAACTTTAGTCATAATTCTAATAGAAAATGAATAATAATTATTTATTAAATTCAAAGTAAAGCATAATTTATATTGGTGGAAAGTTGAGAATCTCCTCTACAAACCCTTTTCGTTTCATCAATTTTGGCTAAAAAAAAGTCATCAGCCACATGGGTGAAGTCTAGAAAAACAAGGTAAGCTATTAAACATGTTTTTTGTGTTGACTTCTTAGGATTGGCATGTCCTAGCAAAATTCCAAAGCAAACCCAAGGGTAATCCCTAGGAAATAAATTTTGTGTCAGAAATATCAGATATCTAATTCAAATTGGATATCCAATTCGAATCGGATATCTGATTCAAATTAGATATCCGTTTTGAATCAGATATCTGATTTGGTTTATATATGATTTTAAAAAATGTTATACACTATAATGTATGATTTAGAAAATGCAATAAATAGTTTATAGTTTATTTTATTATATCTAGTTTAGACTATACAATATAGTTTATAATTTAATATATAATATACAATTTATTATAATCTCTTACAAAATTCTATAATATATAATATATTATATTATTATGTATAATATTTAAATATTATTTCTATATTTTAGTTAATGTATATATATATATATATTACTAGTATATAAAATATTTAAATATTATCTCTTTCCCTTTATCTCTCCCCCTCCCCCTCTCTCTCCCTCTCCCTCTCCCTTTCCCTCTCTCCCTCTCCCTCTCTCTCTCCACTTCTTCCCCTCTCTCCCTCTCCCTCTCCCCTCCTCTCTCTCTCTCTCT